>JAMLFY010000012.1:16911604-17012463 GCA_030441495.1 Dalbergia oliveri
AGGGGGAGCTCATGTGCCATCAAACTTGACGGAGGAGCTCGTGTGCCACTGGGATGACAAGGTGGCTCATTACCATGGTCAAAACAAAGTCGTATTGGATTTTGTAACATTGTAAACTCAGGGCTGGATAGTACAATTTTTAACCTTTTTTTTTATTTTTTAGAAATTAAAAGTTATATTTTTATTTTTTATTTTGTTTAGTTAAAAGTTTATTATTTTTTTAAAGTTATCTTTAATTTTTTTAAGAAATTAAAATATTTAGGGTTTGTTTAGAAGTGTTTTGTGTTTTTATTTTTCAAACTGTTTTAGAGAATAAGTTTAAAATTAGTTTTGAAAAATAGAAAAATTAAGGCCTTTAGTTTGAATTTTTCAGTTTTCATATTCCTTCACAAAATCTGAAAATTGAAAATTGAAACCAAATAGACCACAAAAAATCTGTTTGGAAATTTTATTTTCAAAACAGTTTTATAATAGTAAAAAATAAAAAATCTGTTGGATAATTATTTTTAAAAATAAATATTTAAAGCAATAAAACATAAAACTTGTTTGGCAAAATAATTTTTCAAAAAGTAGCAAATATGTGTAACATGAATGTATGATCATATGTTCTCACTGTGCCACAATCAAAGTAGGATCAACTCCCTCCAGCACAAATGTCCACAATCAAAGTACCCAAAAAAAATAAAAAACATATAAACCTGTACAACATGAAAAAGGGAAAGTGAGCCACAACCAAAAATAAAAGGAAAATGAAGAAAGCTGCGATGGCGGGCGTGGCGTGATAGGCTCCTCCAGCGATGGGACGTGACTCGGTGGAGTTAAATGTTGGACGCATGGTGGTTCGTGACCAAGTTTGGTGATGTTGTACTACCTGGCTTTGTAATGTGGGATAGAGGCGCGAGAGTGGTGGCTTTGCGACGGCAACGGTGGCGCAATGGGGTGGCGGTGGTGGCAGCATGAGGCATTTTCTCTAAGGGAGCTTCTTCTCAAAGCTCCTGGTAATGTTTATTGGTTGCAATGGGAGAGAGATAGAGGAAGAGAGTTTTATTTTAACAAATCCCAATTTTCTTAGAAGGTGAGATTCGAACTAAGTTTCAAAGTAATAAAACCCATTATTTATAAAATTGCCGCTGCCTCTTCTCTTGATTTCTAAAACAAAAAACCAAAAAACATCTTTTAAATGTTTTCCATTTTCTATTCTTAATAGTTTTTCTATATTTTAAAATCAACCTAACAAAACATCCTGCCAAATGTGTTTCTCTATCTTTTTATTTTTAAAAAATGAAAAATGTTTTTAAAAGTGCTTATCAAATAGGCCCCTAGTTTCTTAATAAATACTTTCTAAAACACTAAAAATAACTACTTTTATAATTATATATTTGAATATAAAATAACTTATTCACAAGTTATTTTTCAAAAGTTACATTTTTACAAGTGCTTAAATAAATTGTTTACCCAAATGGGACCTCATTATGTTTAGGTAAATTCCTAATTAAAATCGTACCCTCCTCCAAAAAACAAAAAATCTTAATTCCATCTCCACTCAAGTAAGCCCTAATTTCACTATAGAGATAAAACTAATTCTTTTCTAATTGCTTACCTTTAACCACAATTTACCTCATTGATACTAGTGGCAGTGGTGTAAAAACATATCCAAACTGAATTAAAATTAAAAATCGATCTAAATAAGTTGAAAACTGATCAAAATCGAAATAAATCGGTTGAAATTGGTTCTTGTTTTGTGAAAATCGATTGGTTTGATTTGGTTCTTGATTTTTATTTCCAAAATTGACCAAATCAAACCAAACCGAATTACAAATCCATATCTATATTTATGTGTGTGTGTGTATATGTACACACACACATGAATATACTCTATAATATTTTAATACTAAATTATCCAAATATTTGTATCATATTTTAACTCAATATTTTAGATTTTAATTATTCATTAATTTTTAAAATTTAATCAACATGATTTTTGTTCAAATATTTCATTATTTGTTTAACTTATTAGTTAACCGTATATTACACATTAGATTGTATAATAGTTCTATAATAATGATTAGTCTAATTTAATGTTGTTTAAAATTATTTTTTATATTTTATAATACTTTTAATAAAAGTTGAAAAACTGAACCAAGCAAACTGATTTAAATCGGTTTGGTTCCTCAAATATGATCAAATCGAACCCAACCAAACTATAATAAAATTTATTATTTGAATCAGTTGGTTTTTACCTCAAAATGAAACTGCAAACACCCAACTTGATACCTCATTTTGCTATAGCCTCAACATTTATTACTAGAGATGTTGTGCTAAAAAGAATCTTTTTGCGGTACATTTGTGTAACATGGTGGTGCAGCTTTGAAAGATTTCCATGACAAGGAAAGACAGAGGTATTAACCTTTGCTACCTTTAAAAGATTTGTTGTATATGATCCCAAAATACTTCTTTTTATGATTAAATCGGTTAAAATTGGTTAAAGGATTGCTAGTTTGTTCCCTGTGTATTTGTGTATAAGAAATTGGTTAAAGTAGTATGATGTGGCCCTTATGTGTATAAAATATTGTAGTAACCATAAAATGTTGTTATTGATGTTATTAAGTAATGGTTTGATGTATTTTATATATGATTTATAGATGAGGTAGAATATTAGGCTTGTGTTTCACCATCGAGGTAGGTCAGAAAAAGACCCTAAAAATGTGTTGGAATATGTTAATAATCTGATTGATTATATGTCTAGATTGGATATAGAATACTTAAATTTGTTTGATACACAATTTGTTCAATGATTTGAGATATAATTTGTATAAAAATTGCTCCTAGTTAGAGCTTAATAACAAAGACCTTGACATACACTTAAGGCCTTTAAATGGAGATCCTGAGAAAAGTAAAATGTGTAGTGCAATATTAACTACTAGTGTAAGAGAAATATCCATTTAAGCTTTGAACACCCCATTGATGAGTCTATATCATAGGAGGGGGTGATACTTGAAGTTGATGTAAGCAACAAGAGGGTTAATGATGTTTGGATCCATTTTCCCTCTAATAATTAAGTTCCAACACTTGAGAAGTGAGGAGGGAGTAAAATAGTCTCACTAGTACTACTTCAGTATCACCTATAGTATCTACTTTTGTCTACTGTTCGCAATACACCCCAAAATACATTAGGCATTGTAACTTCCAAGACAGCAAAAACAACTCTAACCACACCTGACTTTGTACATCTTTGATGCATAGAAACTCTAATTTACATCTTGAACTTGAGAACATATTTTGGAAAGACCTCATGCTTATCTTATGCCTCACTTCAAGTGGCTCTTCTTGAATGCATTTATGCAGCATATTTTGATCACACTCCACTTTTGTCTTTTCCATTAGCACTCTAACACAGTGTACATCGCACTTTCCTTTAAAGCTATGTGGTTATGTCATGACACTAAGGCAACCCTTTCAGCATGGCCATCAGGGTTGAATTAGTGCATGATGGTGAGCTACACTTAAAATTCTCGAGGCCCATTGAAAGGATGCTTTCTTTTCCAGCTTTCTAATATGCCGCAATTGTTCCTTATATCCAACTTACTTCTGCATAACAAGCTTTGTTATTCCCAATCACATTGCATCGTGTTGTCCCTCTCACACCTAGTAGATCAATTATGTCGTGAAATCTACCCCTACATTCAATACACTTACATGGTCATCACACTACACACACCCCCCACATACACAAATGCATAGACATGCTCACCCACACATGACACAAGCACAGGAGAAGCTACACTAGCAAATGGATTCCGATCACACATACATACTTGTTATCTCTACACAAGTGTATCTCCTAATGTATAACTCAATTTTCAATACCCATTGTTGTCTCATTGAACCTCTCACAAGTGTATCACTCAGAGTAACACTCTTCTCACTTTGATCCCACAACACTCACCATTGTTTTCCACTCTCTTCACACTATGTCTATCGAAGCTTGATTGTTTTTCCATCCCATGACACCTGAAAACGAATAGCATAGCATAGAACCACAACAAGCACGAGTTACTCAATACCTGGGTAATTTCTCATACATGTATCTATCATTCTCATCATTTCCACCTAATTGTGTTTGTCCCCTTGGAAAAACAAAACCTTCTCCAAATTAAAACATGAATAAGTCAATAAAGGCAATTTGCAAAGTAATCACGCACTTTCATGATCATCAAACCTCTTGATCCCTCATAAAGCTAGACCCATTTAAATTGGATCCATATAAGGTATATGCATACACAATTAACTTAATCAGATTAAGTCGACATCATTTAAGTTCCATCCAATATACAATCTTTTTCAGTCAAAACAAAACATTACAATAAGGCTCTTCTAGATCCTTACTTCTACTTATTCCATTAACTCAACCAAAATGTTGTCATCCTAAAAGCTTCACTTTTATCCACTCTTTTTTTTTCTCAAAAATAATGTTATTCCTACTCTTTCAAATTACCCACATAATCACCAAAAATCTCTACCACCATCCTCTTTTTCAACTTTCCTAATCTACATCCATCCATGATTCAAAATAAGACTTCGGGTTAAGAGGAGCCACCCATTTCATACTCTTTTCCTTTAGCCAAGTCATACTACAAGGAGTATGCAAACTCACACTCAAAAAATAGATGGTATCTATCTTCAAGAGCTTTCTCACATAATATACACAAAGTGTTGTTTTGTTATAGGATTCCAAATTTTTGCAATCTAGCCTTAGTGTTCCTGGTATCTATCACTACAAACCATGAAAAAATCTTTATCCTTGGAGGAACAACTCTTTTCCAAATGGCTCTGCTGAAACTGTAGCTATTTGCACCTTCTAATGACTCCTTAGCAACATTAATGGCCTTGTAAATTGATTTGGTAGAGAATAACCCATTCTTATCAAATTTCCAAATGATTTTATCTTATGAGTATTTCTTCAATCTAAATGTATCAAAGTCATTATGGAGTTCCTGCAAAAGGTTTAACTCTCTTCAATACAATTATCAATGCCATTGAAAGATCCATATCCACTCACCCCATCTAAAACCCACATTCACTCACTCTACTTTATTTTTGTTATGGTAAGGAGTATAGTCTTGGGAATGAGTCTCTCAATATCATAGTCAAGGCATACATGTCATTCCAAAACTTAACACTACTTCCTTCTCCAAGTTCCATCTGAATACCACTGACCATTGTTCTTAACAGATCATTGTCTTCAAAATTGACATTCTGGAGATCTAAAGGTTTGTTCATGTTCATCTAATTATAAGATGTTACCACCCCTTTCCACAATGGGCAATCTTCTTTTGAGAACCTCCATCACTATTTAAAATTTAATGTCAAATTCTTTATCAATAAATCTCCCACTCAGAGACCTACTTCTTCCTTTCACTTTTGTACTTGACTCCACTTTACATGAGCTATTCCATTTCTACCCTTTGAATTTCCCCAAAACAACCTTTACAGTGACATTATTTTCTTGATTGCACTTTTTGGGATTTTAAACAATCCTAAATAGTCCAGGGTAGGCTACTCAACACTGATTTAATAAGAACTAACCTCCTTGCTTTTGACAATATTTTCACTTTCCATAACCTAAGTTTCTTCTCAATCCGATTAATAATTTGATTTCCATGTCTCCAACCTCCTTGGATTAGCTCCAGGAGGAATAACTAAGTATGTCATAGGTAACTTACCCATTTACACCCTAGCCCCCCACACATCCTAAATGTCCATCTATCATCACAATTCAAGGTAATAAGGGCAGATTTTCAAAATTAACGCCTAAACCAGACATCAACTCAAAGCATTGTAACAACCTCCTATAATTCTTGATGGTGCTTTCATTTTTGGGACAAAATAAGATTGTAGGTGGGTTAATTCTACCTTCCCTTTTCCCATCGCCAAACTTTTCACATATCTTTTCTCCCTAGCTTTACCAATGAGCCTATTCAAAACTTCAATCACCAAAACAAACTAGAATGGTGAAAGTAGGTTACCTTGTCTAAAACCTCTTTCAAGCTTAAAAGGTTTAGTTGGGGATCCATTAATAATCACTGACATTGTGGTTGTGGTAATACATTCATGTATCCATCCTTTCCATTTATCCCCAAAGGCTATTCTTAGTAGAACTAAGTCAACAAAGCTCCATTTGACTCAATCATATGCCTTTTGAAAATCCAATTTAATTATGCACCCACTCTTTCTTCTCTTCTTTAGCCAGTTTACCACTTCACAAGCAATTAATGCCCTATCATAAATCTGCCTACAACCTAGAAAGGCACTTCAGTTTCCCCTAATAAGTTTGGGCATAACACTCCTCAACCTATTTGCCAACACTTTTGATATACTTTGTATATGCACCCTACCATACTAATGGGCCTAAATTCTCTTATCTCTTTTGTTCCTTCCACTTTTGGAATGAAAGTAACCTAGGTTACGTTTGCTCCTTTTAGCATTCCCCCATTTATAAAGAAATTTTTCATAGTTTTAGAGTAGTCATTTCCAACCTCATTCCATATTCTTTTGATAAAGTTCATGTTAAACCCATTCGGCCCCCAATGCCTTACAGGAGTCACAATCCCAACTGTCTCTTTAATCTCCTCCAAAGTTAGATTCCATTCCAAACTTTCTAGCCTCTTTATTCTGAAATTCTATTAACCAGATCACTAGAAAAACATATTTCAGGACTTGACTTCAGCTTGTATAACTGACTATAAAAATCCCTAATTTCACTCTTAATTCTTCTCGGACATTGGATCTCTCCCTATTAATTTTTAACTTAATTATTCCTTTTTCTTTTCCCTTTGGCTGCCGCAATTACATGAAAATAGCATGTATTCCTATCCACACTCTTAGCCATTGTTGATCTAGCCATGTGCTTCCAATAACTATCTCTTCAATTATACCCTTTCTCTAGAGCACTTTAGAGGGCATTCCGTCTTGCCACCTTCACCTCATCCAATCTGCCTTACTTCATGTCCAAAGCCACTATTAAGATCTTAAATTCAAGAAATTTTATTTTATCCTCAATGCATCTAAATTCCTTTTTGTTCCATACCTTGATCGATCCTTTTATGCATTTTAGTTTTTCCAAGAAAGGGAGATAACCTAAACATCTCCATTCATTTTAAACTAGCTTACTAAAAACCTCATAGGAGAACCATGCATTTAGATTATGGAACAAGTTTCATCCCCAATTCACAACTTCATTCTCAACGTCAAGAAAGTAGTGGTCTAACATAGCCCTATGCAAACCTTTAACTTTAAGGTTTTTACATGTTTCTAGCCATTTCAAATCAACCAAAACTCTATCAATTCTCCTGCATGATTTACTCTTAACCCAAGTAAATTTTCTACCCACAATTGGGAGGTCAATTAAGCCCATTTCTCCTACCCACTTCAAACTCCTACTACTACTAGCCAAAGACATGCCATCTTTCCTTTCCTTGGGATTAAGAGCCTCATTAAAATCACTGAGTATCATAATAGGGACGTCCACCGCCATTCTTAAGTCATGAAGCTCTTGCCATGCCCTAATTTTTTCCTCTTTTTGATGAGCTCCATAGACCATACACATGGCACAATTAAATGAAAGTTCTTTGATGATTACTTTTATGCACAACCATCTTATTCCCCAAAAAAATCCAACATTCTCCATAAACTCCACGTCCCATACACACAAGATGCCCCCTGCCACATTAGATGTATTTATTGCTACCCAAGAGAAATTATCCCCACCTCATACTCAAGATACCTTTGTTCTATTCCAATCTGAATTCCTTAGTCTCAACTAACCTACAAAAGATATTTTTGTTCCTTAATTAACTTCCGCACCATACTAATTTTCTCACCACTCTCTAATCCTTTTATATTCCAACTAGCTATTATCATTAGGATTTAGAATGCATATTTGAAGGGCAATTACCCACTACTTTTTCTTTTGCATCGCCCTTTTCTTCTCTTTTTTCTCTTTATTCTTCAATTGAGGTAAGGTCATAATGTATTATTCTTCATCCACGTAGATCCCCAAATCCATCCCTATATTCCAGGCTTGCTCTAATTCAGTACTTGGGTTATCACTTAATTGATTTTCTCCGTTCTCAACCTCTGCACATCGAATTGTGACTCCTCCACAATCCCCTAACTAAAGTCCCTATTTTCCTCGATGGGATATTTAGCATAAAGCTAAGTGGTGGTGAGGATCATGGTCATCCTTCGACATGAGTTATCCTGAGCTATTATTCCCATTATTGGTTCTACTTTGACTAAGGCTAGGTTCAAGTACGAGTCCAAACCCTAGGGGACATAGTGAGTTGGGTTGAAATGCATAAGGTAAAAGACATAAAATAACTTAAACAATAAAATCTTATTGGATTTTTTCCAATCCTATATCAAATATTTTTGTGCAAAAAAAAAAATTACCATTTGATTTGTGTTATCAATCCTTTCACAAAATAGAAATTGCACCATCTACAACATCCACAGGAGAAAAATTGTCGACCAAAATATAATATTGCTTCAAAATAAGAACTTGCCATCAACAATCAATAATAGGTCAAACTCATTAGTTAAAAAGATAAAAATAAAAATAACTTCCTAAACAATAAAATAAACAAAAAAAATCCTTTCTCCTGCACCAAAAAGATAAACTAAATTAAAAAAATTAATAAAGAACTTCAAAATCAAAGCACTAGCAGTAATAAATCAAATCTTGTCCATTACAACTTGACATATTCTTGATCCTGCCAAGCAACCATAATAAAAGTCTAAGCATCGTATTTCTTCAATGAGTTAAGTGTGCAGAATTCGGTCAATCATAAGTCATGATAGCCTAAAATGAGAAGGAATGAGATGAAAGGTAAGACAAGAAGAAAAATAGCAAAGCACTTCAAAATCAATAGGACCCTTGAATATAGATAATAATAAATCCCATGAAACAATCTATAGCAATGGTAGGAGAAAAAATTTATCCATCAAAATATTATATCTCATTTCTTCATTGAATTCAATTTGTAGAATTCCATCCATTATAAGTCATGATCGCCTGAAATCATAAAGAAGGAGATGAAACATGAAATAATAGAAGAATAAATAATGAGTAAGAATGAATTGTATAAAGAGCTAGAACAAAAAGAAAGAATATAGAATAAAAAATAATCACAAACTAATAATGTTACCTAGACTGAGAAGGAGATCATTGATATAAAATACAGCTAAATCTATATTCTACAATTTGTTCACACATATAACCTACCGTCTAAAAGCTTTCGTGAACGGAAACACAATTGTTTGATTGACAACCAAATTTATTTGATTGAAAAATATAATTATTTGATTGGCATTTTACATTTAATAATTATAATTTTTCATTGAAAATTATCATTAAATCAATGTCTTGATATAATTGGTGTATTCATTATCTTTTCAATTATTTGATTGACATTCTATAATTAATGAGTGAGATTATAATTTTTTATGCAGTCATTAGTTTTTCATGTGTTGAAAATCAATTGCAAGTTGAATAACATGTCAACGATTTTCTTTCTTGCAAAACCCAATTTTAGAATTATATTATATATATATATATATATATATATATATATATATATATATATATTTGAATCCTATTCCTATAAAAATAAACTAATTCATTTGAAAATCAAATTCCTATTAGATTAAATATTTAGTATGTATTTTTTTATTAAAAAATTTGAATATCATTGCTATAAAACTGACATAATTAATGTGTTTTCATAAAATAATATTTGAATCCTATTCCTAAAAAAAAAAAAGATTCATGGGTGGGAAACCAAATGACTTAGTTGAATGACACATTAACCATTATTTTTTCTGCAAAACTCAATTTTAAAATTATATATATATATATGTGATGTATATTATTTGCATCTTATATATATTAAAATAATTTTATATGTATGATTAATTAATATTTTAATATGTTGCTATTTGTAGAATATTAAGACATAATGTTATGATATTACAACTTATTGTCACCGCAATATTGGTTATTAGTTATGATTCTCTCATTCATAATATATATGCTACGTGAATGATATTAAATAAATTATTTATTTAATGTTATACTCTATTTTTTCTAATTTTTTATTTTTTATTATATTTTTTAAAAATTAATGTATTTATATAAAGAACTACAATAATTTTTTTTTAATTTCATGAATGTGTATGAAGTATAATTTTTTAAAAGTATATAAGTGAATTTAATATTTAATAGTATATTTTTTTATAATCATCCTGTGCATCGAGATAGTAGACGGTTTTTCGAAATAAAATGAAAAAAAAATTATATCCAGAACTGCCACATTTTGAATTTTATGTATGCATTTACACTCTTTTTTATATTAGGGAAATTGGTTAACTTCAGGTGATTTCAAAAATTCATAACCCATAGGAAGTGGTTAGTACTTGACCAATTTATGTTCATTATGTTACCCAAAGAAATCAGTCAATAGTTAGGTTAGGTGATTCCATAGGATCTTAATCGGAAGTTGGGTTTGCTTGTTGGATTGCGATTGGGAACTTGATTTTGGTTGCATGAGTGGCACATGGCGAAATGATTGAGTGTGTTGCGAATGAAGAGGCAAGGAAGAGCAAATCGATTTCAGCTTTATATATCATTTGAAGTTTTGGATCCTAAAGTGAAAAAAAAGAAGAAGTATTGAGAGTGAAAAAAAGGGAGTAGATTAGTAGTATAAGTGGGAAGTGGTATAAAAAAGGAAAAGCAAAAGACATAGCACAAAATGATTTAAGGCGTTATGATAATTTTGAACATATAGCAAATCTTCAAATGCAGGTAAATTTTTATTAATTTATTAGTTTAATATATTTTATTCTATCAATATTTTTTAATTACATATAATAGTTGTTTAATTTAGTTTAGTGCATTCTAAATATAGTTTAGTTGTATGAGTTAATAATATTTTAAATCTACTTTAGTGCACTTTAAACTTATTTTAGCTATATAATTTAATTAAATTAACGTTATTGTAGTTAGATTACACTATAAATATGTTTAGTAAATAATATATTTTAATTGGATTTATGAATACGTTTAGGGAAAATTATGTTTAATTGGTTTAGTGATGCTGGAAAGTAAAACCTATTTATTGGAAGTTAGAAAACATGTTTATTTTTAATTAGATTAGTTAGTTGTTTTAGGGAGATTAGTGCGCATTAAACTTTGTTAGTTGCATACTTTAATTAGACTAGTAAATATTATAGTTAGATTATAGTATAAATATGTTTGGTAAATAATATATTTTTATTAGATTTATGAACATGTTTAGGAAATAATATATTTAATTAGTTTAGTGAAAAATTTTAGCTAAGTAAATATGTTGAAAAGTAAAACCTACTTATTGAAAGTAAATTTTTTTAGATTAGAAATTTTATATTTTGAATTAGATTAGTTAATTGATTTAGGAAGATTAGTGCACCTTAAACATATTTTAGTTGTAAAATTTAATTAGATTAATATATATTGTAGTTAGATTACACAATAAATATGTCTAGTATATGATGTAATTTAATTAGATTCATGAACATGTTTAGGAAATAATATATTTTAATGAGTTTAGTGAAATATTATAGTTAAGTAAGTATACTCAAAACTAAAACCTATTTATTGAAATTAATTTTTTTAGATTAGAAATTCTTTATTTTTAATTAGATTAGTTAGATGTTTTAGGGAAATTAGTGCACCTTAAGCATATTTTATTAGTATAAGTTAATTAGACTAGGGGTGTACAAGGGACGGGTTGACAGAGTTGGACAAAACCGGAACTCGGCCCAATTTTTAGACTTGGGTCAATTTTTAAAACCCAAACCAAAACCAATAATGACCCAACTATGTCAGGAGTCATCCAGGTCCACCAGACATTCAAATAATATATGAAAATTTAGATATTGTACATAATAAAGTTATAAAATTTTACAAGTAAGAAACAAAATTTTAGAGATATTTTACTATATAGGTTTCAAAATAAACCACATCAATATAGAAATAACATCAAGTTATGTAAAATATATTAATTAAACTTTAAAATCTTATAATTTGTCATAAATTATTATAAAAATATATATATTTCTTAAGATATTATTTAACTTTAGGAGTAAGCTGAATTGGATGTATGACCCAAACCAGAACAAAAAGTGTTCAGAGTCAAATTTAAAACCCAAACCGTCCCAATGAGGCTTGAGTCGGCTGAGTTGGAGGACGGGACATGTTATAAACACCCCTAAATTAGACTAATAAATATTATAGTTAGATTATACTATAAACATATTTAATAAATAATATATTTTAATTAGATTTATGAACATGTTTAGGAAATTAGTAAATAAATAGTATAGTTAGCAAGTTTGTTTATTTTAATTTGATTAGTTAGTTGTTTTAGTTAGATTAGTGCACGTAAACCTATTTTAGTTGTATACATTAATTAGATTAGTAAATATTATAGTTAGATTACAATAGAAATATATTTAGTAAAAATTATATTTTATTTAGAATAGTAAATTTGTTGTTTTAATTAGATTTGTTAGTTAGTTCTTTTGGTTAGCTTAGTTCTCATTTAATTAGATTGGTACATTTTAATCTATTTAATATGAGTATTTTTTTTTACTTTGTGTTTCAGCCTGCTTGTGTGTTGCATGGTAGACAAGACCACATGAAAAAGGTAGATCTCCGCATAAGGCCATACTTGGAACATGCCAGTTTTTGGCTTGCTGCACAAATTAAATTCTTCGAGTATGACAATGCTCTCCTCTGTATTTGTGGAGCGATGGCATCTCGAGACTCACACCTTCCACTTGCCCTATGGAGAGTGCACAGGTAAAACTCTAGGATGTTGCATTTCAGTTAGGGCTACAAGTGGATGGGGTTCCTGAGCAGCTACACAGGAGCATAGGATAGGTTCTCCGAGCATAATATTTGGGAGATGTGCCATGAATTGCTTGGGATGTACCACCTGAGAATGAGCACAAAAGAAATGGCAGTACAATGACATTGGTGTGGCTGAAGAACAACTTTGCACCACTATAAGAAAATGCGACTGAGATTCAGGTCATGTAAGCAACACGAGTTTACATGATGCTGATTGGGAGGATGCTCTTTCAGACAAGTTAGCTGCTAAAGTTCACTTGAGATGGTTGCCTTTGCTGTGATTTCAAGAGTGTAGGAGGCTTAGCTGGGATCCGTTGTGTTATCCATATTATACCGTGGTTTGTGTCGTGTGGTTAACATCTCAATAGGTGATCTTTCTAAGTGTCTTGTCTTGCTCCAGTTATAGATATAGTACAAAGTGTCATCACTCAGTCCATAGTTAATCGCCTCGGTTTTAGGTTTCCATTGGCTAGGAGGTATATTACTAAACCAAAATTTCATAATTGTGATGTAAATTGTGTTGTTTATCATTACAATGTCACAAATTTTCAGGAGATCGATTGCTTGCCGCCTGATGCGCATGAGAGACGCATGCCAATTCTTAGGGCATGAATTGATTAGCTCCATTATACGGATGTAAGATTTTGAATATTATTTAATATATTATATATATATATATATCAATTTCTTGAACAGTTGTGTAGACACCATATGATATTCAGAGATCTAGCAAATCACACAGCATGGGTTCACTCTTAGTCTGAAATTTGGGCATCACTTACATTATTAATCTGCTTCCCATGTGGTGAATGACATCATGTCGATCGTGTGCTTAGACAATTTGGTGCTAAGCAACCTATTCCATTCGAGCCGAACATTGATGCCCTGCACGTGAGGGATGCATAGGGCATAAAGTGTACTTGGTGGCCAGATTATCATAGGACATGACATCGTTATGGGATCAACGAGAACGAGTAGTCCCATATCATCGTGCTCCAAGTTCAGATACAGTTGCCTTCATGAAGTACTTTGATTGGTACAGTCGTGTACACGGTGAGTAGGCATTTCACGACCCCGATATGCGAGCCTCCAACTGATATATAGCCTAGTGGCACGGTGCCTGTTGCAACTATACCGCCTCATGTTCTAGATCTACGTGAGCTGCCGAATGCAAGCAAGGACTCACACTAGACGTATTCATGTCTAGGAGGACAGCCATGATGAGGATGACGAGGTTGATGATGATGATGATGGCCCAGATTCAGAGATGTTTGGGTCTAGAGGTCACAGCATAGTGATCTTACTCAGGAGCACATGGGATAGCGGTCATAGCATGGGTGCTGAGATTAGGAGCACATGGCGGTTCTAGTTTTCACACGGAGGTGGTCTTGGTCATGAGTACATGGCCAGGTCTACTTTATATACAGCGGGGGCATTAGGGCATGATTACGTGGTTGGGTCTACTTCATGGACAAGCTGGTGCATTTGGGCATGATTACATGGCCAGTTCTAGTTCTCATGAATACTTGCCTAGTCCGAGTTCGACCTCCAATCCAGTATATCAATTCTCCATGGGTTTAAGCCAAATGCTTGATCAGATGGACATGGCTCCATGTGAGAGGTTTCTGAACCAGGCCCGTACCAGGTCCATATTCCAGTCTCATAGATATCTAGATGACCTGTCTGGGTTACACCATCTGTCCTTGACTACTATGAGTCCCATGACCATAGCTTATGACCAGCCATCCTTTGATCTCTTGGGTGGGACTCCTCCATCAGCATTTGCAACAACACACATATCGCATGAACTTGGAGGCGAGGAGCATGAGGGCGACGATCATGGCGGGGATAAGCATGGGGTGAGGAGCTTGGCTCGCGATAGATTCGTCCACCCGCCCATCCGGTGGCCATCTGATAGGAGCTCATCGCAACCAGTGAGATCACTAGTCTTAAGCCAAGTTAATGTTTATATGTGTTTGTAAATTTTAGTTACATGTTGAAAAATATGTCCCATTTTGTTTTATGCATATTTGATAATTTTAGTCTAACTTGTGCAAGATGGAAATATCTTTTGCAGGGCAATGGATCATGGATTTTATGATGTATTCATTTGTATTTGGTACTCATATAGTACCTACTGATGTATTTGCTATTGACTTTAGTACGTATGATGTAATTAGTGTCATTCAAGTGGCCTCAATAAACTCAAGACGGTGGTGAATTGAGTTCTCAAGCTTTTTCTTTATTATCACTCTCTAATCCCTTCTCCAATGATACTTAAGATAACGTATTGATAACTTGATTAAATAGATGAAAAATACAAGTGATTAAGAATTTTAACTATACAGATGAAGAAGATAATGAAACATAAACTTGCAATAAACATAATGATTGATTAATTAGAATTATTGTTAAATTGATTTTTGTGATATGCTTATTATGCCTTAAAAGGTGTTAAAGAAAGGCTATTTATAGAATCTTAGTGTAGACCGTTGGGGATTAATCCCAAAAGATATGTCTCTTCAAAACACAACTATCTGACATTTCTATCTAGTAATTGATTACATGAATTGGTAATCAATTACATCAAATTTTGCATACCTGCAATGGGCAAGTTTCTGGTAATCAATTACATGGTTGTGTAATTGGTTACAATGATCAAATTTCAAATTCTAGGTACATGAAGAGCATGGTAATCGATTACAGCGATTTCAGAAATTTCCAAATTAAATTTTAACATACTTTAAGTCACTCTTTCATTCTAAAAACATTTTAAAACATCTTTGAAACATTTCCTTTCAAATCAAACTCATTTTCACAAATCAAAAAATTAAATCCTTTCAAATCAAATTTTTCTTAGAATCAAATGCATTCTATATTTTTCCAAAAGAATTTTAGTTAAATAAATACTTCATTAAAACCCTTCGAACACCTTGCAATATAAAAAACTAAGCAATACACCAAATGATCTTCTACATGATCGTTTCAGGTTACAAAATAAATACTGGGTAATACACTAACTAATCTGAAACATGAACTTTTAACACACTTTAAAATAAAAAGCACACAATACACCATATGACTTGATCTCGCTCTCTAATTGCCTAGGCTCGCCTGATTGAGGAGGTAGCTACTAAGGTGAGGCATTATCGCATGGTGTGACCTTCCTGCATAGGCCGCATCTTCCTGTAACGCCCGATTTTTCCCGTATACAAATAAGGAATGCCCCTGAGGTCATTTTACCTGGAAAATGAGGATCACCGTCCGATCATCCTCAAGGGGACGTTTTGATGGTAATAGAGGATTATATGTGTTATGTGTGTTAATAGGCAGAAAATCTCATTTTTGAGTTCCGATGTGCAAAATGACCAAAACACCCTTGCGGCTTTACAGAAGGAAGTGTCGATTGAACCCAGACTCCATCAAAAGGTTTTAAATGATGTTTTTAAGCAATGTTTAACAACTGGTTAAGCTGGGTAGCCCAGAAGGTTTTGTGAAAAATTATCATTTTGCCCCCAACTATGTGTATTTTGGGCCTAATGATACAATTAGCAAAACCTAAGCAATATTAGGCTCTAATTAAAGATTAGTAAATTCTAATTACTAATCTAAAGTCAAAATAATTTATTAAGATTAATTAGAACATAAGATTACTTAGATACACTTTAATCTTTGTCTTAAAAATCAAGATTTCATGTCATGAAATCTTGAATAGTGTTTTCTCTCTCCAATTCCTTAAATTAAGGAATTGTGTTTGCGAATGGTTTTTATATAAAATGAGTTTTATTTCACTAATGAAGCAATACCAACTCCTTAATCATGTCTTGATATCCTTAATTATCCATCACCTTGATTAAACACCTACTTACAAAAATCCTAATAAAAAACCTAATCAATGATACACCCAAACACACTTCTAAACCACAATTAGATGACAAAATTTCCTCCCCCATGGCTGCACATGGCCGAAGCCACTCCTCCATGATTCATCACATGTTGATTTATTTTACACACAAAGAACCATGCTTTAAGCTATACCTTGGACCATGCTTTGAACCATACTCTACCATGCCTTTGAATGACCAAATTAATGAGATATTTCCCCCCAAAGCCTTGCAAATGCTGCGGCCTCCTCCACCATTTCATCCTTGGTTTTGTGTTCCATAAATACCATGTTTGGATGAACTTGGTTACATTTTGTTCATTTGCCAAGTTTAGCTTCAAAGAGTAATCCTAAGTTCTTTCTTTTTCTCTCAAAGTTCAAGAGTCCTCTTCATCTTTTTCATCTTCTTCTTGCTCACAAAGAACCACCACCCCTCAACCATCCACTACCTCCTAAACACTTAGCCTTACCTTTCCAAAGATCAAACTCAAGAAAACACAACTTTCTTCCTTTCTCTTCCTCCTTGGCCGAAGCATCATCCAAGCTCCAAGGACGATTTTTCTTTCATCCTTCCCTCAAGATCAAGTCTTTTTCACCTCCAAGAAAAACAAACCTTTGGTAAGGAGTTGTATTGAAAGTTATTTCTTTGCTTTGTTAAGCTTTGTTCTTGATTTAAAATAATGTTTTGATGGAATTATTAAGCTATATCATTTCAGTTTTCTTTTTCTTTTCTTATGCATCTCGGCCTTCAAGGCCTTGTTAGTCTCTCATGATAGCTTGATGATGAGAGTTTCTAGATGATGGCTATGAGTTCATCATAATGAAAACTCTAGAGCTTGAGTTTTGCTTTTGCAAAAGTATGAAGAAGCATGTATTATCACTTAAATAATTAATCTCAAAGCCTATCTATCTCAACCTTAAAGTTGAGATGTGATTTAGAGTAAATACTCTAAGAGACCTAGAGCACTAAAATAAAGAAATGGACTTACATTCATACTTATATTTCCTTGCCTAGCATATTTACTTTCCAAGTTATCACTTAATAATTAATCTCAAAGCCTATCTATTTTAACCTTAAAGTTGAGATGTGATTTAGAGTAAATACTCTAAGAGGCCTAGAGCACTAAAATAAAGAATTGAACTTGCATTCATGGTTATGTTTCCTTGCCTAGCATATTTATTATATCTCTTAACTTAGAAGTTGTTTTTAAGTATGAAACTTAGTTACTAGAAATGCCTTAATTTATGCTTATGGAACTTATTACTTTTCAGTTTTGTCTTTAATTTTTCAGCACCTTTAATTCTGTTTTTGATGCTTTAAATGTATTAAATACCTTGCAACTTGATGTGATAATTGTTCTTGGCACTTTAGGCAAGCCTAGTAGCTAAAAAGAATTGAAAATAAGATTTCTAGAACTCCTAAGAAAAAGAATTATGCATTCTGTTCCAGCACCCTTAAACTTTGTAAAAATCAGGTTGTACCATGTTTACTTAAGTAAGAATGACTTATAAATGGTTTAGGAATTGACTTTAGCATTATAGGAAAAGCCGGTAATGAGAAAGGGTGTAAAACGCAACTTCTACCACACGTAAATCATTAAAATCTTTTTACTGCCTATGCTGTCCAACTTTGATTGATGATGTTCTTGAGCTAAATAATTAGTGGTAATGATGATAATAAATCCCTTAGATGCATAAGAAAATAATTTGACAATTAGAGTTACCCGATTTAGGGCTTTGGCTATTTAACGGAATATTATGTGTTGATTGAGATGATGAATTCTTTGATGCTTTGAGATGATGAATTCATGTGATATTTAATGCTATGTGAGTACTTGATCCTTAGAGATAGGATCCATCATTTTGCATGTTATAGTTTCTTTTGGAAACATTGGTTATACTTATGCAAGAAATATATGAAAGGCTATGATAATTATGAACTATGCATTGCATCTTGATATAACATGCTAAGACTTAAGGTGACTTAGAAATATAAGAAAATAATCCTTTGGACTCATCAAACTATAGGTGATGAAAATGTGATTCTTGCCCCTAACCCATACTTTTAAGTTGGAACTTTAACTTATCAAAAGGGATAAGTATACGCTAGTGACGACTAGTGAGGTATGAGCTCATAACCTACAAGTACTCTCAAAAGGGAAGAGTAATAGGGTGGCCCCAAGATGTGAAAGTAAACTAACTTTAAAGTCACCTAAAGAACCAAGTAATGTCATTTATAAACCATGCTCTATGCACATTATGTTTGCTATAATGTTAAATGTATGCCATAATGTTGAGTATTGCATAAGATATTGATATGCATATCATAATGAAGTATGATGCATTCATTTCAAGACGCATGACTAAAATGAATGGGTCTGGTAATTGATATTTTAACACTTAGTAAATGAATTTTTGCATGCTCACTATTTCATAATAAACCTTAGATCCCTGAAGACGATGATGATGTCACTTAGATAGGAGGATACCCCTGAGATTCTTTAGCAAGATTCTCACTCCCTCTTTCTCTCTTTCCATCATGTCTTCAATTCTGATAGCGACGTTCGTCCTTTTCATTGACACCTCTACTTGGGAAGTTCATTTTAACCCGAGCATCGGTCTTACCATTTTGAGGGACGCTGCTCTCTCCGAGTCTCTATGTTCGTGGGATGCCCATTTGCACACCCTGTTCCTAGCTACCGTTTCTCTCCGACCTCCTCGTATGGTGATGACATGGTTTTTGAGCGTGCGCGTACGCACAATGAGAGAATCCTTCGCACATACACCACCACGTCTCCATTCGTGATTTGCTAGATTATGTTCCCGCTCGAGGCATTCGAGACGGACCCATTGGAGGACTCACCTATCCACGTATACTCTAAGCTCTGCCCTACTCTCCCATGGATGAGGGAGGGTAGTGAGGAGATGGTCACCCAACTGAGGTTGGCACGGAGGCCATCGATGCGCCCCGGCATAGGCCCCATGTTCAACTATCTCGTGTGCCCCTCCCGATGAGTTTCGCTCATGGATCGGTTATATTCCGCCCTTCTAGGCCAGCGCGTAGATTTCTTGGAGGACCTTTAGTGCACACACCACTACTAGCTTAGGATAACCTTCTTTTGTTATAGAGGTTATCTATCTTAGGTGCACTAGGTAGGCATATTTTCCTTTGTATTTTCCTTGCCTATGTATTTGCTTTTCTATGATGTACTAAACTTAACTTACCTTCCATGGGTGGCTAGACTATTATGTGTTTAAATTATGGTGTGTTAATGGATGATCTTTTATGGAGCCTATATGATGTTTCTATCTATGTTATTCTTTTACATGTTACACTTTTCGTTGGCGATCACTTACGTTATGTGCGACTCATGTTTTGTCTATGTTTTCAAAAAAAAAAAATTTTGCTCATATTTTTATTAGGTATTTTCAAGCATGATCTAAGAAACTGAAACAAAGAGTAATATCTAATAATTAACTGGAATACGTCCTAGGTGTGTTGAGTTAATTATTAGGGTGTTACACTTACCATATCTGGATTCGACTTCATCCATTTCATTTTGAAATTTGGTTGACATTGGTCGACCATCTTTGGCTCATCTAAGCTCAGGATTTGGTTGTATTTGAGGTCCATACCATGGTGGCCAATATGCTTCGTTCTCAACTAGTGCAAACTCCATTCTGAAGACTTGTAAAACAACATTCATCCAGTAGACATTATCAACATAAGTACCTCGTTCAACTCGTGTTTCAGGATTCGCACAAGTACATGACGACAAGGATAATGTAATGCTTGAAATTCTTTGCAATCACAATATCGAGCCCCAAGTTTGACACTATAAGTTTTTTGGCTCCAATTCCCTATAGGTTATGTCTCCTCTACAACAAAGGACTCATCAAATCATGAAAAATTAGTAACAAACATGATCCCCAATGATTGCCTATTCTTGTGATATGCTCAAATCAATGCTTCAGAGAACAGACCGACCCCTAGTTAGGCCTTTGCCTACTTCTCCCATTTTACAAATAATGTAGCAAGACGATAGTAAGTGGCCTTCACTAATATAGTTATTGAAAGATTACAGATACCTTTCAAGACAACATTTATACACTCAGACATATTAGTGTTCATATGACCATATCTGCGCCTTCATCTTGGTTCTGCGTTTACTTTCCTAAAGGAATCCTGTCCACCCATGCATCCATGTCTGGGTCCTCACCTCTCACCAGCCCAAAATAATAGAGAAACTTACTCTTGAGTCATTGAATATGCTCATTTATCAGAGCTCACTTTGCATCTTTGCTCTTGAATCTTAGTGCAAAGTTGGATGCAATGTGGCGAATACAATAAGCATGATAAGCATTTGGAGGATGTCATCCACCACCTTCTGCATCTAAAGTTGCTTTGATAGTAGCATGTCTGCAAAATGATCAGTCGCCCTCCCTGATGTCACGTGGCACCGAAGATATGTTAAGAAAAAAGATCAAGCCCCGTCGTCTCTCCCTTTGACACAAGCAAATGCAATAGGGAAAATGTTTAAGTTACCATCTTGTGCAATTTCCATTAGTAGCTTCCCACCATACTTGCCATACAAATGTGTTCCATTGATAGTCACAAAACGCTTGCAATGTTTAAACCCCTCTATACACAGCGGGAATGTCCAAAATAGACGGTGAAACATGACACAGCTAGTCAACCAAATCACCAACATAATAAGGCAAAGTTGAAATTTCAATGATTATGCCTGGCATAAATGACTACAAAGCCAGTAGCCATTTTGGAAACTCATTGTATGGCTCCTCCTAATCACCATAAATTCGGCCAATGACCTTTTGCTTTGCAAGCCATGCTTTCCTATATGAAACTTGGAATCCATACTTTGAATAAATCGAGGCCTGCAATGTCCTGATAGAAACCGTTGGATCATCTTCAACTATAGAATGAATGCTAGCAATGATGACGTGAATATCCAACCTGTGAGTGTTTTTGCAAAATTCTGGGGACAAATAAGTATCTTCCTCGTTGTACATCTTAATCTCACACAAGCCCTTTCTTCCGTCGATATATAACACAAATGCTCCAATTACATCCTCTCCCAAAGTGCTTGTATTGCCCTTGATATTTCACATGATCTGACTGACATACCTTGTACTCAGCTCCTTTCGGATGCTATAGTTTTTTATCACAAGTAGTACGGATTCTTTATTTGGGAACTGTTGACATTCATGCAATTGATTCACTCCATGTAATCCCATTGGGTCACTATCATCCAACTGATTCACTTGCATTGCTTCAAAATTTAAACTTAAATAGTGACCAACTCGTTGACTTTCAGATTGTGTTTGAGTTAGGGTTGTTGACGATTGGCCTTGGGTAAAAGGCAATACCTCCTCATCTATCTCATCTTCGAACAACTTTGTAAAATTTAAAGTATATTTAATAGTTTATACAAAGTTTTGCAACACTAAAATGACAACATACCAATACTAACTTTTTAAGGTGTATGAGATATTAATATATTTAAATAAAATGAAGAATAACATTAGATGATAGTAAGCATTTTGTTGTGTTAAACATAAATATTAAATATAATAAAATATTTTCATAAGAAAATTAGATAAATAATATTTTCATAAAATAAAATATTACATAACTTCAAGAAAATGTTATTAATAAAAAAATATGCATAGATTATAAATAATATAATTGATCAAGTAGTTTATAAAGGAGGAACATAAGTATTTTTGGATAGTTAAACAAAGCATCATTATCCAAAATTAAATAGCCACTCCCACAATTAAATAATATAAAAAATAAGATATGACAACATATTGAAATTTATTGGACCAAATATACAATTCAAATTATATGCTAAAATATAAAATATTACAAATATTAAAGTGTAATAAAAGGAGTTTGAGTACTTACCTTCATTTGGGTCCTTTTGGAATCCACCTCATTAGAAATATCATTATAACTGGATTTGGATCAATTTGAGCCAAATCACTGCCAACATTCATTTCCAAGCTTTGGCCACCTACCAAGTCATTCTCATTTTTAGGCATAAAATTTTCATTCTCTGGATTTGACATTGCTAATGTTAGAGAATCCTGGGCTAATGACCTTTCAACAAATACAGGATTAGAAGAGATCCTCTAGAGCTTAAATTCAAGTCTCCAGAGCTACAAATATCTCCATAACACTAAGATCGGAAATAGGATGACAATCGAACATCATCCCGATGTCATCGTCAGTTGAATCAAGTAACTTGTAAAGCGTAATATACCTCGCCTTACCAACAATGGCAGGTGATACAACGTTTGCATTATTTGCTTGTTCCGTAACTTGTGAAGGATTTTCTCATGAAGCTCAGCAATAGTCATGGACAAACAAACATGTATAGGTATTGGATTTGGACAACAAAACTTTACCCCATCTTGTGTATTTTGCACTATTTTACAATTATAGTGCACAAGAATATAACCTTTTGCCGCCATTTTTCCCTCAAAAAATCTCACAAAACCTAATCTAATCTCATAGCATTTCGGTTGTCTTCACAGAGAGAACCTAAAATGTGGAGTTTATATAGACAGAGAAGGCAAGAGTCGCAATGAGTCTGAAAGGTTAGGAGTTAGCAGGAAATCGGTCAAGTGTAGAGTGATTTCTGTGCATTTACACGTGTTAGAAATCGGCTAATATCTAGATATTCCGATTTCTGACATGTAAATGCACAAAATCACTCTACACTTGACCAATTTCTTTGCGTAACATAATGAACAGAAATTGGTCAAGTACTGACCACTTCCTATGGGTTTTGAACTTTTAAAAGCACATAATAGTTAACTGATTTCTCTAATATAAAAGAAAGTGTACATGCATACATAAAATTTAAAATGTGGCTCTTTCATATATAATATTTTTTTTATGTTATTTCGATAAAAAAGCCGAAAGCAGAATAGTATTTTTAAAAAAAAAAATTAACACTGTAATATTGGGTGTGCGGGGGAATTCCGGTGAGAGAAAAGAAAAATTGTCAAGCGTTTGAGCCCGTGTATCAGAATTTTGGGTCGGGTCATGGATCGGGTTCCGTCACGTTGTGCTGTGCGGGGGATTTATTTTAAAACAGAAATAAAGCGTTCCAAGTTAGGGTTTTTGCTTTGAGAGAGAGAGTGAGAGAGGCAGAAGAGAACAGAAGAGAGATGAGTAGAAGCTTGGGGATTCCGGTGAAGCTTCTCCACGAGGCTTCGGGCCACGTGGTGACGGTTGAGCTCAAGAGCGGAGAGCTTTACCGTGGCAGCATGATCGAGTGCGAGGACAACTGGAACTGCCAGCTCGAGAGCATCACCTACACTGCCAAGGTAACTACTACCACCACCACCACCACACGCGCCATTTCATATTCCCTAACCGATTTATTAAAATTTTGTATGATGTTGTTGACAAGTTTAAATTTGTACTCCATTTGTTGAAATCTACGCGCTATGGAGTAGAGGTTCGGCTCGATCTTTGAAATTGTGTGCATTAAGAAATTAACAATTTAGTCTTTGTAGTCGCGGAAGCGATTAGAATTATGCCTTTTTGTATTTCAAGTTAGTCTCTGCGGACATTGCCCCAGGGACTCGGGCTGAATCCAGTGTTTTAAATTGTGGTCGGTAGCGGTTGCTGTGTTGCGGATAATGCGGCTATCGGCATTGTGGCTGATGCGGCGTGAAATTTTTGCATGTCTGCAACCTTGATGCTTGCGGCCCTGATGTGGCCCGTTGCAGTTACATTGCGGTCGATTTACGTGAATGTTACAGCATTCCGTAGTACTGTTGAATTACGTTTTGCAACTTTAAGGACTGAATTGTTAATGTTTTAATTTTAGGAATTAAAGTAAAACACGTGTATCGTTTCAAGGACTATAAAATAATGAACCTCTACTCCTATGTTGTGCTTCATAATATTAGTGGCTGATGATGGCCATGAATCTGTTTTCTTTCAGGACGGGAAAACATCGCAACTTGAGCATGTGTTTATCCGAGGCAGTAAAGTCAGGTATATATGTTGTATGAATTGAATCATATATGTTACTCATTAAATTTTATAATTCTATTGTTCAAATTAAAGGTTGTGTACTTTCTGTGAGGACGGTGCTGTAAAATTTATGTGAATTCTTTTTGCAGGTTTATGGTCATACCGGACATGCTGAAAAATGCTCCTATGTTTAAGCGTTTGGATGCAAGAATCAAGGTACCTCTTTTTTTGTATTATTATTTTTGAAGTGATTGAGTACATATATGTTTTTTCTATTACTGTGCTTTTGTACTTCATACTTTCTGAATCTCTTGAAGGGCAAGGGTGCATCACTTGGTGTTGGTAGAGGCAGAGCAGTTGCGATGCGAGCCAAGGTATTTACTTTTCTTTTTTTTTTTAAAGATCTTGTTATGTTTGGATTGATGGCAAGTGATGGAATTAAGTGGAGTGGAAAGGAATGATATTAGGTTTCATTGTTTGGATATTTTAAAACAGGATGGAATAAAATAATGTCGGATGGAGCCCTTTCATTCCAATCCATCCAATAATCTTGTTTTTCTTCCCCTCCAATTTCGAAGGAATAGAATGGATTGAGAGCATAAATTTAAAAGAATAATGTTATTTGTACTCATGAAGTGTGGGCACTGTATCAACTCACATCCCATCTACCAATGAATTGGATGTGAATCCTATTTGAATGGGTTCACATCTTATCCAATAATAGATTTGGTGTGAGTCGGCTTAGTGTTCCACACCACATGAGTACATATAACACAAACTCTATTTAAAAATCTTCTCACTCCATCCCTTTCCATTGTATTTCATGACAATGGGATGAAAATTTCTCTGCGCTCCAGTTTTTGGTATTCAAACAACGTAACAAAACATTTATTACATTCCATTTTATTCCACTCCGTACCATTCCATCACATTTTATTCTATTCCACTATTGCTTGTAAATTGTCCTGGTAGTTGATGTAATATATGTGGTGTAACTGCAAATGTTGCTTGTATAGGCTCAGGCTGCTGGTCGTGGAGCTGCACCTGGGAGGGGTGTACCACCTGTGCGGAGGTGATCACCATCCGTATGGACCCTATTTTGCCCTGTCTATTGGATGTGATATTTAGGCTTGTTGTAGGAGGCTCGTGTTATGAGAGAAAGAAATTCTAATAGAAGTTACTTATGAATACTTTGTACTATGAACAATTCCTCTTTCTAGTTAGTTTTATATTAAATGCTGAACCTGTGGTTTTGATGTTTTTGTCATTAATGCTCTAAATATAGTCTCTAAAATGGTGTGCACCTTACCCTCTTTGACACTGAGTCTTTTCATGCTGTCTGATAATTGGATTTGCAAACAGCTTCCGCTCTTTGAGCTTCTCTTCATACTCTTCTTTTCCACAGTCTGGTTGTCATCATCCATTCGGATGCCTCTTTTGCGGCAGCCTCAAATTTCTCCTTTACAACAGATTGCAACTTGTCAGTGAGCTTGTCTTTGTCACTGATCTGGTTTTTTATGTTGTGGACATAAGTTTCTAGACCTTTATGAGCATCAATCCTCTCATTGACTCTCTTTCTTCCTTGGAAAACTCTTCTGCTTTGCGAACCATATGCTCTATTTCCTCCTGACTCAGTGCCCTTGTCTTCTGCATTGACATATAGTATGCCATTTGTATCAACTTCAAAGGGCACTTGAATTTGAGGGGTACCTCTGGTGGAATTCCAGAATCCAGAGTGACAGGGAAAATTCTTCTGTAGTCCTCACCCATTACAAATTAACAGACTCCAACCCTTAACCTACTTCTTCATATCATTTCTAGCTGCGGTATTTTTCAGCACCAGCCAAACCATAGTTTGATCATACGTCTAGAGTTCGTCGTGATAATCATCATTGTCCTCCCCTAATGTACCCCAAGGGCTCCACCTGACCTACATACTATGGTGATAATTTGATTGCAAACTTTGAGCTTCTCTTCATATTCTTCTTCCTCTGCAGTCTGGTTTTCATCCAGCCATTCCAATGCATCTTTCACAGCAGCCTTCCTTGCAGATTATTCCCCGAATTGCATGTTACCTTCTCTGTTCATATGTGACCTCACATTATAGTACTTTGTTCCATATCCAGCGCATGAATTGCTCTCTCCAACCATCGCTTATTTTTATTTCCAGCTCCTCTGACTGTTAAAAGATGGCCACTTTAATATTTTTAAGGGCGAAAACAAACAAACTTGAATGTCTGGGTTGTTTTACTAATTTTTCATGTGAGTTTTACTATAATCAACAAGAACTTGCAATACTTTTGGAAGTAGCAAATACTGTCAGATCTTGATTAAGGAGCTTCAAGTAGTAAACAGGTTTACCCTCTGCACCCAGGGCTCATTCATAAGTAAGTTTTCTTTATAAGCCTCAAGGATGGGAACTTTTGTGGTATTGACGGGATCCATTGTAAGATTTACCAGGAGTTCTCAGATTCTTTTCTCCTCGCGATAACACATAAACACTACACATTCAAGGTTTTCTTATGCAAATATTTGGTGGCTGAGTCAAAATATCTTGTGTTAATTTGAGTTCTAGCTCATCTCCTTGGATATGGGCAATTCTTTGGGTTTGCTATAGCTTTTTCCCCATCACTACTGGGTTTAGGTTGTGTTTGTTTTTTGATAGATAGATAGATTTCTCTTATTTTTTTGATAGATTGTTTGTTTCTGACTTTTTTAATAGAAAAATGATTTATTTAATCAAAAGAATCACTTTTCATAAGTTATTTACTGCAACTTTTATTCAAAAGTTAAAAACTGCTTAAAATAAAATTTTTTTTCTGGTTTTGAGTAAAAGTTGATATAAATAATTTCTATGAGAAGTATTATTTTTCTGTAAAAAAACCCTTAAAAAGTCCAAAACAATCGAACCCAAAATTTAATGGAATAATCCATTTTTTCATTTAACCCAAGGTATACAGTTACAGATACACTAACTTATACTAATGCTTGCATGGCAGAGGGATCACAGTCTAATGTTGGTCCACATTACATCTGTATGTTTATAGATGGAAAGAGAACCAACTATTAAAACAAAGCTACAGAATGTCAACTATTCTCAGATCTCTATCATCCTACTAAATCTTACCCTTACCGTAACCCTAACAATTCTCGATGGAACTACTTGTATTCTCGACTCAACTGAGATCCCTCACAAGGGTAGGAGTTTCCCGCTGAGGAATTTATTCATACTTGAATTAATTAACAGCACACAACACACATCATGGACTTGGCTGCTCCAACAGTTGTCGACAATTGCAGGATGCTTCGTTTACGATACCAACGGGCAAAAGTCCAAGATGTAGAAGTCATGAAATGTGTTACAAGTTCATAGCAAGAGTGCAATCAGCCTTCAAGGAGAGAAGTCACGAAAATGTAGCTACAAGTTCATACAACTTCTAGATGATATCAAATTAGCCAGATATCCAACTGCCACAAGGAGCGAAGGTAGACAACATGTAGTGCTCTTTAATGCCATAAATGATACTTCCGTCACCAATATTGTCAATCAATTGAACCGATGAGGGTTGCATAGTAAGATTATGAAACCGTTTGACACCTTTCAAGATGCAAAGGTAGAATGCAATCAAGCTTTTTATCTTTTGTTGATTGAAATGAGGAGAATTACCTTCAGATCTTGTTCCACCCCCCATAGACAAAATGTGTCGTTTAGTAGACAAAATATTTTTATATTCCCGAGAATGTGGCATCTAGAAATATTAAGATTACCTTGTTTGATACGTAGTTTGAAAAATTATTCCAGGTAAATTGCATCTATGGAATAAAAATGGATTTATTTTCATTCTCACCTCCTACAAGAGAATGTAAGATCCAACGGAAAGGGAATATTTTTGTAAAAGTTAAAAGATCAAACTGGCTAAAGCCCACAATTGTGTTGGAGCACTACCACCATCACCGGACCATCGCCACTAATGCCAAAGCATTGCCCTCAATGTCAGCCGTTGCCACCGTTGATTCTGGACCGACGCAGCTGGTTGCTAGACCACCACAGCTGGTTGCTAAACCACCATAGCCATCGTGGTATTGCCAACATCATGCCATCATCATCGATGCCAGCCTGCTGACAGACCACTGTAGTTAACACCAGACCATCCCCACCAATGGCGGGTTGCCATTGCTGCCATCGTCGTCACTGAATGCCTGAGTTTATCCACTATTCATCCTTTCACATTTCCCTAAATGCCAAATGCTAGTACATAACATGTCTTCCGAATTAGTGTCAAACTAACTACATGTTATGCTTGCCATTATATCGCGAGTATTTGTAGCTTTGGTGATTGCGTGAGGATCAAACGTCATATAAGCAACCCCCATTGAAAATGTTGCATCGGTGTAAGTGGCAAATTAATTTAATGTGGGGGTAATGACATTGTATGACCTCGTTCTGCCAAATTCAGATACACAAAGATTATCAATTCGTCGAGAAAAGCTATAATGCACATTTATCCTTGGTCAACGCTCATTAGGTACACACATGAAGAGAATATCAAAGAGGAAAAGATACCAACTGAAGATTTGGTTAGGATACCATTAGTTAGGAATTAGTCAAAGGAGTTAGTTAGTTAGAGGATTAGTTGACTATAAGCAAGGGAAGTAGGGATTAGTTAGGTGTGTGTAATCATTTGACAAGTCTTTGGGGAGAGATTGCGGCCTCTGGAATCCCTCTATAGTGTAATCCTTCAATATACAGCAATAAAGTTAGTTTTTTGTTCTATCTGAATACCAATGTCTAACAGATTTCATAACAGATTACATCCAAATAAACTCGAGTTTGTATACCATTTTTGGCTAATCAAGTTCCAGCAATAATTCATTTAAATCTGCATGAGTAGAATAACATAGCTGGCATGCAAATTTTTAGAGTTATCTCACAGAGCAAATATGCTTTACACCAATAGTCTGCACGTTGCTATAACTTGGCAGATGTGATTGAAAGATCAACCCTAAAAGCAATGCCAAGAAACACAGTTAAGAGATCTGCTATGTGCACACCACTTCTACCCCTGCACACAACAAGGCATTACTCACTTAAGCTTCTTTTATTGTATGGCTCATATATCAGCATCACAATTGGTGTGCAAACAGCATTTCTCCAAAGTATATATATTCCTTATGAAGGTCCAGAGAACTTGAGGCTTATTAGATTCTATTTACAAGTTGAAGTACACAAGTTACATCTCTAGTTAAGTAAATCAGCAGAAGGATCAAGATAGATACCACAAAATCAGCAGCAACAATCAAAATATAGGTCTTACTACATGCTAAAATAATCGGTAACATTAAATTTGATTATGTTCACATGAAATCCTCAAACTAAAAAGTAGTAATGATCTATGGCATGTGATAAAATATAGTTACAATGAAGTCTATTTTCTGAACGGGCAACTCGAAATAAAGTCTACTTTTTGAACAGGCAACTCAGTAAATATGTTTTACCCGAAAGACTTCTCAGCTTGAACCATTGCTTAAGATCATTGACCACATACACGGGGTGTTCCCTGTTCAATTATCACATAAATTCATTTGAACACCAATGGCACAAAGAAATGAAAAAAAAAAAAAACCTACACTGCAAAATAGAACAAAGAAATGGGGTAACTTCAGTACCTGAGGTCCTCAGCAGTCGAATTAATCCATAAAGCCCCGGTGAGATGCCCTTGTATTGTTATCTTTGTATTGTCATGCAGGTCTCCAACAAGAAAGGGCATAAATGATACGGCCCTTCCAACCTTGCAACAACCAATTGCTATCTTCATCAATTACAAAATCCTTGTGATAGCTTGACGTTACTTTCTCCATTGCCATCTGCACTGTCTCGCGATCAAAAGGTTGTTGCACAAACCCAGCCCGGAGAATACGCGCTTGCCACTGCTTATATGTCTCTGGCCTCTCCACTCTTTCACAGCCTTCACAAGCTATAACATTCAATGCTTCCCTGCCAAGTATCTCTTTCTCAATCAGCATCCTCTCCCATTCCTCGCGAGGCACAATAGTCTCAAGCATATCAAATAGTGATGAATAGTAAAACAGTGCTTCCCGGAATCGGGTAACAAAGAAAGGGGCATTGAAGGCCCCATTCATAATTCCATGAATGAATATATTTGGGTTGATCTTCTTTATCAAACTGAGGAAATTGTTTCGTTGACTGTCAACTGCCACAGATTCATCCAGCAAGTTCTTACCTCTATAAAAACAGGTAACAACAAGGAACTCGTCCCTATCGATCTTGAGTTCCTCAAGTTGAATTGTGTCCCATTTCTTTGCTATGGCATTATACTCAAATGGAACCTTAAAGGTTTCAGCATAAGCTGCCAAGCGACGACCTGTTTCTATAACTCTCTCTGCAGGCCGAAAACCAGGTTGCGGGAAGTCTATTCCTGTAATCCGAACCTTTGGTGGTCCACCTGTTCTCCAAGAAATTCTCTGTATAAAAGTGGGCCATTGCAAACCATAAAGTATACCAAAATCTATAACATGTACCCTCATTGAATTTGCTGAACATGTCCTAATTGTGAAGTTAGAAGTAAAATTAGAAATTTTCCTAAAAGGGCAGGCGGCAAGACATAGATGATATGCTTTTAGAATATCAGCAGCTGATGTTCTTTTACTAATAAGGCCTTTATAAATTTGGCTCCCAGTACCGGCCAGGCGCGCCTCAAGGCCATCTGCAAAGATATGAGCCAACCGCTGATTTCCATCACCAAAAGGGTTTGAGTGCTGCCTGATCTGCTTTAGCAACTCATGCGCATTCCTGTTGTCATCTGCTGCAACAGCTTGTGCACAAAGAACCAGGAGTGTTCTCAAATCAACCACTTCCTTCTTTGCACTCTGTTTCCTACCTCGCCCTTTACACCATTGGAAGCTTTTGAATGGCCACTAGGCAGCCTTGTATTGCTTGTCTTATTCTGCAAAGCCTCACGACGCGCCACATAATGGTCCTTTCCTTCTCCTGCACTAGGAAGCAGGATTATATCAATGATATTTGACCGCAATATTGGTTCAGAATAAATTGCTGCTTGCTTGCTGCTTCTATTTTCTTCAACATCTCCTTCTTCCCTTTGAGGAGGCTTCCTACCCTTGGATCCAAGAACATATTCCTCCTCCTCCTTCTCCACCTTAACTGAAAATTCATCCATTCCCACCTTTGGCTGTAGCTGTGACAAATTAGCAAACAGCCCATTTCCACTCGGAAGAAACTTACTTGCCTCATCAACACCCTTCTGAAACTGCCTAATGGATTGACTTTCACTGTTCAGATCAGAGACCTGAAGGATACTGCTTGGAGAGTCCACATGCCCTTCCACACAACTTATTACACTGTTAGAAGAGTTATAAGATAACTGTGAAATGCAATTACCTGGAAGACATTGTGGAGGAAAGTCACCTGAGTTTGGAATAAGTAAATCATTAGTAAAACCCCCACTGAGATCACCATTAGTACCACAACTTATGTTGCACAGGAATAGGTACAGGTATCAAATACAATTAAGTAATATGAGAAACAAAGATAGGTGTATGGTAATATAAAATAAATAAAATATTATGGTTATATAATAAAAGTATAAACATCAATTAAATATTTACCAAAAAGATATCCACCAGAAAGAACTTTTTTAAGAGATGTTCCAATAATATGAATGGCATTAAATGAGTATTGGTATCGGATACAAATATGATACAGGTAATACAATACAAGAACAACCTCAATTTTGAAGTATTTGCACATCACAGATCCACAACAAATACAATTACAAAAATTTGAAGATAAGTTACTACCTTCAAACCCATCATTTCGATCAACAAGACTCGGATTTCGCACTGGTGAAGGTGGATACTTTTCACCCAGCACCTCATAGAATGCTTTCTCAGCTGCTTGAAGATCTAAAGACTCTTGAAGCATACATGTCTTGTCTTCCATGTCTTCTTCCATAAGGATCTGATTGATGTAACTCAAAACTGCATCAGAAAAATCGCAGTCCTCTGGGGAATGCTCCTCATGGGTCGCAGTTGAGGGTGAAGATGTATCAGCTGGTATTGGATCAGACTGAAGACTACCAAACCCCCTACTTTGACCAAAGAAGGAATTTTCAAATCCAGTTCCAGCAGAAAACCTCTGATTCTGCAGAATTGGCAGAGATTGATTTCCCAACCTTATTTCATTTGGGGAACCACTAAATCCCAGAAGGTGTGGATCCATTTATACTGTCAATCTAACTAGCAAGATTTTCACATAGAAAATCAAACTTTGGTGCAATAAACAAACTTTAATAACAACCTTTCTCCTCTTGAAACTAGCCACTTGGTCTTTCTTTCAGAAACATATACCCTTCAAGAAAACCAACACATCCATTAAAATACTCAACAAAACCTCTAAACGTGAATCATGGGGTGTTTGGCACAAATGAAAAATTCAAAGCTTTTCACATGAAGAGAAATTAAGGGTTTGAGAGCTAGATATAACTAAATCCAAAATCATCAAAACAAGACAAGAAACATACTCAATTATGCTCCTAGTTTTTTTTTTCACATTTTGATGACGCCATGGACTCAAATTTCAAGCTCAATAAAATGAACAGAAAATGAAAAGGCTTTGAAGTGGAGAAGAGGATGTTTACCTTCCAGAACAAGTTTCTAAGACAAAGCCACCGAAGAGTAAGAGAGAGAAGAGTAATTTGATGAGAATTCATATAATAGAAAAATGTTATTTATTCCGGTGGAACCATGAGAACTTACACCGCATTCACCACTCCATCCAAATTATTAGAGGTGTTCAAGGCTCGATCCGTCCCCGTTAACTCGTTTTGATCCAAAATTTATTAGGTTGAGTTTGGGTTCTTAGATTTGATTAGTGTACTTTTTCGATTCAAGTTAGAGTTATATTTTAAGTTGTAACCTTAAGCAAAATCAAAATTTCTTTTATAGTTATATTTTTTTTATAATAATAGTGATAAATTATAAAAGTTTATGTTTAAATTAATACATTTTGGATAGTTTGATACTATTTTTATAATTAAATAGTTTATTTTAAAATATGTATCTCAAAATATCTCTTAAATTTTATTTTTTACTTATAAAATTTTATAAATTTAATATGTATAATATCAAAATTTTCATTAATTATTTAAAAGCCAAATTAATCTAATTTGATCCAATCATTTTCTTTGTTGGGTTTAGATTTCAAAAATAATAATCCAATTTAAAAATAGAACCAAGTTGGGTTCGATCCGTCACGACTCGTCCCTCTATCCAAACAACATAGATAATTTGTATGCAGGAGAAAATGCAGATAGAATTCCAAAGTCAAGGGCAAATCAGAACCGTTGATTTTTGTCAACGGTCTTCATCACCGGCTATAGGCCTAATAGCCAGTCCAAATCCATAAAAGTGATCTCTCTTTTTCTTCATTTCTCTTTATTTCTTTTCATTTATATATTTTTTGCATGAAAAAAAATTGAACAAATAAATTTCCCGAAGGCTTTTGCAAGTCCTCAAGGAAATTATTCAGTAATTTTACTATCAATGTTTTTAAATTGTTCAGAAATTTATGACAATAAAATTTGTATAGATGTCATGTTACATTTTTTAATAAATATTCTTACTGCTAATTGTTTTAAACAGAATATATAAATTGGAAAATAAAACTAGTTAATACTTTGAAAACTCAAAAATTGTTGAAATTATTTTTTAGGTTTAAATATGTTGTTTGTCTATGTAAATACATGTCATTTTTATTTTTGTCCCTCTAAAATTTTTGTTTTAGTTTTCATCCTTTCTTTTTGGGATTTTTGGTCTTTATTGTTCTAAATTTTAGTCTCAATAAATATTTTTAATATAAATTTAGTTTTTAAAATGCTAAAACTTTAATTTTTGTCCAATAAATATTTTAAAAATATTCTTTTGACTATTATAAATATTATCATTTAACATCGCTTTTACACAAAATGGACCAAAAATATAAGATAGAAAAAGTAGGAATCAAAACCAAAATAAAAAATTTAAAAGAAACAAAATCAAAATGATTCATATTTATGGGGACTAAAAATATATTTAAGTTGAATTTTTAAAGTAGTAAGATGATTATTAAATTAAAAATATTGGTTAAAAGATATAAAATGAGGAGTTTAATTTCAATACACCAATGGTGTAAAAAATTTTAGGGTTCTTTTGTTTTAGTTTTCAGTTTTAAGGATTTTGTGAAGAAAATACTAAAAACTGAAAATGAAAACTAAAAACTGGAATTTATAATTTTTATAATTTTTAGTGTTTCCTTCACAATTTGGAAAACTGGAAAATTAAAAATAAAAATTGAAATGAAAGCTCCAACCAAAGAGGCCTTTATACTGTCATCCAATGATATATTATCACACAAATAAAAATGATTAAATTTCACACCCATTATTTGAAAACATATACAAATTGAATGGTGTCCTGGAGGAAATATGGGCTAGAACACCTCGGCTGAACCACTATAGCTTGGACATGGGTCCTAGAAATTGGCCACGTGGCACCCAGGTCTCCCATGGATTTATCCTAGATTTAGTTAAGGATATCTCCTAAATCACATACATGATCTCTCTATCTCTCACTATCTCTTGACACTATTACATCATATCTCATATATTAAATCATATCTCCTACAAATACGAAATATATCTAACATCTACTAAATTATAGGAATATCTCCTTTAGACAGAAAAGATTATCACGGATCACCTCACACTATATAAGGAGCTCAATACCCTGGTTATCACAAGATTATTACATGTTATTTTTTTTGCCATTCTATGCTTCATTTCACTGACTTAAGCGCGAAGTGTTTTCCATGTACCCTATCCCCCGCTTGTACGGAAGTTGGAGCTACTTACACTTTACCGCATTTCTAGGTAATAACATATAATATTGTAAAAAAATTTCATATCCTGAGTATATAAAAATTAAAGTCTTAAACAATTCAGAGTATTTTTATTTTTAATTTGTTGGGCTTTCCGTTATCATCCCATGATCACTTTTATTTTTGGGTAAATTACACTTACCTTCTCTAATGTTTGTGGAAATGTAACCAACATCTTTAGTTGTTCAACTTACACTTACACCCATTCTGCTTATCAAATTTTAAGTATTTATATTAGGTCACACTCCTTATTCATAAAACACCGTTAATAAACTTAACAGAATGACATTTTTGTGATATTAAATGTTCCTAATTAATAAAATTATAAAAATACCCTTCAACTTAAAACGTTAATATCACAAAAATATTATTTGTTAAGTTTACTAACAATATTCTGTGAATGAAGAGTGTTACTATAATATAAATACTTAAAATTTGATAAGCGGAAGGAGTGTGAATGTAAGCTGGATAACTAGAGGAGGTGTGGGTTGTATTTTCACAAATCTCAAAAAAATGAGTGTAATTTATCCTTTATTTTTTCCTCTTTCTTTTCAGTCAACAAATTAGATCTATTACTACTAATAAAGCGGATTTCCAAAACTGTTATTGGGTGTCAAATTTCACTTTTTTTTCCTCTATTTTACCATTGTAACTCAACTTTATACAATTTAGATATCCTTAGAGACTTACATCTCATCTCATACAAAAGTATACGCTGTGTTGCTGGATTCAATTTGAAAAACTCCCGCTCGTCTCAACATATAAATTTGAACTCTGTTTTCTTCGAAGAGCCGTTAGAAAGCAGAGAGAGAAAGGAAAAGAGAATAAGCAAGAGAGCGAGAGAGATAGAGCAAAGTGAGTGAGAAATGGCGACCAACATTGGCATCATGGATGCGGCTTACTTCGTTGGCGGTCTAGATTCTCGCTTGGATCAATTCCACCCTCCATCTCAATCTCTCCAAAGTCGAAGAGGTTGGTCAATCATCTTTGTTCATAATTAAAAATTCACAATGTTTTAATCTGATATGCATATGCTTTTTGTTTATGGATTTGATTTGGATCGTTAAACTTGGTTTTCATCATCAGGCTTGTTGGGTGCGGTTATATAATAGTATATATGTTAATCTCTCTTATGACTTTTTGAACTTTTTCTTTTTATTCTCATAGTGTGTTTATGCTTTGTGTTTCTATAAGGGCGTGATTGCTTTATTTGCAAGAAGGGTATAACACCATACTAAAGACTATATTTTTTTTTTCCATTCTCATACAAAAATGATTATTCACGATGGTCTCTAGGATATTTATGTTCCATGTCTTTCTGCTCTTTTTTTTTTCTTTTCTTTCAACAGTGGGATTCATTGAGTTAGCTTTTCTCTCCTATTTGACTAGGCAATGTTATTCTTCATCTAACGGCCCAAGCCCAATGCCATCTCAGCTCCAATGTTATCTAAAACAAATGGAGCAATTAATCAATAGAGGGTGCTCGACTCACATATAAAAGGTAGAAAGTTTGGAATTAACATCAATAATGTTTTAGATAATATTTCTCATTATATAGGAGGGCGTAGGTGTGTGTGAATTTAAGAGAAAAGTGTAACAACAGAAAATTGAAAAACATATATAATGAAGGGGAACTTGATGGTGATGGAAAGTGGTAGTGTTGGAAGTGGTAAACTGGAAAAGAATATCAAGTCTCAATGCCCCATGTGAAGTCGATAGCAAAAGTTGTTGGTGGAGAACATCCTTTGAAGAGCACCATTAAACATAATTTGAGTTGAGAGAACTTTTTACTTTTGAGATATGATACGGTTAACAAGGGTCAATGGGTGGTTTTTAATGTTAACAGAGCAATTTTGTGTTTTTAAGAGATTGAGAGCGCAAACATGGTAGGTTGAGAGAATAATATATTGGAGGGTAAAATTGGAAAAAAAATGAACACCTAAGAGGTATTTCCTTTATTATATTGTATTATTGTATTATGTATTATATATATTGTATAACGGATAAAATTAGGAAAAAAAATTGGACACGAAAAAAGAAGTATTCAAGGTTGTCAATGGCGGATGGCGGTTTATGGCGGTGAGGCAAAAAACCGCCATAAAAATATGGCGGATGGCGTTGCGGATTATGGCGGAAGCCATGACGGACTTAAAAAAATATATAAATATATATATAAAAAATAAAATACAAAGATATACTACATAATCAAACCTTAAAGACATAATCAAAGCCACAAATACACAATCAAAGTCACAAACAAGGACTAAAAAATATAGCAATCCATGATCAAAGCCACAAAGATATAGTCATAATCATAATGTCAGCACAAATTAAGAATTCAAGATAGACATAAGAGTTCAAGACAAATAAACATAAACTAGCATAAATTAAGAATTCAAGACAAACATAAGAGTTCAAGACAAATAAACATAAACTAAGATAAACTAATATAATGACTAGTCCTCATCATCTTCCCCAAAGTAATTATCATCATCATTGTCCTTGTTCTCAATTGGGTTGGGGCACATCCCCTGCTTGTTCTCCTTCTGATTCAGAATCATCAAACATTATTTCCTCTTCCTCTTCTTCAGTTTCCACAATATCCTCAAATTCAGCTCTTCAACTCTTCTTCAACAATCACTACTTGTTTTCCTTTCTTGGAAACTCTACTTGATTGTCCTTCACCACTTGCTGCCTTTCTTTTTTTACTTTGATGTCTAGTATTTGTTGTGGGCTCTCCAATCCCAGATGCCCTAAACACCTCCCAATTCAAAGTTTCATCGCCTTCAAAAACTAGCTCATCTCCAGCATTCTCTTCATCAATCAACTCCCCAACCATCCACTCATTACAGTCATCAATATCATTGAGTGAAATGAGATCAATTTTATCTCTAATATTGTATCTTTGTTTGAGTGCTTGGTTATACTTCACAAAAACCAAGTCATCCATCCTTTTGTGCTCAAGTCTATTTCTCTTCTTAGTATGTATCTGCACCAATATAATTATCTAATTGTTAATTGGTACTATGTTATACGTATAATAGTAACCATTAAGATAGAAAATTGTTTCTTACTTGCTCAAAAACACTCCAATTGTGTTCAAGCCCGAAGCACTACACGTCAAGCTCAAAATCTTGATAACCGACTTTTACAAATTAGGAGTAGAATGCCTATACATTCGCCACCATTGAGCTACAAATCCAAAGAAGGCAATGTAAAAAAGAAAATCACTAAGTTTAAACTTTAAAATTGAAGAAATTTGATAACTAGTAGTGTTTTTCTCACCAGGTGCAAGGATTTTTTGATGGGATCGGGCAAAATCCGATCCAAAAAGACCATCACCATTTTTATAAAGTGGCAACTCAATTAATATTTTTTGTGCACATCCCGACTTGGCACCAATCTCCTAATGCATTCATATAACCTATTTGTAACTTCCAAATCAAACTCCAAATCTGAGTTGCCATAGTAGAACTCGGATTCAAAAAATGGCCCCTGCATGTAATGGGCGATGAAGTTGGCAATTCCATCTCTTATCAATGATTGCAAACACGTCTTTGTATTTGCTTTCATCGTTGTTGAAGGACTTCATAATGGCCTCTTTGGCCTTGTCCATTGCCTCATAAATGTAGCCCATAGCCGACTTTCTTTCACCATCAACAAGCCTAAGCACATGAACAAGAGGCCTCATAACTTTGAAGGTGTATCTCACATGATTCCAAAAAGAAGGCATGATTGCAATTTTGGTTGCTTCCTTTCCCTTAGCCTCCTTAGACAGCTTGTTTCTCACCCATTCATCAGAGGTAAACATTTTTGTAAGATTTTGTTTCTCTTCACGAAGCCTCTCCAATGATAGAAAGGAAGTAGCAAATCGTGTGACTGCATGCCTTACCAATTCCTTCTTGTTTGTGAACTGTCTCAATAAGCTTAAGGTGCTAGTGTGGCTATATATGAAACCAACAAGAAAAATTGCCCTCTTGATCGCCTTCTTTATCAATGGAATCTTTCCAATATCTTCCAGCATCAAATCCAAACAGTGAGCAGGAGGAGTCCAATAGAGATGTGGTCTTTTTTCTTCTAACTTCTTGCCAGTCAAAACATAGTTGCTCCCATTATCAGTTATAATCTGAACAACATTCTCCTCTCCAATCTCCTCCACAAGAGAGTTAAGAAGCTCAAATAACTTTTCACCAGTCTTTACAAAGTCAAATCCATCAATAGACTTTATAAACATCGTTCCAGGAGAGTTCACTAAGAAATTAATAATGCACCTTTGCTTCCTATCAGTCAGGCATCTGACATGATGGAGCAATGTTTTTTCCACTGCTCCTTATGATTCTTCATCATATTTTTTGTGTGCTCCAACTCCTTATTGAGAAGTGGAACCCTTATAGCATGATAAGATGGAGGGGGCAAATTGGGACCAAAACTTCCAATGGCTGCCAACATATCATGAAAACTCTTCAACTTGATAGTTGAATGGAATTCCAGCTTGACCACCACCGAGTTATGTATTGATGGACCCTTTCAATTGCTTCTTTGTCACAAGCTTCTCTAATATTTTGTTGCCTCAACTTTTCTTTGTTCCTTTCCAAGTTTTGGATTTCTAACAAATAAATCTATTGGGCCTTTCAAAGCACCAGCACCTCTTCTCACTCTAGGCCTTGGGTCAAAGGTATCATCAATCCCTTCAGCATTTTCTTAGATAACCCAAACCCCAAGTTCTCAAGATCAAGCGCCCTTGCATTTGGAGCTTCAACTTCCTCACTCCATTGGCTCTTTTTCTGTTTCATATACTTTATCAACTCCTCTTTAACTTCTAGTGGAACCTTGATGCACTTAGAAACATTGCCACTCTTCCCTATCAGGTGTTCTTTGGCTCTTGTTATTCCACCTTTCATAAGTTTTGAGCAGAAATTACAGATAGTGTCATTTGTATTGTTTTTTTCTATATGGTGGACATACTTCCACCCAGGATCTCTATTTTTGCTCCTGCTAGAAGAGGCTGGAATTGAGCCTTGTTCAGGTCCACTTGCCATTTCAACCTAAAACAAAAGACAAGAGGCTCCTGGATAAAAAATAAGCACAAGGAAGAAGAAGAAAAAAGATTGAATAGAGAACAAGAAGAAGAAAACGGCGGCCAAGAAAAAAAATTTAAAACGAACAGATTCAGAGAAGCAGAAAAAGATGGACCTCAAATGGGGTGCTCCAGCCGGCCGCCGCGCTGGAGATCTGCCGCCTGCGCGTGGTCGTCGTCGAAGCCAGCGAAGAGAGAGAGAGACGAGAGAGAAAGGAAGAGAGAGCAGCACCCGGCCGCGCGGTGAGCCACCACGCTAGTGTGGTGTGTCGCGCCGCGGGGTGGTGCGCTCGCCGTCGGGAAGCATGTGAGAAGCAGGAAGCAGGCAAAGAGCGAGCAGAAGGCAGAGGCAGAAGGAGAAGACGAGAGAGAGAGAGAAGCTCGGGTATGTGGGTCTCTCATTAGGGTTTAATGAGGAAGGGTGAAAACCCAAGAATACCCTAAAAACAAAAAAGCGATTTGGCAGATTTCCGCCATGGCCGCCACCAATTCGCCATGGCGCCATCGCCATTGCGCCCGCCACGCCATACCGCCATGCCATCTAGCTTTCCATTGCAGTGGCCTTCATTTCCGCCACGCCATGGCACCATGGCGTCGCCATGGCCGATTTTTAACAACATGGAAGTATTCCCTTTATTATATTGTTTTGTATGTTTTCTATAGATTGTATAGATTATATTGTATAGATGTATAGATTACAACTAATATTACATATTGCAACTAATATTACAACTAACTGACTGAACAGGCACTGGTCTGTCGAGTCGCCTTTTTTTATTGGTGTTAGTTCGTGAAAATTAAGAGAAATATGAGGAATTACTATCGATTCGCCTTTTTTATTTTTTGGGAATTATTATAATTGGCGCCGAATGTTACATATGGAAACTTTATCAAAATAAAAACAAATATTTAAATATAACGTAACATGTCCAAATATCAAACAAAAAAAGAGTAAAAGAAATGAGTGTGTATTCCACACATTCAATCTCAAGCTATGCTCCATCCTCCCTTCCTTAATGGTCAGTCCTTTAGCATAATGCACCATATTAGATATAAATTTTCAAAAAACTTATTGTGACTAACATATATGCATAAAATTCAAAACGACATCTCTCAAAGACTATTTTTCTCTCTTTTTTAAGCATCAAATAATAATTAGTATTATTTGATTAAATTGAAATGGCTGAGTTGCATGTGCATGCTCTCAAATATTTCTTACCAATTAAGAACAACTGAAAGCTTAGTTAATAAGACCACATAAGTGATTTACCAAGTGATACGGTTGATCAATTTTGTTTTGAACTACCTATAATAATGTATTCCTCTCATTAACACCATAGCATCATCAAATCATTTTCTCAATCTGGGAACTGGCTAAGCACTTACACAATGGCTTTAGGAAATGGAGAAAAAGTAGAGTATGGTTTCAATGATGTTCTTGACACCAAGCCAAAAAGGACTGGGTCCTTTTGTCCCTTAGGGATATTGCAGGATTTGGCTACCCATTTACTACACATGAGGGAAACTAATTTCACAACTATTTAAATACATATAGTTACATTTAGATACATAATTTTTTATGCTAGTAATATTTTAGAATTACATATTTTACGTTTGTGCCAAAATAACCTTTTTGTGCCAAGAAAAAATAAAGAAAAAAATGGACATCTCTTTAACTACCTACAACCTCTTCTCAAATTTGAACTCAAAGTAACCAAGATATTACTAATTCAGTTTTTTGAGAAAATAATAAACCCCAATTAAAGCTAACATATATTAAAACATTTGGTGAAATTCAAATTTTGAATACAATAAGATCTCTATCTATAACCACTTCCATTCTTGCTATCCTTTTTTTTTTTAAGAAAGGTACCATAAACAAAAATTTTGTTCCTAATAGGCAGGAATTTAGGAAGTATAAAAGGAAAAGGTTGCAGATGAAAAACGAAAAAGGAAAAAAGAGTCACTTAAAAGTGTACTAATAATATACAGGTTTAACAAATTAGTTGGTATCCTTGATTACATTAAAATAATTGAATAGTGGACTCATTGGATTCAGGGGTTGAAAATAAGGTTCCCATATTTACACTTCCAACTCATGGGTTGGTAGTTGGAATTGTCATCACCCCTAGCATAAGCAATTTTAAAGACCTTCGAAGAGTTTATCTTGTCATTTCTGAACTTGGGGATTTGTAGGCACTTGAATAGCCTTAGTGTCCACATGACCTGCACATTCTTTGGCACCTTGGTGGTCTTGACCCTGTTTGTGCCCTCAATATCGTCTTATCCTCAAATAATGTTTGCACAAACCATCAAATAAATTAAGTTGGACTCCACAACAAATTTTGTGCCAATAGTGCCATTCTTGCTGCCAAAGGTAGAAGCATAGCCTTCAATAACATCATCAAGCATTTCTCCATTGAAAGAAAGAAAAGGAGCACTTTAATTGCTCATTCTTTGCAATATCTTCATTTGAGCAAGAACAACTATGAATCAATCAAGCATAACTTTAAAATTGGAGAAGCATAATTCTTTTTCAAATTTAAGTCAACAATAACTGCCCTAATTCTCAACTTGGTTATCACAGGATTGCTATAACTTCCCCAAAAGTCATAGCAAGTAGAAAAGCTTATAAACAGAGTTTGAGAATTTTATCTTACTTTTGATATCCTGAGTCATGAGTAATAACAACATCATCAGCTTTATCCTCACCAAGTGCATTGGCTATACTTCTGCCATTGGGATGAACCATCTTCTCCATCCCTTTCAATACTGTCCCAATTTCTACTTTCTTTTTTCCAATAACCAAACTCATCCAATAAAAACTTAGCATTGATGCAATGGCATTCCCTTCGGCACTTCCACAAATAGGAGGGGTTACTTTTCATTTTCTTTAGAAGCAACATTTGCAATAAATATATTAACATTAACCCATGGTTTCAACTTAAAAAAAAAAAGGAAAAGAAAAACCCACAGTACCTTTTGTCAATACTCGTACTAAACTACGGTTACAACTTCAAAAGAAAAATAATAAATACCCACAATACCATTTGATTTTACACAGTTTTCTATAGATTTGAAAGGGAAACAATGCTCATACATCATACAAAGAAGCAAAGGCAGTGTAGTTGGAGGCATCCATGCAGGACGACAATGGCAGCACCTTAAGGCGCACAATGGATAGGACGGCGACTTGCTTTCCAAGCGCTTGGTGGTAGCGTGATGTGAAGTTTGAGGCAGTTCCCTATGTGAGGCGCATGATGGTTGTTAGGTGGAGGCAAGCGGTGACGCAATGGCTAAGAGGAGGATGGCTAACCTATGTTCTCTAACGTAATGATGGTTGTGAATGCGACGAATAATGGTTATGGGTTAATGATACGGTGATCTTGGCCAGCGCCCTGGGAGAAAAACTCCATGGAGCCAGAAGTGGGATTTTTCCTTTGGAAAAGAAGATAAGTGGAAATGGAAAATGGATGGTGAGTCTGAAGAAATGGTTATTGTTAGCATCTAAAGAAACGTGGGTGAAGTTGATGATTGTGGTTCCAATCTGAAGAAAGTGGGTATAGTTGAGAAGTGAAAGTTGCAATATCGAGAACGGTTTTTCTTTTTTTAAAAATAAAAGGAACTTTGCGGACTTGAAAAGTTTCATACGATAACTTTGTTGAAATAGTAAAGTTTATTCAATTAAAACTATATGCGGACTTGAAAGGAAATTTCAATTTAGTTAGGAGACATTAACAAACAGTTATCCAATTCAATCCCTTTTATATAATGGTATAGATAAAGGGAATTCCTGAAAAAGAAACTGCCATTCGATATCCAATTATTTAATTTTACCATTTTACCATTCTAACTTCATTTTATACGATTAAAAAATGATTGGTAGTATAGTAAAATGCCTTTCCATGCGATTACAATTTGCATCGGCCACATAATAATGCAACTAATCTTACATTGAAGTTCTCTTCTTTTCAAACCCAGCCATTGTTATTAGTGTACTCAACACCTCCTTATCCCATGTTTCATGTTTCATAGTTGCAGACAAGGACAAATTTACTTAGGAGGTACTGGGCATGTGCCCCTAGAGGTTTTAGAAGATTTTTAGTATATATATATATATATATATATATATATATATATATATATATATATATATATATATATATATATATATATATTGCCTCCATTATCCTATTAACCTTGACTCTATACTAAGATAAAAATTATATTAAGCTTCATCATATGCGCATGTATTATTTTTGGCTCCATCACTTAAATTTTATGGGTCCATCACCGTTGTAGAGTTCAAAGCGTTTTCATGTTCTTTGTGCTATTCTATTTCTGTTTGTTGCCTTTCAATCCATGTATTTCGGTGGAGTCAATTGCTTCTTTATGGAATGAACTGCAAGTGAAAAATTTGAATGTTTGACACACTCGCTTTGGCTGTGAACAGGTGCCTTCTCAGTGACCAACAAGATCTTCTTGGTGTGAGTGATACCACACCATCATCTACGTCTGTACGATTTCCCTCTACTCCTTGGTAAGGTACGGGTTAGCCAAAAACCAAAACTATTTATATCTAGGAAACTGGTGGTTTTGGGGTTGTGACTGAACTTACTCCGATGGCTTTATTGGTAATTTTATTCCCCTCATTTTCGTTCTTCATTTACACTTTATGCAATTTAATTTGTTTATATAATAAAAGAAACCAAACTACAGCCCCACTTGATGTTCCACTCAAATGTGTGTATCCAGGCCTCTTAAAATAAGAATTTGAATTCATTAATTGGATGAGCATGGGAAAAAAATTATTCATTAGTATTCTACAGACTACCGCATCCTTACCTGTAGCAAGAACTCTACAAGTTTTCGTAAGGTCACTTCTTCATGTAAATTATCCTGACATTATGTATAGATATTGACGATTATTCTAACCAACTAATATAAGTTTGTATTTATTAAAGACAAAATATCTAAATTGATCTCTTAAAGATGCATCGGGGATAAATTAGTCTCTTGGATTTTAAAAAAGCTAATTTGGTCCCTCACATTTCAAAAAGAGGACAAATTGGTCTTCTATATAGTTTCATACAATGTAAAACAACTTATCCCCTTCTTTTACCGTATAGAATTATATGGAAGGATTAATTTGTCTCATTTTTTAAAATATGAGATAGTGATTTGAGATTTTCAATATTTGAGAAACTAATTTATCCCCCAATATATATATGAAGGACCAATTTGGGTGCTTATCTATCACTATATCTATACTATATATAAAGGGTATAGTCCCTTTTAATTACTTTTTGGTGTCCAAAATTTCTATTTCTCAAAATATCCTTGATGCATAGAGAGTTGGAGGAAGTTATAAAAATAAATGAAAGAAGTTAAAAAACGTTGAAAGAAATTATTACAAAAATAAAAAAAAAATATGGATTGATATCTATACTATATATAAAAGGTATAGTTCCTTTTAATTACTTTTTGGTGTCTAAAATTTCTATTTTTTAAAATATCCTTGATGCATAGAGAGTTGGAAGAAGTTATTAAAATAAATTAAAGAAGTTAAAAAACATTGAAAGAAATTATTACAAAAATAAAAAAAAATATGAATTGATTCATTAGTTCTTTATTAAAAGCATAATAACTTCCAAAGCATATACTCTATCTCCAAGAGGCTATTAAAACTAAAGATTATATATTCATGTTGAAAAAAAATTAGACTAACTTTGTTCTTAGTCACTTTATTATTTGAAAAATTCTGAATGTGATATAAATAATTTCATCCAAAAAAATTCAACCCCTTATCCAAAAAAATTTATATTCACATGGAATTATTATTAATTAATTATATTTACACCCAAAAATAACAAAAAAAAAAGCGGCTTGATAATGGGCATAACAAAACCCAGCAAGATGCTATTAAAACTAAAGATTATATATTCATATTGTGATACCTCAAGAATTGAGAAGGTTTCTTACAAGCTATAAACTGATTTTAATTTTATATATACTGTTATAAAACATATATGTTTGTACAAAACAATTACTAACAATTTTTATATTATTATTTCATATCTCTATCATGTATTTGCTATGAATTTGAGACAAAATCAAACACATTTGTTCAAGAGGATAAGAAATGATATTCCTAATTCAATAGCTGTATAATATAAAGTTAAATATATTCATGTTGACATGCATATTTAGCCCCAAAAAATTAAAACACGGAATTTAATAGGGATGATAGTGCCTGAAAACTAGTATGTAATAGATATAATTAAATCTTTCTTTTTTTTTATAAATTTTTAGGTAGGGGATGAAAGTAGCTATATTTATTGATGTGTTATTACATGATTAGACAAAAATATAAAATATTTTTATACCGTCAATGTATTCCAATTAAATCCATATAAAATAATCTACAAATATATTCATAAGTACACCATTACCCTATTTTTCATCACCACCATTATGATTTAACTAGTGAATTGATAGACACTTGCGTGCCTACCAATTCACTTTTTTTTTTAAATTAAAATGTATTAATTAATTATTTATTTATTATATCTTTTTTTTAAATTTATTACTTTTTATAATTTTCTTCAATTATTTTAACTTCCCTTAACTTCTATATTATGGACATTTTGGAAAATTTAAAATTTGGAAACTAAAAGGGAGGAATTCCCTTTATAATATAGTATAGATTACGTGATAGTATAAAATTAAACTCATTTAATTATATGAGAGATGTTTTTATGGTGGTGTCTGAATTGAAGGCCTCATTTTTGGCTCATTGCATCGGGAACCAACAAAGACGTCGTTTTGAGTTGGTTATCATTCATCAGCGCCCATGCCAGTTATATTCCAAACTCTCATCCCTTTCGGCAATTCATTCTTTATTTCATTGCCTCATACATTCTCTTCTTCTTCTTCTTATTCTCCTTCTTCTCCATTCACTCTCCTTACTCCCAACATTGTTCCAGGTTCTCTCTTTCTATATCTCTTATTGGATTATGCTTATTGCCATTTTGCCCCGTTTCACTCTTTTACGTCATGCACGCACTTGTTTGTTCCGCTTCCACGATTCCCCTTTTGGATTTCTCGCTGATTCCATCGACCCCTTTTTCATTTTCGAGTTTCTTCACTTGGACCCACTACCATTCCCCATAATCTTTCATGGGTTTTCATCAAAATTGGATTTTTACCGTGTATCTATTTTTTTCTATGTGTATCTATCTATCTATCTATATATCTACCTATTTATTTATTTATTTTTTTAATAATTATAGTTTCTTCGCTGGTTTTGTCAGGCGTGGCTTTGATTTTTCAGTTACTATGCATGTATAGTAACTTGCATAGTAATTTCACCGAAATCACGAGAGTTACTATGTAAGTCATCTGCATACACAGGAACTTCGCATGTGAACTCACGAATCACGGGAAATTACTGTGTATGTGCATAGTAACTCCCTGAAACTCTATAAATAGAGGCAGTGAACGGAGGTTCAATCCATCCAAGCTGAAGAGTTTAGCTGTTTTAGAAAAAAGTAGAGTAAGCTTCTTGTAGCGAGCAAAAAGTAAAGAGTGTATGTAAGAAAATTCCAAGAGTGTAGTGTGAGTATACACTTGGGGTTTTGGGTATATTCTCGGATCTTTAATACTACAAATTGTAGTAGAAGAATCTCATGGGATACACTATATTGTAATTACTCTTAAATATAGTGGATATTTGTCCAGTTTGGCCCGTGGTTTTTCTCAAAATTACAGGAGGGTTTCCACGTAAAATATTGGTGTGCAGTTCTTGATCTATTTTGTTGGAGTGAAGCGGGTCCCACTGGATAGTACTATTTATTTAGTGACGTGGGTCCCACTTGGAGCAATATCACAGCTTTACCTGTGGTACTATTCATGTGAATAGTGATACGTGGGTCCCATCTAATTCCTATTCACAGTGCTTCAATTTGGGCGTGCTTCCGCTCACATCTATAAAGTGTTTATTACACTTGTACTTATCTCTGATCTAGATCCTGATATCCCTAACAAGTGGTATCAGAGCTTTGGTACCGTGGGATTTTTTCTTAGTATGCTCTGTTGGAGCTTAGTCTGATCTTCCACATCATAAAAGAATTTCTCCTTGGTGCTTGAAGAGCCACTTGGTGTTAGATCGAAGATGTCGGTGCCAAAATTTGAAGTAGAGAAGTTTGACGTTTAACGACTTCAGGCTATGGAGCTGAAGTTGGAGGCATTGCTAAATCAAGGTGTTGCAAAGGCGTTGAAGGGCAAAGAAAAATTGCCCGAGTCATTACCTAATGACAAGAAGAAGGAGATGATGGCCAAAGCACGAGTACAATATAGTTGAGTCTTGCGAACAATGTTTTGCGAGAAGTCATGGAAGAAGAATCCGTTAATTCAAGCAATGGAAGGCCATGGTCGAGAGCAAACCTGCGGTCAGTCAAGAGACTTGACAATGGTGGAGAGTTTTGCAGGAATTTGCAGAGTTCTGGAGAAATGCTGGTATAATGAGGCACCATACTGTACCAGGAACACCACAGCAAAATGGAGTTGCAGAACGGATGAACAGAACACTTTTGGAGCGTGCAAGATGCATAAGAATCAATGTTGCACTTCCCAAATCTTTTTGGGCAGGCGGTCAATACAGTATACCTGGTAAACAGACTCTCATCAACTGCTATTGATCTGAAGATTCCACAGGAGGTATGGTCCGGCGACCTATAAACTATTTTGATTTGAAGATATTTGGTTGTTCCGTATGCCCATGTGAGTGATGGTAAACTTGAGGTGAGGGCAAGAAGGTGTATATTTCTAGGGTATGCACGAGGGTGAAAGGCTACAGCTGGTGTAGAGAAGGCAAGTTCATCAAAAATCATTGTCAGGAGATATGTCACTTTTAATGAGGCGACAATGCTAAATCAGAAGAAGGAGTCTAAATTAGATGAGGCAGAGACAGATCATGGTGCTAGGAAGAGGTGGAGCTAGAGATTGACTATGAGAAGGTGAAGCAAGAAAATGATGCAATGAATTAGCCGAGTACTTCAAGTATTGCTCAACCTGAAGTAGAACAACAAGATGAACCTGATTATGAGGAGACTAGTGAACACACCAGAAGCAGAGCCATACAGGATTGCTACTGGAGAGAAAGACGAGAAATTCAGAAACCAAAAAGGTATCTGGATTCGCCCCGTGCACTCGACTGATTAGATGTAGACCTATAGCCTTTGCATTGGCTATGGCGGATGGTGTAGTTGGAGATGAACCATGTACCTACCGTGATACAGGAGAGAGTAAAGAGTCGAATCAGTTGATAGCAATGGATGAGGAGATTGAATCTTTCAAAAATAAGAACATAGGAGTTGGTACAACTTCCAAAGGGAAAAGAGTAGTTGGCTGGAATGGGTCTACAAAGGAAAGAAGGAATTCCTGGCATTGAGCCTCCAAGGTTCAAGGCGAGACTGGTAGCAAAGGGTTATACTCAGGAGGAGGGTGTTGACTTCCATGAAGTATTCTCTCCTGTGGTGAAGCATAGCTCTATTCGGATCCTATTAGCTATTGTGAGTATGTTTGACTTGGAGCTGAAACAGCTGATGTGAAGATGGCGTTCTTACATGGTGAGCTAGATGAGCAAATCTACATGAGTCAACCAGAGGGTTCGTAGTTTCTGTAAGGAGAACCATGTTTGCCTATTGAAAAAGTCATTATACGGCTTGAAGCAATCCCCGAGGCAATGGTACAAAAGGTTTGATGCATTTATGATTGGTCCTGGATATAGTAGAGGCCAATATGATAATTGCATATACTCTAAAGAGCTTCCAGATGGTTCGTGGATTTATCCGTTGTTGTATGTAGATAATATGCTAATTACCCGCAACAAGGCTGAAATTAGTATGTTGAAAACTGAGTTGGAAAAAGAGTTCGAGATGAAAGACTTGGGTGAGGCAAGAAAAATTCTTGGAATGGAGATTCATAGGGAACAGTATTGTGGCAGGTTGTGCTTAACACAACAAAACTACATTATGAAAGTGCTACAACGCTTCAATATGCATCAGGCCAAACCAGTTGGCACTCCATTGGCTGCACATTTTAAGTTATCTTCAAAGGAATGTCCAGAATGAGGAAGAGGTGGAGCATATGTCTCATATACCTTACTCTAGTGCGGTTGGAGTCTCATGTATGCTATGGTATGCACTAGACCAGATCTTTCATATGCAGTGAGTGTAAGCAGATTTATGAGCAAACCTGAAAGGCACATTGGAAGCTGTGAAATGGATCATGCGGTACTTGAGAGGTTCTACCGATGTCTGTTGGTGTTTGAAGGTCAGAAGAATCGTGGAGTTGTGGGATATGTAGATTCTGATTATGCAGGTGACTTGGATAAAAGGAGATCATTGACATGCTATATCTTTACAGTCTTTGGATGTACTATTAGCTGCAAGGCAACATTGCAATCTACAGTGGCATTGTTAACTACTGAAGCTGAGTATATGGCGTTGACTGAGGCGTTAAAGAGCATTTGGGTGCACGGTCTTTTGGATAGTTTTGGGTTAAATCAAAATGTACCGTTGTACATTGTGATAGTCAAAGTGCCATTCATCTGGCTAAAAACCCAGTCTATCATGAAAGGACTAAGCATATTGATGTTAGACTTCATTTTGTCAAAGAAAGTATTAACAAAGGTGCAGTTGCAGTTAGAAGATAGCCATACTTAGAACGCAGGAGACATGATGACAAAACCGTTGCCAATTGACAAGTTTAAATATTGCTTGGACTTGGTCAATATTTGGAGAGGTTGAAGGCTGTTGAAAATAGAAGCGAAGGTGGAGAATTGTCAGGCGTGGCTTTGATTTTTCACAGTTACTATGCATGCATAGTAACTTGTATAGTAATTTCACCGAAATCACGAGAGTTACTATATAAGTCATTGTGCATACACAGGAACTTCGCATGTGAACTCCACGAATCACGGGAAATTACCTATGTGCATAGTAACTCCCTGAAACTCTATAAATAGAGACAGTGAACGAAGGTTCAATCCATCCAAGCTCGAAGCGGTCCTAGCGTTTTAGAAAGAAGTAGAGTAAGCTTCTGTAGCGAGCGAAAGTAAAGAGTGTATGTAAGAAAATTCCAAGAGTGTAGTGTGAGTATACATGGGGTTTTGGGTATATTCTCTGAATCTTGGAATACTACAAATTGTAGTAGAAGAATTTCACTAGTGATACACTATATTGTAATTACTCTTAAATATAGTGAATATTTGTCGGAGTTTGGCCCTGCTTTTTCCTCAAAATTACAGAGGTTTCCACGTTAAAATATTGGTGTGCGTTCTCTGATCTATTTTGTTGGAGTGAAGCGGGTCTCACTGGATAGTACTATTTATTTAGTGACGTGGGCCCCACTGGAGTAATATCAACACGATTTTACTGTGGTATTATTCACATGAATAGTGATACATGGGTCCCACGGATTACTATTCACAGTGCTTCATTTTTCCATTTCTTCAATTTGGCGCTTCCGCTCACATCTATAAAGTGTTTATTACACTTGGACCTATCTCACTCTCTATATCCCTGAAGAGGTTTTTTCACACTTGTTCATTTTGAGTCCTATGGAGGGAAATGTGAAGTTTGAATCTTTGATTTTATGTTTATATCTTTTCCTGCGAGAGTTTTTTCTCCTGTTTGGATCAAGGGAAATGTAGAAGAGGAAAGGGGGAATTCTCGTAATTTTTTGATTTCAAAATATTCTACTCACATTTCTCCCTCATTTTAGAATTTTCAGAACTTTGTTTCATCTTTTATTTTTGTTTTCATCCCATACGAACAGAAGGTACAGCTTTACAGTTTAATTAAAGAGGGACAAACAATTGTTATTTTATAATATCTATATTCTATTTGGGAAGAGTCGTGCACATTATAGCAATTTAGTTTTCTAAGGTTACAACTTGTCTGTTAAGCAATGAAATGCATTATTAGGAAATGGTTGAACGATCATGTGTAGGGAAGAATTTGAAGTGTAATAGTTTTATAAGTGGAGAAACTGTGAGAAGCAAAAGTGGAAAACAAATAGCAAGTTGGGAGAAGAAGTGGGAATATTTGAGAATCCTCCAGGGTAAGTGGCATTGGTGGGGAGAACTTCAATTGGGGGCAGAAACTTTGCACAATGGGGATTTACTCCTAAATTGCAATAGTTGTTTACAAAGAATGATTTGTTTTAAGAATTGTAATCAATGAAATTTTGGGAAATCGTGGAATTGATCCTTGTATATTTATTTATTTTATTAATAAAAAAATATATATTATAAATAAACTAAACCCTGTGCTTGTGTGCCAATGTCTTTTTTTTTTTTTTCCATTTTTCAAGATACTAATTTTGATGCGCTACGTTATTCAATCATATATTTTTATTTGTAAAACTTTTAAAATAATGGGTAATTAAGTAAACAGTTTTATTGATATGGTAATACATGATTGAATGTCTAGTTAATTTTTTTTTTGGTCGATAGCGTATAAATTGAACTCTTTTTCTTTCCATATATATATGTAAATTTCTTGACTGTCCTCCTGTGCTGATACCTATGAATTTTTCCTGCATTAAAAATTGTAAAATTCACGAACTAATAAATGAGTGATTATAAGCAGTTATAATAGTTCCTTGGAAATAAGTAAGTTGGAGAGGCTTGAGGCTTGAGGCTTGAGGCTTGAGAGCAGTTCAATCATTTACTCTCATTTAAAAGTTTTGTTATTTATTTTGTGTCTGTCGAAAGGAGTTCCCTTTTTAGATGATTGATAGTTAGATATGCAGATTACAAATATATTACAAATCAAAGAAAAGTGGCTCCAGGACTGTACAGCACCATTAGCAATCTGCCTTAGATGGTTGTTTATGCAGATAGTTTGGTTTTATATGTTTTCTTAATTTCAAATTCAAAGTTGCAATTTTTATTGAACATTTTTGGTTAATTGCCCTATAAATTTTATTAAATGTAATTTTATATATAAAATCGGTAACGGACATTTTTCTAGCAGTGATACAGCAACTGCAATTTCTAAAATAATGAACAGTTAATAATAGAGTAGTTATCTTTATTAATTAATTAAAATTACATATTTAACCCTGTTAACAGTCGTTATCAAAATTATTTCAGGGATAAAAGGAGAAAATAGAAAATTGGATACCAAATGGGAACAATTCCTTAGAGTATGTATATATATTGAATCAATTTAAATTCTACGAGGTAAGCATTTATAAGAAAATTCGAAGATATTTTGTTTACTGCATGATTCTTAATTTGTACTAATAGGTTGTATATTAAACACGTGTCTGTAGTTCTTTTCTGAAAAATTATTTGCAAATGGAATGAGGATGTTAGCATTAGATTAGTGACATATGGCATTAGCCTATATTAATTTTGTCAATTGTAATTGGTTTCTGTAGTTACACAATATGACCATTAAAGATAAATTACAAGTTTCTTGGCTTGCTAGAACTAAGAGATGTGGATTCAACCCAAAGCAAACATGGTTAAAATGAATTCTTTTCCAATCTTATAAGTTACTTCATGTATAACTAGATAAAGAATTAAATAAAATATATTTAACATTTGTAAAAACTTATTGAAAAAATATATAAAATATTTGTAAGAGATTTATTAAAAACATAAAAATGCAATTTGACAAGCACGATAGTACTCGTGCAAATTGCCAATTTTAATTAATTGAAATCTAAAGAGGAGTAATTAAAATATATGAAATTATCCCCAGATTTAATTATTTTTAAAGGTTAATATATATACACTTTAACCTCTAAAGTGCAAAATGCACACATTAGGCCGGCATTTATTTATTGTCTCTGTAGAAATATATGATATTAGAGGCACAAATCTATTTGGTGAAAAAAACAAGAGGATAGAATAGAAAAATACAAAATTTATATACTTTCAAAAATGAAGACAATTAGAATAAGATATATATAATAAAAATTTAATATTTTTATTTTTTAATAATATTTTTATATATATATATATATATATTTATTATTTATGTCTCAATCTTTACTATTTTTATTGTCCTTATATTTCCTGTCACATAATAGTAAACAAACACTATCAGATAAGTTATGAATAAAAATTATCCATCCTTTTTTTTTTTTTTGTTTCACTCCAGGTCTCCTAATTAAATGTTTTCATATATAAAAATTATAAATATTTAAAAAAATATAATTGGATAAGAGATTAATCCCATACCCCCGTCTGTGTCCCGCATCCCGTCCCTTCGATGAAAACGTTACACTTGTCAAATCTTACATGTCATTTAACTTTTGACACTGTTTAACTCACGTTCTCTCTTATCGTCTTCTCCCTTCCGTTAGATAACCACTCGCTAGGGATTCTATGCTCTTGGAGATTCCATTGTGTTTTCCCATGGAGAAGCTTCGATACCCAGTTCCTTCTCACCATTCCCCAAGCTTCGATTCCATTGTGTTTTCTCTTTTTCTTGTTTTATTCCATCATTATTCGTTGATTGTGTGATGCCCAACGGTGAACAACAAAATGTTAGGAAACATAAAAATTTCCAGATTGAATTCATTTTTGTACGTAACCCCCCTTTATATAGCTTACATTCTTTTGGCAAATTTCTACAAAAAATACAATTTTGTCACAATTGAAAAAAGGCAGCAGCAACTGAAAAAGAGGGATTTTACACTGTGAGTTAACAGTGTCAAAAGTTAGTGAGAATGATGGCATGTAGAATTTGCTAGGTGTAAGGTTGTGATTGAAGGGAGAGGATGAGAGACAGTGAAGGGAGACAGAGGATTTGCATCCCACTTTTAAACATTTCTCATTTTCATGCGAGTTGTGTGACTATTAATTCACATTTTTAAAAAAAAATTAAAATATATTATTTTTTATTTATTTGTTACATATATTTTTAAAATTTATTATTTTTTATAACTTTCTTCAATTATTTTAATTTTTTTTAACTTTCATATTTTGGGTATTTTGAGAAATTTAAAGTTTGGATACCAAAAGGAGGAATTTCCTTTATAATAAAGGCAATTTGAGAGGTTTGGTGTGCAAATTTTATTTTCGGTTTTACCATTATTTTCAGTTATTTAGTAAACATAGATCAATACATGTACACAAAATATATATATATATATATATATATATATATATAGATCAATACTTAACGGTTACAAGTCTTATTACAATTAAAACCGCTCATACGCCACAAAGTAAACCAAAATCCCATAAACTTTCTCCGTCATCAAAAACTGTTTTGTAGTCTCTTTGGAGTACTCATTTCCCCAACTTCCATTTTTTCCCATGTCTCTGTAAGTTTCTCTGCCTACCTCTTTACATTTGTTTCTTCCCGAGCCTATATAGTTCTTTTGTTGTTTTGATTTTTTCTTGCAAGCTAATGCCATAAGAACCTTACTTTAATCCATGCATTGAACTCTCAGACTCAAGTTAACACGTGGTACAATGCAGTTATCACATGTAAATTATTGTCATTGTGATAGCTTTTTCACAGCAAATTATTGTAAGATGTAAATCACTCATGGATAGTTTTGTTATATTAGAATCACTAAAGATGCTCAAATTGCCTGCATTGCTATGTGCAATTCAAGCTTCAACCAATGGTTATAATTCATTGATTGCCCCTATGATAATATTGTTTTAGTTTGTTTAATTCCAATATTGTTTTTATTACAAAGCTTTGTCTAAATGCATTGTTAATTCATGGCCCTTACTGTTCTGGGTGCACCTTTGGTTTAGAGTAGAAAAGGCAAAGAAAATAAAAGACGCCTACAATAGCACTGCTTACAAAGGATTTCAAGTTGTTTCGTTTTGAAGAAGAGTCCAAGGAATTTGTTCTTATGAAATCTAATTATGTATTGGAGAAATTAAAAATTGATACATGTTTTTTATTGTGTTGTTTCTTAAACTGGGTTAAATGTCGTAACATTGTTGTGGCACTAACATAATTTTCTTTTTCAGGCCACCCAAATATTGTTGACCGGAAAAACCTATTCATTTTGGAGTTTTGTCATGCTTTATGCTAGAAATGTAAGGATTATGTAAACCTTTTTGCTAAGACTACATTTCTATGTGCTAATATGGAAAAACAAGTATGCTAGCATGAGCACACCAGTCGTATGTCTTCCAATTACAATGAAAAATACAAATTTCAAAATGCTATTCCAGATCCACCGAACTTTTCTTTTCTGATTTCATATGCATTTCAAGGCTATTATTTTCATAGTTTATGAATTTCAAGTGCATTCTTTTGAACGTTTCTTATTCTCCTTACTAGTGAATTGATAGACACGCCGCCTACCAATTCACATTTTTTAAAAAAATTAAAATATATTATTTTTATTTATTTATTATATTTTTTTAAATTTATTACTTTTTATAACTTTCTTCAATTATTTTAACTTCCCTTAACTTCTATATTTTGAGTATTTTGAGAAATTTAAAATTTGAATACCAAAAGAGAGGAATTCCCGTATAGATTTCCCTCCAACAAGTAAAATAATCTTAACAACTACACATCTCTTCTTCATCTTATTCTACTTGTCGTTTATTTATTCATTTATTTATTTCCCTTTTCACATTCCGAACGGTTATGTCAAAAGAAAAAAAGGGTGGCCTGCGATTACAGACCATGATGGAGTACGTGGTGATGCCAAGCTCCAAATTTATGAATGTGATCCTCTCTGTGTTCGTGGCTTTGAATTGCTTCCAAGTGTTTGAATCCAGTGCTCAACTCATGCCACAAGATGAAGGTATGCTTCGTGTTTTTTTCCTTGGTTTTTTGTTATGAATTTTCATTTGTAAACAATCTTTGTTTGGTTGCTTCAACGTGCTATTAATGCTATAACTGTAGGAACTCTTTTTGTATAATAGATTACCATAGAGATAAAGAAAATTTTATATTGAAAATGAAAAGCAATCCAACACAATCTCTCACTCAAAGAGTTGTGTTATTTGTATTCAAATGTGTGTGGACGTGGTAACTTACTCACACCCATCCCCCATTGATGAAGCGTGACCCTAGGCGGCACGGTGTCCAGGCATATACAAATAACATATTTTCTTCATCAAAGGGACAAGTTGGATTTTTTCAGTGAAGGTTGGAAAGTTTTGGAAACTTTATCTCTTGTTTTGTTGAATCATTTTCTAACTGAGTGCAACTTGGGATTTAAGCAAACCATGGAAAGTTTGCATTGGTTTTGTTCAGTTTTTTTTGTTTTGTGTTAATAATCAAGAATGAGTTGTGTCCTCTGCTTTCACTTCCAGAATTTAGTTCATGAACTTCCATTGCTATTCTTGCTATCTGGGTTGGGTTTTGATGGCTATTACAAGATCTATAAGGAATTCATCAATCCTCATATTTCTCTATTTTCTGCAATTACTGTTCCTTTTAACATCTGAGTAGTTTTTTTTTTTAACTTTTTATTTTTACAATGGAGGTTCTGCATCTGCCTTAGTCAAAACTATTGTTTTCTGGGATCATTTATATATGGGGTTTTCTTTTTTAGATTCACAATCATTTTGGAGTATGTGAAAAAAAAACTATAATTACTGATTGCATTTCATGTGGGGTGGCCTTATCCTTGCAAGTTGGACCCCTTGTTTAGTTTTTATGTGTATCTATCAATTTTTTGAGATAATAAATATTAATGACTATTTTATTTTATTTTTTATTTTACAATAAAGAGGATTTATATATTATAATAAAAAACTAACTGCTACAAACCATTACTGCAAGCAATGCAAAACTCTCCATGATCTGGTCCATGGTCCTTCTTTTGCCTTGGGAAAAAACAATCCATAATCCAATGATTCAAGAAAGCAATGACACAAACACCAATAGTGACATGAAGGCATGCATGAAGTTGTTTATAAAATTAAAAATAATCATCAAAAATCAAAAAAAGAAAAGTTGAACCTATATATATATATATATATAAACTCTACACTTTACTCTTAAATTCTTGCTAAAATGGTGGTCCTAACACTCAGACCTTGTTAATTTGTCACTTCACTCTTTGCTTTATCTTTCTTCTTAGTATCTTGTTTTGAATATCCAATCTTAGGTTAGCACATAGCAGCATCTTTCATCTTTGCTTGAGTTCAAAGCTAAAAGAAAGAAGAAAATTTTGCAAAATCTTTACCACTGTTTTCTCTTTCTGGTTTGTACAGACAGATCACAATTACCCCTATTCACTTTTAGTTGGAGGCACAATAAAGACACATTCCAGGCTGGTGAAACAGCAACCATTAGGGTCAAAGTACTTGAGCATGCTGATAAGATTGACAAAAATGCTTTTAAGCCCATTGTCACTGTGAATGGAAAGGCAGGGAACAGTTCCTATGTGTCTAGCTTGTTGTCAAATTTCGAAGGAGATCCAAATGATTGGAAGATTTCCTTCACTCCCATCAGGGCTGGATTGTTTAATGTGCTCATCAATGAGGACCTTTATAAAGTTTATGACTCATCATTGCATTTCCAAGTTGAGCCAGGTTTAATTCAAACTTCATTTATTAGAACTGAATTATGTATAGTTGTTGCTGAAATTAAGTAAAAGGAAAAAAAATGGACACTATTTAGTAAATTAAAATGTGCTGAGCATTTTACTTTTATCTATTCTTGTTTATGCCTTGGTGTTATAAATGTTGGTTATTTTGCTTTTATGTGTTTAATGATAGTGAATGCTATTATCTGACTAAAGGGAACATGTACCCATCTGAATGTGTTGCATCATGGAAGGGCTTGAAATATGAGTTTGAAGCCGGTGCAAAAGCTGCAATTATCGTACGCCTTAAAGATGCATTTGGGAACAGTATCTCTAAGACGACTGAAGTATCCTATTTGCCTGATTTTAAGCTGTCTGTGCTACACGAAAATGGCTCTGTTGCAAGTGTGCCAGATATCTCTAACATGGGATGGAACCAGTTTGATTACATAATCATTGAGTTCATTGTGACTAAAGCTGGAAACTTCTCTTTGCACATAGAAGGAGGGAATCAAACCTTGAATGGCTCTCCATTACCATTGATGGTGAATCCAGGTTGTGTGATTTAATTAGTTTATATCGTGTTAGGGGCCACTTGCAAAGTTTGCTAAAATTAGTTTTCATTATACAATGGGAGAAACTAGTAGTTATTTAGGCTTGTTTGCTTTGCAGTTTCCAGTTTTCAGTTTTCCAGATTTGTGAAGGAAAAACTAAAAACTGAAAACTCAAAATTTCAGTTTTCAGTTTTTTCAATTTTTCCTTCACAAATCTGAAAACTAAAACTGAAAATTGGAACTGGCAAAGCAAACAGCCCTTTAGAATTTTTTCTTTAGATGCCTGATGTATTAATTGCTCTCATAGCAATGATTAGAATTTTTCAAAAATCCTTCAGTCCAGTGTGTTAAATTGAGTTTCTTAGGATTTCATATGTGGGGTCTATGTTTATGTTTCTTCTATGTGTCATCATTTTGCTTCTACCTGAAAATTAGCAATAACTTGACTTCCTTCTCTTTCTCTTACTACCTCGAATACCAGGAGCTATAGATGTCTCTAACTGTATTGCCAAATGGAACATTGAACCACATGCATGGCAATTGGCTTCCAAGATGGAAATCTTTATACATCAGTTGGATCAATATGGGAATCTTGTTTCTGGTCTGTATCCATTTGATGCTGAAGTTATTGAAAGAAATACAAACTTGTCAATACCAATAGCAGATCTTCATTTTGAGGAAGTTGATGCTGGAATTCAGTTATTCTCATTTAGCAATTGGGAACCGGGGAACTTCCTGTTAACAATATATGATACCAAGCATAACAAAAGCATTTCCAATATGCCGTATGTTTATAATGTTTTTGTAGGTAAATTTTCATGCCAAGTCTCATATTGTAACTAACTAGGATAACTGTTTCAGTATGTGCACTTAATTATTTACCCTTTTAATATAATTTTTGTTTTATGTTTCCTTTTGAATAGGTTATTGTGATGGGGTGAAAAGTGTAGTTAATGGATCCGGTTTGAATGATTCGGTAGCTGGAGTAAAGGCAGAATTCTCTGTTTATTTAAATGACATTTATCAATACCCATCCCCAGTTGAAGCAGACATAGTTCAAGTGCAAATTCTAAGAGAAAATGACTCCTACAGTGTTTTTCCATTCATTCATCCTATGCCAAACAAAAATGGTATTTTCAATGATCAAATTTTGATTACATTCTTTTATTTTTTTTCTTGTTATCGCACTTTGATTGTTATACCTGGATCTTGGTACCAGGGAGCATAACAGCTTCTGAAGTGAGATATGATGGTATCAGTCGCATGGAAATAGCCCCTTCATCTTCAATAGTGCCGAGTAACAATGTATGGAATACAAATATAAATTATTGGTGAACAATTACCTGGAAATCCAATGACATCTTACATTGATTTCAGTCTAATGGAAGTGGGAGCTCTGTAATTGCCAGTGCCTTTCATGTGGATTACACACCTGAAAAAAGTGGCTTTTATGATATTCATGTATATTGTGGAAACATATTATTGAACGACGGTCATTCATTCAGAAAAGAGGTAAAAGCAGGTATTAAACTATGTTACATATAACAATGATTTCATTAGTTTGCATCCCCATAGTGAAGAGTGAAATACTTTTTCATTTTTGTGCTTCATACGATGGTAAACCCTTCTAATTTGCACAGCAATCAAAGTAAGTGGATGAGGGAATGAGAGAAGAGACATATAACCCCACGCAATACCCCACATACCACAAGATTAATAGAAAAAGATGATTAGCAAGGGAAGGTTTATTGCTTCAAATGATGTGTTTGTAATGCTTAATTGGGTACAAAGCATTTCCATAGGATATATTTGTTATTCTATCTTATGGTTTCAGATTAGATAATTTTTGCATATAATTATTGTTCTAGACTGCCAAAGTGCCTGTCATTTTTCATGAGTATGCCCTTTGCTTGCTGTAGGTGAAGTTGATATTTCCTTGTCAAGTGTGGTAAAGTTTTCTTCAAAGGTGCCAAAGATGTCAAAAAATGAAATAGTAGTGCAGCTTATGGATTCATTTTCAAACCCTGTCCTCTCTCAACAATCAAGGTTGAAATTGGAGATTGCTTCAGCTAACAGTTCTGGTTTTTCAACTTGGGACTTTATGGATGACAAGGATGGGTCATACAGCTGCAGCTATATGGCTAAAGATGTTGGCACTTATGATATTTGTGCTTCCTTTGATGGCAAGCGTTTATTGCCATGTCCCTTCAGTATCAATGTGTACAGCAGTAAGTTCAAACAATGTGCAGCCTATAGTTTTTTATTCTTCAATATATAGCTCCTATTCTATCATCTGACCCATTTTCCGATGATTAGTGAAAAAATTATCAGTGCTTTGAAGTTTGCATTTTGAGCACCAGAATTTATATGTTCTAGAAACTTGCATAAAAATATCTTCTGACTACAGTTGGATAGTCAAGATGAATATTTGCTATTTTCTATTAAAAAAAGAATATGCTTTAAGGATTCTTTTGCTCAATGAGTTACAGGTGAATATTTTCCCAAAGCCAAGAATGATACAATATCCATTTGGGAGGGTGAATCCATTGCCATTGAAGCCTTAGCAAATGATTATTTTGCTGGTGATAATGCAAGTATAGTTGAATTTTCAAAAGTAAGGAATGTAATCTATTCATTCTGCCACCTTTTTCCTCTTACTTCATGTTGGTTCTAAATTTACCCCGTAGAAAAAGTCTTTAGTTATCATTTACATTTTGGGAGGTGATGATGGATGGTTGACATATCAAGGATTTCTTTTCTTCTATTTAATGATCCTGTGATGGTCTAGCTAGTCAGTCAATATACTCCTCAATTTCTATTTGCTAATGATGAATGATCAAAGAGAGATGTCTGAAGCTTCATCTTAGTATTGAGTGGGCTTAACCCAACTCCAAAAACTAACTCATGGGGAAAGAGTGGCCCAAGCTCTTATAAGGTTATCTAGGCCATATCCTCAAAAAATGTGGGACTCTTTCTGATAGTACATCAAATTAGTTATGATTTCCATTTCATTGTTCACTATCTTCATCTCTATGTCTTCATATTCTTTTGGATTATGATAAATGACCCTTTCTCTGTTACTTTGTCAGCCAGATCATGGTTCACTTTTACAGAATGGAAGGATCTTTCGCTATACTCCATATAAAGATTATTATGGAAATGATTCTTTTTGGTACACAATATCTGATGTAAATGGAAATCTTGCTACTGCTTTTGTGAACATATCTGTTCTCAATATTCCACCACAGTTTGCTTCTGTTCCAAGTCAACTACAAGCAACAGAAGATTTGATATGCCCTAGGTTTGGGTGAGCACATGCATAATATTGCTTTACTAATTGAATTGTGCTTTTATATGTCATCTTATTGTGCCCTCTTGCAGTGGTTTTGCTGGGTTTGAGATAACATATTCAAATCCAATGGAAAATATTTCTGTCAATCTAAGTGCACAATTTGGAAGCATACTTTTGTCTCCTATGGTGATGCAATTTGGACATGCAATGTGGAATGAACTTACCATCAGTGTGAGAAATGAAACAGCAAACAGTTTACAACTAGAAGGCTCTGTGGAAGTAATTAACTTTGCGCTTCAGTCAATTCAGTATCTGGGGTATTTTTCATACTGTCATCAGTTTTAATTAGTGTTAATGCTTTTATTGTTTACTTAATCCAACAATCTGTTCTGTTGGAGAAGCAACTCCACATGAATGAGTTGTAAATGAATTCACTGGTTTTAACAATGTGGTGGGTTTCAAGGCATCAGCATGCTGTAAGTTTCAAAGAACCCGCATTATATTGGGGAACATTTTTCCCATGCAGAATAATACATGTTTTTGTTTGCAGTTATTGTTATCACCATCATCATCATAATTAACTCTGGTATTTTTCTTTTGTTCTTCAGAAATGAGAATTTTTATGGTGTAGATACCATTCAAGTCTCCGCCAAGAATAAGAATGGAGTCAATTCATTAGATGTTCCCATTTTCGTTGATCCTATCAATGACCCTCCATATATTAGAGCCCCTTACTTCATCATATTGAGGAGTGATGAAGATGAGACCCTTATTTTTGACAAAGAGAAAGACAAGTTTGATTTTTCCATTGGAGATCCTGATCTTCCAACCTTCCCTGGTACAATATATATATATATATGGAAATAAAAGGAGGAGAAACAAACAATCAAGGATTGATTACATTAATTATGATTTGCTTAATTTTGTAATTTATTTTATTCCTGAAGAAAATTTGGAGGCTTGACATTCTGCTGATGGGTCATATGTCAGGTGGTCAAACTCATTTTATGATGGCTTTCTCTATGGACGTAAATGATGGTTTATTAGTAACAAATCTCCCAGCTCACTTGATCAATACAACTGAACTGAAGCACAGGAATAGTTATCAGTGGCAGCCTCTTCAGACATACGTTACCATCTCAGAGCATTTCATGGTCAAAGCTAACGGAATCAGATTTCAGGGCACAGTCAATGACTGCAATAGTGTTATGGAGCAACTGTTCTTTCACGTGAGTGATGTTCTTTTACCTAGAAGTTTGAGGAGTAATCGGTCTTCAATATGGACACATGCTATATGTTCCCATCACTAGTTATAAAGCCCAGACAAAAGTTTGATTAACAGTAGTAGTTGCACTAGCATTTACTTCTCATCATGACCATCAAATAGTAGAATTTATAGATCATAAAAAGCTACTTTTAAAAGTGAAGATATACAATTGCACACACCCACACATACGCTCCATGTTCAGCATTTTGGTGTACCGGTGTTAACTACCTTGTTCAGAAGGACCATAAGGTGTCTATGAATACTACGTTTTGAGAAGCTCTAGAAGGCTTTGCAACTATGTTGCATGGATATTGCTGCGAATATCTAGTACAACATGAGTATGTAATGAAAATATGGTATAGATCAAATTAAAAGCATGTAAAATATAAGTAGTATTGATAAGGTATTCAATATGATATGTATTTGGTATGAGTATGTCAACTATTTTGAAGTATCTGTGCATTACAACTTTGTAGGCAGCCTTTGCTTAATTTTTGAAGTATCTAAAAGAAAACACCTCCAATATTAAGAAAGGAATTACTTAAGAGTTTATAACATACCAAAAACTGTTACTATATAAATTACTATGTAAAGGGTTAATTAGTAGAACCTATTGGAAAGAAACACCAAAATTACCAGCGTTTTGAAATAAAATAAATTTATGATTTCCTTTGTTTAGTGTTATGGCAAAACTTGCTCAAAATATATCCTGCAAACCCAAGTTCTTTGATTTGTCACTGTAATCTCTTGTTCTTATTTTTTTGCACAGGGAGGTGAGCATGGAGCTGTTTTGACATTGACATTGAATGACATGGGAAACCATGGATGTTATCCTGATTGTGCAGAGGGATGTCAATGCCATTATATACAGAGGCAATGGTTAATCTGATGAGAAAGCAGCCAATGAGTCCATTTCTTGCTCACGGTAAGTAGCAGAATTCATACACTGAGTTTGAATGATTTCATCCATCATAAAAGTTGTAATGGCCTGCCAGTGTGGAAACAATTGGTTTGAATTATACTTTGCTGCCTAGATTTGTTTTGAGCCTTGGTAGCTTCATATTTACTTGCCCCTCTCGGATGGCCTTCACTTCTCTAGCAACACTATGTCCTTGCAAGTTTCTAGGATTTGAAATTGGGTTCAACACGTGGGGCACATAAAATTCATCAATATATATCCATACATTTCTGCAAACTGATGCAGAAGAATTTAGTTTCTAATTCATGGGCACCAAACAGAATTAGGGTCCATCATCTTCTCATATTTTGGCATTACCGAAATCCGTTGATCAGAAATAGAAGCATACTGGTATTTTGCTTATATGACTTACAAGTTCGTTCTTATTTGTGGTGACAGCCTTGGGATCAATCATTGTCATTGAGTTTGTCATCATGTTCTCTCTTGGAGCGTTGCTTCTATACTTCACTTGCAAATGCGCAATTCTTCTAGTACATGAAAGAAGAAACTGTGACAAAAGGTCTTCGGAGCTATCTACAGCACAAATTATCCGGGGAGAAGCTGTAAGTTTGCCAAGCAATTATACTACCATCTGCACATTAGTTGGCAATGTAGCAATGTGCTTTCGTTTTCCAACACCATTTAAGATTCAATTCAGTTGTATTCCCACAGAAACATCTTCCCACATTATTATTTGAATAATTAGCAATATTTGCATTAAATGACATATTCATTGTTTCTGTTCCTTTTGTGAGGGGCAATATTCCTCTGAATTTTTTTCACAATTACATGCAGTCAAGCATGAATGTACCTGAGAATGCTACTTACTTCACCGGTTGCTGTTCAAGACCGTCCTTGCTTGGTATTGGCATGAAATCCTCCAACTTTCAACAGCGGTAAGTTGTTTGAGCAAGTATGCTCTAGAACTATTCATTACTGCTACGAGATTAGGAGCTTAATTATTTTGAAAACAAAAAAAAATATGCACAATACATTATTTAGTACTAGAATCATTGTTTGGCAAATCAATCAATTTTAAGGTGAATGAGTCCTTTCATATTGTTATGTAATCTTGTCATGTGAAGAAAGGCATACACACAACCAACACTTTAATATGAGTAGGACCCAGTTAAAATTTTTGGAAAAGGCTTCTCTAAAGTGAGAAATTGAGGGGGTTAGCTACCCGTAGATTATTTGATGATACCAACACGCAATGATGGTCAATGATCGAAGGGTGATTATCATCCGAGTATCTGACTTTACCACTTTATAACTTCTCTCACTCTTTGTTTATATGAGATTATCTAATTTTCAATTTCAGCACTTGAAACTTTCACCAATGCAGCTATAATGGTTGAACATCGGCAGGATTTCTGTCATGATTCATTGATTCACAAACTAAAATTAGAAAAGCTATGGAAAAATAGTTTATAATTTGATTATAGAATTGATACTTTCTGAGTTTCTGCAATACTGAGACCGGTTTATTTTCCTTTTAGAACTAAATTTAGCTTACTCTTCCCATTAGCTTCAAAATGCTTCATAAATGGAGAGATTTTTGCATAGACACAAATCTAACACATATTTTGGCATGCTCATAATAAAGGTAGGTCTCATCAACTTTATTAAACATACATTCACTCATCTACGAGCTTCACACTCTTTTTTTCTGAGTATGCCTAAGAAGTCACTCTTACACTTCTGTCTATACAAGAATTTTTCTCACTAATGACTTAAAAAGAGTCCAAACTTTCAGGTCCCGTCGTCAATTTCAGATTGGAGAATCTAGCAAGGTAGAAAATCAACCCTCTCCTTCAACAAATGAAATCCAGTATATAGCTGTGCCTAACTCAACACCTCTTGCCACTGAAAGAGATCATGGCTCAAGCTCAAACGTTTGAACCTTTTTTATTGGGCTCAACAAAGAGATGATTGCATTCATATATGATATAGATTCGATTTTGGTTCAGATCCAAGAAAAAAATTCTATTTTGGTTCCTCATGTATTTTTTTTATGTAATTGATCTTTTGATGATTAAAGTGCTAAAATGCAAATATTTCAGGAACCAAAGTGTAGTTCTACTCTGTTTTTTCATTCTGTTTATTATCATCAAGCAAGGTATTGCATTTTTGCATACGGCAAGCAAAGCAACAAACTTATTACTAGGTCGGTTAATATTCATACGCATGAAACGCAGAGCGAAGTTCATTTGAATTGATAAATCCAGAAATCTTTTACAAAATATATAGGACGAATGAGATTGAAATTGGAAAAAAGAATGTTAACACATTCTATAAGAAAAATAAAAATGTGCGTGAAAATACTTATGTTAATTGCAAGTCCATAGAGAGATCAGAAAATAAGGGAGGGGATGATAACGACTGGGAAAGAAGGACATGCAAAAACGCTTGCTCCAAGCACAAACTCATTTCTTTTTATGAATTTGCCTTTTTTTGTGTGTTGAGTTTGCTGTTTTTATATGCAATATGAAGTATTAAGAATTTAAGATGAGTTAAGAACAATAAAATCAGAAAAAAAATTATATAATGGTGCAAAAGTACTAACATTTATTTATTTAAGAGTTTAATTTTTGATGCAATGTAAAATTTATTTATACTGTCATTTAATTAAATTATCCTATTTAGATATTTTTCAAATAATATAGTGAATATGAGACATAACTAACTTTATTAATGCTTCAATATATAATTGGATGATAATATAAAAATATTTTATATAGTCAATGTATAGAAAATATACTCTTTATTTTAAATTATAAAATATAATTATGGCATAAATTTTTAGCTTGTTTTCATAAATTAGTTTTATTAATTTAGGAAAAAATATTGAAATAATTTTAATTTTAATTATTGTTTCGCATGTAGCTTTCTTATCTACTTATCTTTAACAGTGAGTATCGACATCTTAAGTGACCAGCGATGTTTTCTTTTGGTCATCACACGCATCGCTGTCTTAGAATATAGAATTTACAGTCAGAAATATGATTTCAAGACTTTAATTTACATGTAATACATTATTAGTGTAAAATAATTTTATATAAATATATAATTATATATTATTATATCAATAAAATTATTTGATTCAATAAGCTATTATTTTAAGGGTATGTTTGTGAGTTAAAATTTTGGAAGGGATGAGATGGGAATGAAAGATTTGCAATATAACTTTACACTACAAATCTCTCATTCTCCTTCCCTTTCCTTCTTCCAAAATTCCAACTAACAAACATACCCTAAGAGTTTTATAAATAGAAGTATTAAGTTATTAGTGAATCAAAATTAATCTCTTGTAAATTATAAAAAAAATAGTAAAAAGTAAAAATATGGGATCCCTCTTATAAAGATGGCTACAGAACAAATTTAATTATTTTGTATTATTTAAACATATTCTAAATATAAAACTGGTTTAATTTTTTATATATTATCAATATGAAATACTTTTACATTGTTATTCAATTAAAATATATCATTTGAATGACTTTTCATTTTTTCAAATAGTGGATGAAAGAGATAACTATTATGACTAATATATTAATACATAATTAGATGACTATATAAAAAAATATTATAATATTAATGCATTGAAATTAAATCCACATTTATATATACTAACTACACCAAACAATGATTTTATAGATCAATTAATAGAATTTCATAAAAATGATAAATTATGATAGTTCATTACGGTCTATAATCATTTCCTATCATTTTTCACTTTAGTAAGATATTAATTTTTTTAAGTAAACTTAGGGCATCCACCATTTGGAATAGTGGCTAATATTTTTAGGTAAACCTAAGATATCACTACCGTGGATATGTTTTCTTTTTAACTTATTATTATTATTATTTTGGAGCTGAAAAATATGTTTTCTTTATTGTTATAACAAAAACAAAAACAAAAATTGCCCCTTACAGCAGCTCTAACGGGAGGTTGGGAGCATCCAAGTAGTTGGAGGATCCACTAGTTGGACATGGGACGAGAGTCAATTTTGGAGTAAATCAAAGAAGTGGAACGAGTCCCATTGAGTAGGGACCGTTCCAATATATATATATATATATATATTTGTGAGTAACTTATGTAGTCAATAATTTTCTTTCATGTGGCATTTTTTTAAAGTACAGGATCTGAAATGGGATTGACAATAGGAGATTGCATCTTTGGTTAGTCGTTAGGGGGATTGCATCTTTGGTTAGTCAGTGAAAAGAGAGTCGGTGGAACTTGGTCGGATAACATAACAACAGCTTCTGAGAGACACAACACAACAGAACACAACACGACACGACACAGAGAAAGAAGATGTTGAGTTCTGCTATTACGAGGTATTCTTTGTTGCCAACCTTCCTCACTAAATCTCCCTTCTTTCCTTCTTTCCTTTGTGTTCCAAATGTCACGTTTTTCTGTGCTCTTTACCATTCACATTTACCAAATGTTAATTCTAAGAGGGTTTCTGGGTTTCATAGTAACGTTGATGACGCTGTTTCATCTTTCACTCGCCTCATCAATAAGCGTCATCCCCCATCTGTAGTCGAATTTAACAAGATATCAATGTCTGTTGTCAAGATGGGACAATACCCCACTGCTGTTTCACTTCTCGCACAAATGGAGGTCAGGGGAATCTCTCCTTCCTTCATAACTTTGAACATCTTGATCAATTGTTTCTGCCATTTGGGTCAGATGGGTTCTGCTTTTTCTGTAGTGGGCAAGATTATCAAGATGGGTCATGAATTAAATGTCATAACTTTGAACACCTTAATGAAAGGACTCTGTATTAACGGCGAGGTTAGGAAAGCACTGCAACTTCATGATAAGGTCAGAGCACAAGGATATCAGCTTAATGTGGTTACTTATGGAACCTTGATCAAGGGCCTATGTAGAATAGGGCAAACAAGAGCTGCAATTGAGTTGCTCCAAAAGCTGGAAGGACAACCAATTAAGCCTAATGTAGTGATGTACAACACTATCATTGATGGGTTATGCAAGGATGGACTTGTAACAGAGGCAGAGAACTTGTTCTATAGGATGACTGCACGGGATTTCGCCCAATGTTGTCACTTACAATTCTCTGATTCATGGATTCTGTCGTATAAGTCAATTAGAAGAAGCTGCACGGTTGCTTAATCAAATGGTACAAAACAACATCAACCCTGACCTTTATACCTATAGCATGATGATCGATGCACTATGTAAGGAAGGAAAAATCACAGAAGCCCAAAATGTATTTCATATGATGTTGCAAGGAGATCTTGAACCTGATATTGTTATTTACAATGCTTTAATAGATGGTTACTTTCTTACTAATAAGGTGAAAGAGGCGACAAATTTATTCTATGATATTGGCAAAAGGGGCTTGACTCCTAATCGTCGGACTTATAACATTATGATCAATGGATATTGTAAGACTAAAAGGGTGGATGAAGCCCTTGCCCTCTTTAAAGAGATGCAACATAGACATTTAGCTCCTGATATCGTAACATATAGTTCTCTTATTGATGGCTTGTTCAAATCAGGGAGAATATCATATGTGCAAGATCTTCTTGATGAGATGCAAGCTTGTGGCCAACAGCCAGATATCTCTACTTACAGTATCTTGTTACATGGTTTGTGCAAAAGCCAACATCTTGGAGAGGCAATAGAATTATTTCAAAAAATTGTTGCCAAAGGGTTTCGTCCTACTAGGATCACATATACCATACTCATTGATGGATTGTGCAAAGGTGGGAGATTTAAAACTGCACAAGAATTTTTCCAGCATCTGCTTATCAATAGCTGCCAATTGGATTCCCGTGCATATACTGCTATGATAAATGGTCTTTGTAAAGAGGGCTTGTTTGATGAAGCCATGGTCTTGCTCTCAAAAATGGATAAAAGTGGTTGCTTCCCTGATGCAAGAACTTATCAAATATTAGTAATGGCTCTTCTTGAGAATAATGAAAATGATAAGGCGGAGAAGCTTCTTCATGAAATGATTTCTCGAGGAATACTCAAGTAATAAAAATAGTCAAGATACTTTTTCCTATTGGAACTTTGTTATCGGTTGATTTCTTGTGTCCGAAGATAGACGTGTCTTACTTTCTTGTTCCTGATGTTTTATATGCTTGGATTAGTATTAACTTATGTAGTGATTCTGATAATTGCTCATGTCTTTCAGTTTAAGATTTCAAGATAGGAGGCACTAGCCAGAATTTTGATGTGCCATTGCCAATGATTGTTAATTTCTTAGCTATCATAATATCCCGTATAATGTTGAAGTGTTGCATAAACTGGCTTGAGTATTTTGCATGCTTTTAGTTTTTACCCTTACCTCTATTTATTTTTATTTTCTTTTTACTGATGGTAAAAGTTTTAACTTATCTTATTTGCACAATCACAATTGCCTTTGCTGCTCAAAAGAAGACATTGGTAATCTTAGAGTGCTGTAAGTTTTTCAGATTCATTGTTTCCCATGTACAGCTTTAAGTTCAATCACCTTCATTGTATGGTTTGGAATAGGTTGCAATTATAAATAGCTCTTCATTGAATGCGCTGGTTGATCACAAGTATCAAATAGGTTTTATATTGGCTGTAAAAATTTTAAGGTGACTAATTTTAAAGCGTTGGTCTGCTTAACTTCCTGAACTGAAGACTGGAAAGCACATAAGGCTAGACACTTGGCCTGCCTGGGCATAAGTAGCCTAGCTGAATTTCACATTCTCATGAGAACAAGTTGACATAAAACACAAAGATCAACTAAAATTTTCTCCTAGTATAAAGTGAAACAAGCTTAACAACTAGAGTCCTTTTAAGTAGACCAGTTACAATCACCATGGTCTATGTTTACCTGGTCATTGAGGATTTGTGAGTCTATTTCAGAAAACATAGTTTGAATTTAGAATTCAGATTAGGACCCAGAAAATACAGGGCTGGAAATTAAATGCATTAATACCTTATCAAAAAAGCATAGTTCTCAATGTAATTCTTATTTTATCAACAGAAAAAAAAAGAGCATAGATACCTTATAATTAGGCTTTAGCTTGTTAGACGCGCAGCAGAATGAAAGGTCTAAGTTGTGGATGCTTTCCAAGTGTCAGGTCTTGCAATATCCAAGGAGCATAGATAATGAGAAGTATGGCACTAGAAAGATCTGTGTCAGCTAATGCCATCAGCCTGGTCCTTATTTTTCATGCGCTAACAATGAGGCTTGCAACTTTTTCCTTCCATTATTATGCTTCCCTTGCAAACCGGGGACAGGAAGAGGCATAGTCACTACTATTTTAATGCTCTACACTGCTTCTCTTATATATAAGGGTTGAATTTGTGATTCTGCCGCCAAAAGTTGTCATTTATGCCATAAAATCATCTCTCCCAAATGTTCAAGCTGATGTGTTATGGTATATTAATGATTTTATATCTAATACGTTTCCTCACATGATATTCTTGTTAGGCTTGAAGCATGGATAGTGCACAAGTTCACCTTAAGCCTGTACTGAAATTTAATTATTTTCTATTTAGAAAAATGGGGATAGAAAATATTATTTCATGAAACCATCTCTCTCAAAAGTTTAAATTGGTGGGTTATTCCTCATTTATGGTTTTATATCTAATAACCTACAATTGTCAAAATTTCAATAGGTACCTTACTACTTTCACTTTCATACTCATTGTGTCTAGCCCCTAAACCATTTGTTAGAATTTATCAGGGATGTTGAATATATACACATAGTACAAGTGAATAAGTAAAGTAACATTGGCATGGTAAATCCATTTGTTTGCTGTTGTTGATATTGCACTTCTGGGAATGATCGGCATCTGATAGCCACTAAGACAAAAGTTCAATTTCTTCTGCATCACCATATCTTACTAGAAGAATACATACACTTTAGGGAGAACTCCCATCTGATAGAAAATGGTGAAAGTATTCAAAGATATGATTGAAAGTCAAGTTGCTAATCCAGTTTCATTGCTTTTGGGAAAAGGATTTATGTTTTTCACTGCACCTATCATTTGTTAGTGCATGTTGAGCAATCAATTAAGTAAGATTTTATGTTTTTGGCCTTAAGGTACAAGGTCTTCAACTAATGCAATGTATTCTTGACTCTAAACCGAAGCAGAAATTTTTGTAATATATTATACATCATCATATCATTTTATTAATACTAAAATAGAATATAATGTGTTCATTTTATAACGAAAAAAAATGTTTATTATTTTTCTAAACTAAACCAATAACCTAGGCACAAAGTAAAGTACGGTGTATCCCATATCGGATATTTAGTCATATTTATATAAATGTGTGGTTAAATGTATTCATCACATTTTTTTAATGCGTATGGCCTCTAAATTCTTGGTGTGTACTGTACCATATTTTATGGTGCGCCACAGACAAAGCCAATAACTTATGACAATTCAAGATTTTTCATTTTTTATGATTTATAGAGAAATACTTTGGCTCAAGTAAAATTTTGTAAAATAAATGTTAGAGCTTTATGAAGTCACTAAATAAAATTTACACATGATAATTGTACGCCCAACTTTTACTATCATTTAAATTATCCAATTACCTAGATTATTCTTATATAAATTCGAGACCGAACAATCCTCAATAGAGGAATATAATATTAGAAAAGAGGTTATGAGCGATTCCTGCAAGAGTCGCAAGCCCCGAATTTCTATACGTGTAAAATGACAAAAATGTCCCGAGGTTATTTTACTCAGAAAATGAGGATGTGGGCCCCCGTCCTCAAGGGGATGTTCTGAAGAATAATAGGATTGTTTGTGTTATGTGTGTTAATAGAGGAGAAGAATCTCAATTTTGAGTTTCAACGCGCGAATGACCAAAACGCCCGCCGTTTTAACTTATTTGCGTCACTTAGCCCGAACCTCACTAAAATGTTTTAAAACATGTTTTTAAGCTATGATTAACCATTAGTTAAGCTCGGGTGGTCTCAGGCAATTTTTAAGTAAAATTACCATTTTATCCCTCTTGTCTTTGCGAATTTTGAGATTTTTTATTGTATAGCAAAACATAAGCAATATTAGGCTCAAATTAAAGGTTATTAGATTCTAATTATTAATCTAGAGTCAAAATTATTTATTTAGATTGATTAGAACTTAAAATTGCTTCAAAACACTCAAATTGCTTACTAATTCACCTAAGCCCTTAATTGTAAATTCTCTAATTTGCAAAGATACCTACCTACACCTACATAATACATGGAACACACAAATTTTATCCTCCTTGGGCTGTAATGCATGAAATTTTGGTCCATAATGCATCAGAAAATTTGTCAAAGAATGCACAAAAACCAAGGTATGAAAACAAGGAACCATGAAAACATGATTCCATGTTTTAAGCCACCAAACAAGATGATTTTTCTTCCTTGTTTCCTCCTCAAATTTGGTCAGACTTTCCTCCTCCCTTTGTCCATTTATGAGCCTCAAAATCTCTATAAATAGGCATGCTTGAAGGAGTGTTAGAGGTCTTAGTTCATAACTTACACAATTCTAATTTTTAGAAGCACCAAAAGCTTTCTTTCTTTCTCCTCTTGGCTGAAACTTCTTCTCCCATTTCTCAGAGATTTTCTTTCATTTCACTCAAGGAAACCAAGTTCTCTTCCTTTCCTTCAATTAAAATTAGGTAGGGAGTTGTTTTTAAGTTTATTTCTATGCTTTGCTAAGTGTTGTTCTTGGTTCAAAATGATAATTTCATGGATTTTCTCTAGTTTTTCCATTTGGTTTTCTTCTTCCTTTTTCTTTGAACAATTCGGCCATATGGCCTAGGTGGGACTAAGATGATGGCTTGATGATGAGAACCTTGAGGGTGGGTTGTGAATCCATCACAAGTTAGGCCTCTAAAGCTTGAAAGTTCCACTTGATGCAAAACTTTAAAGAATAATATTTTTATGATGTTTTTACGATCTTGAGTTTAGAACTTGAAAGATGTATTTCTCACTTTGTCTTGCTAAGATATATATATTGGGTTGAATTTATATTTCTCTAAAGTCTTGGAGGGGTTTTAGTAAAAAATAAAATGAACTTGCATCCATGTTTAAGTTTATGCCTTGCACATCATGTTTACTTTTAATGTCATCACTAAATTCTCAAGAATAAATAAATGAACTTGCATACCTCATGTTTAAATTTCCAAGCTTGCATTTCATGTTTATGTTTCAAGTTGTCACTTAATCTCTAAAGATAATAAAGATGATGCATCTCATATTTATTTTATGCTCTCACTTTATTTTATAATGGCTAAAAGAATCAATGCATGACATGTTTATTTTATGTCATCACCTAAAGATCCTAGAGCTCAAAGACTTGCCCAAGTATCACAAGCAAAGCTTGGAAAATGGTAATATCACTTTCAATTTCCTTAAGATTATTGGAGTTAAAGAATTCATTCTTTAAGAAGTCTTGAGTTTGGAGTCTAATAAGGTGTAATAAGAATTCTCTTCTCCCTTCACCCGCTGGACTACCGCGCTTGGTTTCTTAATTTTCTTTTCTTAAGATTCTCTTCTCCCTCCACTTGGTCCAGTGCGGACTGCTCCAGTTTTTTGCATCATGTTTATATTTCCAAGTTATCACCTTATAAAGACAAGATTAAAATGGGTTGCATAGCATGTTTATAATTCTAGCTATCACTAAATCTCTAAAGCTCAAAACTTACTCCTTTTATCTTAAGAGAAAATTCTAATCATGAACATTCTTTCAATGTATAAATCGGCCTCATGATTATGGAGGCTTAAAGTCTTATAATTTCTTTAAAGTTTAACAAAAAGAATTAGTTACTAAAGGAGTTTTGAAGCTTTGCAAAAATTATACGGGAAACTAGTACTTTATGTATACTTGAAATGTGGTTTTATGCAATTATATGAGGTTCATGATTCGGCTACTATCTGAGTTTAGTACTACTGTATGATGATGGTTTAATATGTTCAAAGTTGTGATGATTATAATTTATTGCTAAGAGAACGATTCTATGCATGTTAGAAATAAAGCTAGTTTCCCAGAAAAACCGTAAAAGCAAGATTTCTAGAACTCTAGAGAATGAAATTTGTGCGTTCTTCAGAACCTTTAGCAGCCCTAAGAACCAAGTACTATTGTGTTTATATAAGGGAGAATGATTCATAATTGATTTAGTAATTGATTTTAGCACCATAAGGAAAGCCGGTAATGAGAAAGGGTTAAAAATGCAACCTCTAGCACACGTAAGCCTTAAATATAACTGCTGCCTATGTTGTCCCATATAGTTTAATAATGTTCTTAAGGCTTATAATTAATGGTAATGATGATAATGAATCCTTTAAATGCATGATTAATTAGTGTGATAATTGAGGTTACCCGATTCTAAAGTTTCGGATGTTTAGACAGTTTTCGTAAGAATTTATGATGATAGTTCTTTGAAGTTTGAAATGATAAGTCTATGAAGTGATTTAATGCTTATTAAGTATTTGATATCATTGAATGATACCCGGGCTTGCATGTTATAGTTACTGTTGCAAACGATGAGAATGCTTGTGCATGAAATAATGAAATATTCTTTGTTGCTGAAGAAAGTATATTATAAAAGTGTAATGTGGAAAGGTTCTGACTAGGAAAGATTTGGTATTTAAGTGTGTCCATTTGTGACCCACCTCTCTTCTTGGAATCTCTGGATGCATGATTACAGTTGGTATATATATTATTCCAGAATAAGATTATAAACGAGAAAATGTTATAAATGATTATGAATTAAGAATTGTATTATGATATAACATGCAAAGACTTAAAGGTGACTTAAAATATATGAGGAAATGACCATTTGGACCCATCAGACTATAGGTGGTGAAAAGGTGATCCTGAGAAAATGATCCTTTGGACCCATCAAACTATAGGTGAAAAGGTGATTCTTGCCCCCTAGTCCGTTCTCTCAAAAGGGTAGAGACGGAATTTTTACTTATCAAAAGGGATAAGTATGTGCTGTGACGACTAGCAAGGTATGAACTCATAACCTAGATTACTCCCAAAAGGGTAGAGTATAGGGTGGCCCCAAGGAAAATAATGATGATGATGACAAGATTTTAAGTCACCTAGGACACTAAAGGAATGAAATATGTGCACCATATCTTGTGCATAGCTATTATGGTATGATGTTCTTCCTGCATAGCATTTTATAAGATGATGATGAGAAATATGATGTCTTCTATGCATGTTATTATGATATGAAGATGAGGAATATGATGTGTTGATGAAAGGAAAAGTTCATTATAAACATGACATGCTAAGTTTATGATGCATTATAAGACGCATGATTAAAACCGACGAACCTCGATAAAGTATATTTTCGAACTTAATAAATCAATCTTAGCATGCTCACTATTTCATAATAACCCCGAGGTTCCTGGGGACGATGATGATGACACAATGCATCATGAGGTGAGTACCCTACTGAGATTCTTTTTATAAGTTTCTCACTCCCTCTATTTTTCTTTCCATCTCGTCTTCAGAAAAGAAGGAAGCGTTCGTGAATCACATTGAGGCTTTCACCGGGTAGCTGAACTTGATCCTTTAGTTTCACTCGTATATTTCAAATATCTATCCCTATCCTTGGAGTGTTATTACTAGGTGTCATTAATGGATGTCCTTCCATCCATATATTATTTGTTTTGTTAGATTGCCTACACCTAGTCTTATTATGTTGGTAGGCAAACTATCTATGTGTTATGTAATTATGGATGTTATATGATGGAGCCAATATGATGTGTTTTTCATGCTATATCTGCACGTTATTCGCTTTATTTCGATTATTGTTCATGTTATGTGCGGCTCACGTTTTCAATTATGTTTTTAAAAAAAATGGCTCGTAATTTCACTAAGTATTTTCAAAGTATGATGAAAGAACTGAAGCAAAGAGTAAAGTTTAGTAATTAATCAGATACAACCTAGGTGTATTCGATTAATTATTAGGGTGTTACATAATACGTAATATAAATGACCTATTTTAAGAGGGAATCTAAAGTGCATCTTAATGAATGAGTTTTTCTTTTAAGTATATAAAATCTAGATTGAGGAAAGGGAAAATTATAGTGCCAATTGGAAAATTATAGGTTTTAATGAATAAAACATGTCTTATTTGCTGGTGTTATTTTTATATTTAGTTGAATAAAATGTTATTAATAAAATTTTGTTTAAATATTTATAAATATATAAAATATTTTAAATTATTTAATAATGAATAATATTTATTTTTAACAAAATAAATATATTTGAAATGATTAAAAATAGTAAACAAATATTTTAGTTATAATATTTAAATTTGAATATCTGTTAAAAATTATGATTTTAATAAATTTTTCTTTCTCCTTATATCTATTATGATTAAAAGTAAAAGTAAAAGTATTAAAATACACAAGGGATGGAGCATATTATTAATTTTTAAATTTTATCAAAAAATTATCGAAAACCCTAGAAAATAACAAATAACATCTAATATAACTTGCATTTTTAATTAATACGATAAGTGATATATTTTTATTAAAAAATTAAAAAATATCCTACTTCAGGATGCACATTGATATCATCCAATTAGTTGAAAAAAAATAAAAAATGAACAAAGCACTTCACAATAATAATTAGGGCCTTGAGGTTAAATTGCAGTCCACTCCCTTTCTTTCTTAAAAATTGTACTCCAACCCATAAATTTAAATAACCAATAAAACTTATTATTTTGATATAATTTTCTTTTGTATATAGTATACGACAAAAAATAATAATAATAATTTACAATAAATTAATAAATAATCATTACAATTAAAGCAAATAATAATTTACATCAATAGAAATTATAATTTTAAACAATAAAAACTAATAATGGTTTATAATAAATACAAACACAAATAATAAATCTTTAAATAATAATATCATTTAGTTTTTAAATGTATAATTAATTAATTAATATTTTTATTTTATTATGATTTTACTTTTTTAAAATATTTACTTAGTATTTGAATTATTTATAATAATAACAGGATAATTATGTATCATACAAAATAACAACTTATATAATGTCACGTTAATACTAAATAATATTAAAATTTTAATATGTATAATACTATCAAATGTTTTCCAATCATACTATATCTTATTAGGCATACCAAATGTAAAGATATGTTTGTGAGTTTAAAATTTAGAAGGTGATGGAGGGGAAGGCATGACTAGTAGTGTAAAATTTTATTATGTTTACTTATAATCATAATAAATAATAGTTAGTAATTAATATTATTATTAATTAGTATTAAAATTAATATTATTATTATTAATATTATTATGTTTACAATGCTTTAATAGATGGTTACTTTCTTAGTAATAAGGTGAAAGAGGCAACAAATTTATTTGATGATATGGTCAAAAGGGCTTGACTCCTAAATGTTGGACTTATAACATCATGATTAATGGATATTGCAAGAATAAAATGGTCGATCAAGCTGTGGCTCTCTTTAAGGATATGCATCACAAAAATGTGATTCCTGATACTATAACTTATAGCTCTCTTATTGATGGTTTGTGCAAATCAAGGAGGATATCGTATGTGCAAGATCTTCTTGATGAGATGCAAGCTAGTGGCCAACACCCAGATATCTTTACTTACAATATCTTGTTACATGGTTTGTGCAAAAGCCAACATCTTGGAGAGGCAATAGAATTATTTCAAAAAATTGTTGGCAGAGGGTTTTGTCCTACTAGGATCACATATACCATACTCATTGATGGATTGTGCAAAGGTGGGAGACTTAAAACTGCACAAGAGATTTTCCAGCATCTCCTTATCAATGGCTGCCAATTGGATGCCCGTGCATATACTGCTATGATAAATGGTCTTTGTAAAGAGGGCTGGTTTGATGAAGCCATGGTCTTGCTCTCAAAAATGGATAAAAGTGGTTGCTTCCCTGATGCAAGAACTTATCAAATATTAGTAATGGCTCTTCTTGAGAAGAATGAAAATGATAAGGCAGAAAAGCTGCTTCGTGAAATGATTTCTCGAGGAATACTCAAGTAATAAAACTAGTCAGTATACTTTTTCCTATTGGAACTTTGTTGTTGGTTGATTTCTTGTGTCTGAAGATAGACGTGTCTTACTTTCTTGTTCCTGGTGTTTTATAAGCTTGGATTAGTATTAACTTAAGTAGTAGTCTTAGTGATTCTGATAATTGCTCATGTCTTTCAGTTTAAGAGTCCAAGATAGGAGGCACTAGCCAGAATTTTGATGTGCCATTGCCAATGATTGTTAATTTCTTAGCTATCATGATATCCCGTATAGTGTTGAGGTGTTGCATAAACTGGCTTGAGTATTTTGCATGCTTTTAGTTTTTACCGTTTCCTCCATTTATTTTTATTTTCTTTTTACTGATGTTAAAAGTTTTAACTTATCTTATTTGCACAATCACAATTGCCTTTGCTGCTCAAAAGAAGACATTGGTAATCTTAGAGTGGTGTAAATTTTTCAGATTCGTTGTTTCCCATGTTCTTTAAGTTCAATCACCTTCATTGTATGGTTTGGAATAGGTTGCAATTATAAATAGCTCTTCATTGAATGCACTAGTTGATCACAAGGATCAAATAGGTTTTATATTGGCTGTAAAAATTTTAAGGTGACTAATTTTAAAGCATCGGTCTGCTTAAATTCCTGAACTGAAGACTGGAAAGCACATAAGGCTAGACGCTTGGCCTGCCTGGGCATAAGTAGCCTAGCTGAATTTCACATTCTCATGAGAAGAAGTTGACATAAAACACAAAGATCAGCTAAAATTTTCTCCTAGGCTAAAGTGAAACAAGCTTAACAACTAGAGTCCTTGTAAGTAGCCCAGTTACAATCACCATGGTCTATGTTTACCTGGCCATTGAGGATTTGTGAGTCTATTTCAGAAAACATAGTTTGAATTTAGAATTCAGATTAGGACCCAGAAAATACAGGGCTGGAAATTAAATGCATTAGTACCTTATCAAAAAACATAGTTCTCAATGTAATTCTCATTTTATCAACAGAAAAAAAAAATAGAGCAGAGATACCTTATAATTAGGCTTTAGCTTGTTAGAAACGCAGCAGAATGAAAGGTCTAAGTTGTGGATGCTTTCCAAGTGTCAGGTCTTGCAATATCCAAGAAGCATAGATAATGAGAAGTATAGCAGTAGAAAGATCTGTGTCAGCTAATGCCATCAGCCTGGTCTTTATAGTACTTATAAAGATATTTCTTTATACATCAAAACGATGGGTAAATCATGCCTGGAGAGATATGATAGGACCTTGATAGGTTTTAATGAATAAAACATATTTTATTTGCTGATGTTATTTTTCTCTTTAGTTAAATAAAATGTTATTAAAAAATTTTGTTTAAATATTTATAAATATATAATTTTTTTAAAATTTTTTAATAATAAATAATATTTAGTACAAATATATTTATGTGTAACAAAATAAATATATTTAAAATGATTAAAAATAGTTAATAAACATTTTAGTTATAATATTTAAATGTGAATATCTGTTAAAATTTATGATTTTAATAAAATTTCTTCTTGAATATCTGTTAATAATTGTGATTTTTATAAAATTTTCTTTGTCATTATATCTATTATGATTAAAAGTAAAATTAAAAATATTAAAATACACAGGGGATAGAGCATATTATTAATTTTTAAATTTTATCAACAAAATTATTGAAAACCCTAAAAAATAACAAATAACATCTAATAACTTGCATTTTTAATTAATACGATTAGTGATATATTTTTTTATTAAAAAATTTTAAAAAATACTACTTCAGGTTGCACATTGATATCATCCCCTTAGTTGGAAAAATAATAAATAAAAAATGAACAAAAAACTTTAGAATAATAATTAGGGTAAATAGTATAAACTACCGATGAGATTAGGTTGAATTGGGTCCACTGGGAAATTATTTTTTATATGGAGAATGGGTGGAAGATTATCATTAATATAGATTTGGGGCAAATATTACACATGTGGACTTGTGAATCTTGTTTAAAACAAGATTTCAGTGAAGTGAAACGGACATGAGGAGCACGCGGACCAACAATGAAACATGTGAACCAATAGTGATTTGAAGCATCCACCAACAGTGGAGTAAAGCAAACCAACGTGGACTGAAGCAAACCACGAGGAGCACGCGGACAAGTGGCGCGTTGGGAGGGAAGGGATGCGACAGGTGGTGTGCCTGGGAGCACCAAGATGTTCGTCGTCGAGGAATCTCGTGATAGCCGAGATTTCAGTGAGAATCTCGTGAAAGCCGATATTTTAATGACAGGAATCTCTGGACACCGTCATCTCATGTTGGGTAGCCACATTGCATGTATAAAATGAGAAGTTGGGCAGCAGGAGGAGTAAGCAAGTAAAGCTTTTAGTGTTGCATCTTTGAGTGTTTGAGCGATACTTTGTTCGACTATTTGAGAGTTTTTTGTTGTGAGATTTCTCGTGTGTGTAAAGAAAATTTTATTTATTTAGATGTTAAGAAAATGGCATCTGATAGAAATTATTTCTAATAAACATGTATTTGAGCAAATTCGTCAAAATATTGTAAGTATTTTATGGTGTGTACTACCATATTTTATGGTGCCACAGACAAAGCCAATAACTTATGACAATTCAAGATTTTTCATTTTTTATGATTTATAGAGAAATACTTTGGCTCAAGTAAAATTTTGTAAAATAAATGTTAGAGCTTTATGAAGTCACTAAATAAAATTTACACATGATAATACGTAATATAAATGACCTATTTTAAGAGGGAATCTAAAGTGCATCTTAATGAATGAGTTTTTCTTTTAAGTATATAAAATCTAGATTGAGGAAAGGGAAAATTATACTGCCGAATTGGAAAATTATAGGTTTTAATGAATAAAACATGTCTTATTTGCTGGTGTTATTTTTATATTTAGTTGAATAAAATGTTATTAACAAAATTTTGTTTAAATATTTATAAATATATAAAATATTTTAAATTATTTAATAATGAATAATATTTATGTTTAACAAAATAAATATATTTGAAATGATTAAAAATAGTAAACAAATATTTTAGTTATAATATTTAAATTTGACTATCTGTTAAAAATTATGATTTTAATAAATTTTTCTTTCTCCTTATATCTATTATGATTAAAAGTAAAAGTAAAAGTATTAAAATACACAAGGGATGGAGCATATTATTAATTTTTAAATTTTATCAAAAAATTATCGAAAACCCTAGAAAATAACAAATAACATCTAATATAACTTGCATTTTTAATTAATACGATAAGTGATATATTTTTATTAAAAAATTAAAAAATATCCTACTTCAGGATGCACATTGATATCATCCAATTAGTTGAAAAAAAATAAAAAATGAACAAAACACTTCACAATAATAATTAGGGCCTTGAGATTAGGTTAAATTGCAGTCCACTCCCTTTCTTTCTTAAAAATTGTACTCCAACCCATAAATTTAAATAACCAATAAAACTTATTATTTTGATATAATTTTCTTTTGTATATAGTATACGACAAAAAATAATAATAATAATTTACAATAAATTAATAAATAATCATTACAATTAAAGCAAATAATAATTTACATCAATAGAAATTATAATTTTAAACAATAAAAACTAATAATGGTTTATAATAAATACAAACACAAATAATAAATCTTTAAATAATAATATCATTTAGTTTTTAAATGTATAATTAATTAATTAATATTTTTATTTTATTATGATTTTACTTTTTTAAAATATTTACTTAGTATTTGAATTATTTATAATAATAACAGGATAATTATGTATCATACAAAATAACAACTTATATAATGTCACGTTAATACTAAATAGTATTAAAATTTTAATATGTCTAATACTATCAAATGTTTTCCAATTATACTATATCTTATTAGGCATACCAAATGTAAAGATATGTTTGTGAGTTTAAAATTTAGAAGGTGATGGAGGGGAAGGCATGACTAGTAGTGTAAAATTTTATTATGTTTACTTATAATCATAATAAATAATAGTTAGTAATTAATATTATTATTAATTAGTATTAATAACTAATAAAACAAATGGGGTGGAAGGCAATTTTTAACAAAAAAATGGTGTGGAGTGCTATTTAGCCAAACCTCATGGGTGGTTCGTCCTATTTACTCTAATAAGTATTAGTTTAATTTTAATGTATTAATAATGTAAAATTTTTTAATGCAACCATCCAATTACATATTGTTACATTTGCAAATAAAGTTGAACTTTTACTTCATTTTTTCAAAAGTTATGCACATAAAAAGATTTAATTGGATCATAATGTTAAAAACTTTCATATTATCAATACATTTAAATTATATCTATCATTGTTTATGTTAAATGTCTTACTAAGAGAAAGATGTGATTGAATGAATTAATCTCAACATATTATTTCTTTTCCCAAATTGGGTGAAATTATTTATAAATTATGTATTATTATATTAGTAAAATTATTTAATTCAATAAGCTACTATCTAATATAAGTATTAAGTTGTTAGTGAATCAAAATTAATCTCTTATACATTATAAAAAATAGTAAAGACTAAAAAATTTATGTCTAAATATATTAAGTTTTGAATGTACTAAAATATTATTAATTTTAAAAAAGACATATATAAGTAGACAGACTTAGTATATTATAACCTTGGGCGTCGATTTTGTTTGGTTTCACGAGTTTTGAAAGATGAGAAGCCTATGCAATGTATGCATTATAACGTAGGCATGAAGGGTAGGGTGGCTTGCAGTTTGCACCATATCAGGGCAGGGTAGGTTAGGAAACAACACCGAGTCCTAACCCAAGCGCCGTTGCGTCAGATTGCATTAGTCCCATGAAAATGAGGCCACGTAACGAGGGATGAAAATCTTTTTGTTTTTAAATAATTCTAATGACTTAAGTAAAAATTAAATAAATTAAAATAATAATAATAAAATTGGAATTTTTATTAATTATTTAAATATAATTTTCAAATATTAGATTTTTTAAATATTCATTAATTAAAATTTAATTTATATTAAATATTATTATTTATTATTTCAATAAATTATATAAATAAAAATAATATTTTATATTTTAATCATAATTATTTAAATTTAATTTATTAGTCGTTACTTTTATATATTAAAAATTATTTGTTATTTATTTATATATTTTATTAGTTAATAACTTATAATTTTTATCTATATATTATTTATTTTATTTATTAGTTATCAATTATATTTATTTTTATTATATACAATTAAATTGATCTCAAATATCATTTGAATTTATTCATTATAAAATAATTTTATTAAAAATTATTTCATTTTTATAATTTTCTTTTATTATTATTTATTTAAAAATTATTTTATTTTAATAAAATATTAAAAAAGTGACCATATGCGTTAAAAACTAATCAAGCCTAATCCGATCTACTCATAATATATTAAATTATACAACATTTTGATATATAAGAAAATTTTGATATGTAAACTTATATAATATATTAATTATACCAAACAACAATAAAACATAACATATAGTATTAATCTATATTATCATACCTAATACATCATACAAAATACACTCTTAGAGAGTTTAGTAGGGGACATAGATAAAAATATAAAGACAGTAAAGATAGAGATATAAATATTAAATATATATAAGAGTATTATTAAAAAATATATATATTAAATTTTTATCTCAATATCTTTTCCAGATTTTAGAGGTACGAAGAGAAAAATTTTCTACCCACTATTTTTGTTTACACCTTTAAACAGATTTATATCTCACTATCTCCATATTTCTGTTCAAGATGCGGAAACAAACGCTAACTTAGAACCGGGGTGTGGGAGTGTGTCGGAAAGGCTGTTGTTGGGGGGAATTGCTTCTTTGGTTAGTCACTGAAAAGAGATTCAGTGGAACTTGGTCGGATAACGCAACAATAACAGCTCCTGAGAGACACACTACACAACACAACACAACACAACTGCACACCGAGAAAGAAGATGTTGAGTTCTGCTGTTACGAGGTATTCTTTGTTCCCAACCTTCCTCACTAAATCTCCCTCCTTCCCTTCTTTCCTTTGTGTTCCAAATGTCACCACTCTTTATTACTCACATTTACCTAATGTTAATTCTAAGAGGGTTCCTGGGTTTCATAGTAACGTTGATGATGCTGTTTCATCTTTCACTCGCCTCGTCAATAAGCGTCATCCTCCATCTGTAGTCGAATTTAACAAGATATCAATGTCTATTGTGAAGATGGGACGATACCCCACTGCTGTTTCACTTCTCGCACAAATGGAGATCAGGGGAATCACTCGTTCCTTCATAACTTTGAACATCTTGATCAATTGTTTTTGCCATCTGGGTCAGATGCATTCTGCTTTCTCTTTATTGGGCAAGATTATCAAGAGCGGTTATGAAGTAGATGTCATAACTTTGACAGCGCTTATGAAAGGACTCTGTATTAACGGCGAGGTTAGGAAAGCACTGCAACTTCATGACAAGGTCAGAGCACAAGGGTATCAGCTTGATGTGGTTACTTATGGAACCTTGATCAAGGGGCTATGTAGAATAGGGCAAACAAGAGCTGCAATTGAGTTGCTCCAAAAGCTGGAAGGACAAGCAATTAAGCCTAATGTAGTGATTTACAGCACTATCATTGATGGGTTATGCAAGGATGGACTTGTAACCGAGGCAGAGAACTTGTTCTACAGGATGACTGCACGAGGAATTTTGCCTAATGTCGTCACTTACAGTTCTCTGATTCATGGATTCTGTCGTATAAGTCAATTAGAAGAAGCTGCACGGTTGCTTAATCAAATGGTACAAAACAACATCAACCCTAACCTTTATACCTATAGCGTGATGATCGATGCACTATGTAAGGAAGGAAAAATCACAGAAGCTCAAAATGTATTTCATATGATGTTGCAAAGAGGTCCTGAACCTGATGTTGTCATTTACAATGCTTTAATAGATGGTTACTTTCTTAGTAATAAGGTGAAAGAGGCAACAAATTTATTTGATGATATGGTCAAAAGGGGCTTGACTCCTAAATGTTGGACTTATAACATCATGATTAATGGATATTGCAAGAATAAAATGGTCGATCAAGCTGTGGCTCTCTTTAAGGATATGCATCACAAAAATGTGATTCCTGATACTATAACTTATAGCTCTCTTATTGATGGTTTGTGCAAATCAAGGAGGATATCGTATGTGCAAGATCTTCTTGATGAGATGCAAGCTAGTGGCCAACACCCAGATATCTTTACTTACAATATCTTGTTACATGGTTTGTGCAAAAGCCAACATCTTGGAGAGGCAATAGAATTATTTCAAAAAATTGTTGGCAGAGGGTTTTGTCCTACTAGGATCACATATACCATACTCATTGATGGATTGTGCAAAGGTGGGAGACTTAAAACTGCACAAGAGTTTTTCCAGCATCTCCTTATCAATGGCTGCCAATTGGATGCCCGTGCATATACTGCTATGATAAATGGTCTTTGTAAAGAGGGCTGGTTTGATGAAGCCATGGTCTTGCTCTCAAAAATGGATAAAAGTGGTTGCTTCCCTGATGCAAGAACTTATCAAATATTAGTAATGGCTCTTCTTGAGAAGAATGAAAATGATAAGGCAGAAAAGCTGCTTCGTGAAATGATTTCTCGAGGAATACTCAAGTAATAAAACTAGTCAGTATACTTTTTCCTATTGGAACTTTGTTGTTGGTTGATTTCTTGTGTCTGAAGATAGACGTGTCTTACTTTCTTGTTCCTGGTGTTTTATAAGCTTGGATTAGTATTAACTTAAGTAGTAGTCTTAGTGATTCTGATAATTGCTCATGTCTTTCAGTTTAAGAGTCCAAGATAGGAGGCACTAGCCAGAATTTTGATGTGCCATTGCCAATGATTGTTAATTTCTTAGCTATCATGATATCCCGTATAGTGTTGAGGTGTTGCATAAACTGGCTTGAGTATTTTGCATGCTTTTAGTTTTTACCGTTTCCTCCATTTATTTTTATTTTCTTTTTACTGATGTTAAAAGTTTTAACTTATCTTATTTGCACAATCACAATTGCCTTTGCTGCTCAAAAGAAGACATTGGTAATCTTAGAGTGGTGTAAATTTTTCAGATTTGTTGTTTCCCATGTTCTTTAAGTTCAATCACCTTCATTGTATGGTTTGGAATAGGTTGCAATTATAAATAGCTCTTCATTGAATGCACTAGTTGATCACAAGGATCAAATAGGTTTTATATTGGCTGTAAAAATTTTAAGGTGACTAATTTTAAAGCATCGGTCTGCTTAAATTCCTGAACTGAAGACTGGAAAGCACATAAGGCTAGACGCTTGGCCTGCCTGGGCATAAGTAGCCTAGCTGAATTTCACATTCTCATGAGAAGAAGTTGACATAAAACACAAAGATCAGCTAAAATTTTCTCCTAGGCTAAAGTGAAACAAGCTTAACAACTAGAGTCCTTGTAAGTAGCCCAGTTACAATCACCATGGTCTATGTTTACCTGGCCATTGAGGATTTGTGAGTCTATTTCAGAAAACATAGTTTGAATTTAGAATTCAGATTAGGACCCAGAAAATACAGGGCTGGAAATTAAATGCATTAGTACCTTATCAAAAAACATAGTTCTCAATGTAATTCTCATTTTATCAACAGAAAAAAAAGAGAAAAAAAGAGCAGAGATACCTTATAATTAGGCTTTAGCTTGTTAGAAACGCAGCAGAATGAAAGGTCTAAGTTGTGGATGCTTTCCAAGTGTCAGGTCTTGCAATATCCAAGAAGCATAGATAATGAGAAGTATAGCAGTAGAAAGATCTGTGTCAGCTAATGCCATCAGCCTGGTCTTTGTAGTGCTTATAAAGATATTTCTTTATACATCAAAACGATGGGTAAATCATGCCTGGAGAGATATGATCGGACCTTATAGGTTTTAATGAATAAAACATATTTTATTTGCTGATGTTATTTTTCTCTTTAGTTAAATAAAATGTTATTAAAAAATTTTGTTTAAATATTTATAAATATATAATTTTTTTAAAAAATTTTAATAATAAATAATATTTAGTACAAATATATTTATGTGTAACAAAATAAATATATTTAAAATGATTAAAAATAGTTAATAAACATTTTAGTTATAATATTTAAATGTGAATATCTGTTAAAATTTATGATTTTAATAAAATTTCTTCTTGAATATCTGTTAATAATTGTGATTTTTATAAAATTTTCTTTGTCATTATATCTATTATGATTAAAAGTAAAAGTAAAAATATTAAAATACACAGGGGATAGAGCATATTATTAATTTTTAAATTTTATCAACAAAATTATTGAAAACCCTAAAAAATAACAAATAACATCTAATAACTTGCATTTTTAATTAATACGATTAGTGATATATTTTTTTATTAAAAAATTTTAAAAAATACTACTTCAGGTTGCACATTGATATCATCCCCTTAGTTGGAAAAATAATAAATAAAAAATGAACAAAAAATTTTAGAATAATAATTAGGGTAAATAGTATAAACTACCGATGAGATTAGGTTGAATTGCAGCCCACTGGAAATTATTTTTTATATGGAGAATGGGTGGAAGATTATCATTAATATAGATTTGGGGCAAATATTACACATGTGGACTTGTGAATCTTGTTTAAAACAAGATTTCAGTGAAGTGAAACGAACATGAGGAGCACGTGACCAACAATGAAACATGTGAACCAATAGTGATTTGAAGCATCCACCAACAGTGGAGTAAAGCAAACCAACGTGGACTGAAGCAAACCACGAGGAGCACGCGACAAGTGGCGCGTTGGGAGGGAAGGGATGCGACAGGTGGTGTGCTGGAGCACCAAGATGTTCTGTCGTCCGAGGAATCTCGTGAGAGCGAGATTTCAGTGAGAATCTCGTGAAAGCCGATATTTCAGTGACAGGACTCTTGGAACACGTCATCTCATGTTGGGTAGCCACATTGCATGTATAAAATGAGAAGTTGGGGGCAGGAGCCGAGTAAGCAAGTAAAGCTTTTAGTGTTGCATCTTTGAGTGTTTGAGCGATACTTTGTTCGACTATTTGAGAGTTTTTTGTTGTGAGATTTCTCGTGTGTGTAAAGAAAATTTTATTTATTTACAGTGTTAAGAAAATGGCATCTAGAAGAATTATTTCTAATAAACATGTATTTGAGCAAATTCGTCAAAATATTGTAAGTATTTTATGTTTAAATTTTAATAAAAACATTGTTTAATGTCATTTTTTATTTGCAATTTTTGTTAGTTAATCTTTTTGTTAATACTACTTCATGAGCATATAATATTGTTTAATATCCGTCTGAGTATGAACAAAGTAAGTAATATTTATTTAAGCAGGATTTATTTGTTTGTTTAATACTCGTTAAATTTTAAGTGATATTTATTTTATGTTTAATATCTGTCTTCCCGTTTTCACTTTAAGTTCATCTTTCTTTCTAGAATGGGCAACATGCCCGAAAAATAAAATATAAATACTATTTTTATTATTAATTAGTGCAGAATTTCTTATTTGTAATAGATATTAAACAGTGTTATTTGTAACAGGAAGACAGTTATTGCCGTTGCGTCATCTATATATAAAGTTATCAAAAGTGGAGATACATGAGCATTTACGACATGTTGGTCTTACGCGCTTCCCAAATTTCTAAAATAAAGATAGATAAACATCTAATAAGTGCTTTAGTAGAAAGGTGAAGGCCACAAACTCACACATTTCACCTTCCAATTGGGAAATGCTCCTGACACGGAGGATGTTGCCATTTTGCTTGGACTTCGCATTGATGGTTTACTAGTAATTGGATTTACTAATGACACAACCACATCTTCAAAATAAGTGTGAATAACTGCGTGGTCCCAAATGTGATCGATGTTGTGGCTAGAGAAATAAAATTTGAATGGCTTTTATATCATATAAATAAGCTTAACACAAATACTGAAGGAGTTGATAGGATTTAATGTTCGTAGTTATATACTAGCTCTATTAGGGTCTTAATGCCGAATAAGAGCACAAGCATGGTTCATGGGAAGTTCTTGCAACTTCTTGAAAATTTGGATGAAATAAGATGGTACAATTGGAGCTTCGCATGACTCGCTGTGCTTTATCAAGGGTTAGATCATGCTACCCGGAAGAGTGCGCGAGATATTGTTGGTAGCATGGCACGTTACAAGTGTGGGCATGGTAGCGCTCCCATGGTTAGCTCCTTTGGCAAGCATGCCGTTGCTTTTCCCCTTGCTCTCAGGTAAAAATACTTCAAATAAATATCTCGAGTCTACAAAATATTTTCTAAATTAAAAGAAAAATTCACAGGTGGAAGAAACCATGATATCAACGAAACAATCCATATAAGAATGTCCCTACCATCATACTTGAATTGGATCAAATGGAATTTCATCAGGTAAACATAATATATCAAAGAATTTCATTTAATATTAAATTAAATAGTATTTTTTAACTCATGTAACGTTTTTGTTAATGAGTTGTATGGCAACCATATATGGATTTGGTGATTGATGCTCAGATTCCAGATAATATGCAGAATGAGCGTATGATATGGTCAACTGTAAGCCCATTGATATGTTTTGAGGTCATAGAATGACATGCTTTTGACCGTGTGATGCGCCAGTTTGGGCTTGATTAGTTTGTCCTCTCGAACCTCGTAATTTAGGGCAATCACATAATAAAGATTTATGAGAAAGAAAACCAACTAATTGGAAGGAGAAACATCATGAGTGGATCACATTGTGGGAGACCCGTTACAGCTTTATTGCAAGGACAACCCACTAATCAATATGTTTCTTCAAATGAATATCGAGACTCGTATATGCAGGATGGGATAAATTGGTTATGATTGTCCCCTCAGAGAGCAAGAACCAGTCCTTAGCACCAGGCAATCCCCCAGGAGCATGAGCCACCACACCATGAACATCAACCATTCCCACATGAGCAGCCATTCCCATACCATGATCCACCATAGAAAAAAAAAAACATAGTTCTCAATAAAATTAAAATCTGCTATCAAAAACAAAAAATGTATAGATACCTTATAATTTAATGTTAGCTTGTAAGAAATGCAAAAGAATTAAAGGCCTGTTTAGGAGAGGAAGCTTTGCAAGTGTCAGATCCTGCAATGTGTAAGGAGCATAGATAATGAGAAATATAGCAATAAAAAGATCTGATGAGCTGAGAAAGCACACACCCCATGGCACCTGAGATCTGAGAAAACTAGTAAATGCCACGTTGGGTGGTGTAAGCTAAACTGATAAAGTTTATGTCATAGCACAAAATATTGTTTTCAGCTATTGCCATAAACCTGATAATTGAATTTAATTTTTTCATGCGCAAACCAAAAGGCTTTCGCCTTTTTCCTTTGATTATCATGCTTCCCTTGCAAACCAGGGACAGGAAGTGGCATATTCACTACTACTTTAATGCTCTTTGCTGCCTCCCTTAAATGAACCTTCTTCATCCTCTTGTTTGCCAACCAAGTGATCATAAACTTGGGTTGGTGGAGATTCTGAGTGTCTAGTCAAAGTGAAGAAGTCTTCTGCTTCAGGATTCTCATGCTTACTATGCCAAGATGTAAGTATAAATTTGTGAATCTTAATTCATTTTCCAATGTATCTAACCAGAATTTAACTTTTACATCTTTTCACTTAATGGATTATGTATATTCTTTCCTTTCCGGTAGATACTGTAATAATTATCAGTATTAAATTTTGTAGTAACTTGTTGCTTCAAGATTATCATGTGAACTGAAGTTAGAACTACAAAATTGGCTGTGATGCATGTTTAGTTTCCATTATATCACGATTTAATGGCGGGTCCTTCATCTTTGACATATCAAAGATTGCAATTGTATCAACTGGTTTTAATTTGATCATGCTAAAGAACATGGACCTTAACCAATGGTGAAAGTATTCAAAGATTGGATTGGATGCCAAGTTGCTAATCCAGTTTCATTGCTTTTTCGAAAAAGATTTGTGTATATTTCCACTGCACCTATCATTTATTAGTGCATGGTAAGCAATCAATTAAGTAAAATTTTATGTTTTTGTCCTTAAGGTACAAGTTTTTAACTAATGCAATGCAATTGCTTGACTCTAAACCGAAGCAGAAATTGTAATATATTATACATCATCTTGTCATTTTATTAATGCTAAAATAGATTATAATGTGTTCATTTTGTATTGAAAAAAATGTATTATTATTTTTCTAAACTAAACCAATAACTTAGGCACAAGGCACCTTATTGGATATTTAGTCATATTTATATAAATGTGTGGTTAAATTTATTCATCACATTTTTTAATGCATATAGTCACTAAATTCTTGGTGCTTGTTGCACCATAAAATATGGTGCACCAAAGACAAAGTCAATAACTTATGACACTTGAAGATTTTTCATTTTTTATGATTTATAGAGAAATACTTTGGGTCAAGTAAAATTTTTGAAAAATAAATGTTAGAACTTTATGAAGTCACCAAATAAAATTTACACATGATAATACTTAATATAAATGACCTATTTTAAGAGAGAATCTAAAATGCATCTTAATGAATGTGTTTTTCTTTTAATTATATAAAATATAGATTGATGATAAGGAAAATTATAGTGCCAAAGTAGAAGATTGATTCTAGACTCATTTAGTGCTTATATAGATATTTCTTTATATATCAAAATCATGGGTAAATCATGCCTAGAGATATATGATTGTAACAAGAGAAAGAGAGAGATCATTGAACCTTGATAGGTTTTAATGAATAAAATATATTTTACTTGCTTATATTATTTTTATATTTAGTTAAATAAAACGTTATTAATAAAATTTCATTTAAATATTTATAAATATATAAAAATATTTTAAAGTATTTAATAATAAATAATATTTAGTACAAATATAATTATGTTACAAAATAAATATATTTAAAATGATTAAAAAATTAAATTTTTATATTTGAGATAAATTGATGTTATTTTTATATTAATATGATTTGTTTTAAAATATGTACTATAAAATATTTCTTAAATTTTTTTCCTTTTTTTTTAACTAAGATATTATGGGATAAGGATGAGGATGAAAATTGAACTCACGATCTCCTATATCTTATTGAGACATACATGATTCTATTACTAGACTGGGTTCACTTGTAAATTTTTTTCCTTACTTGTAAAATTTTATTAAAATGCTTTATATAATGTTTAAATCTTTATATATTATTTAAAATTTGGGTTGACTCTGATCACTAGTCGTTTGAATATATGACTTTGTCTAAAAATTGAACTAGGTTCAAGTTCAATCCAACCAAATTCAACGCATTCTTTGTACACCTCTCATACCTAGAAATAGGAAGTAGGATCAAGCCTAGCATGCTTTTAACGTATATATAAGACATCTTTTGTTTTCTAATATTTTTTTAAATTTTATAAATAAGTGAAAATTTAATATTTTGAAAAATATTTAAAAATAAATAAAAACGTATGACATTATAGTTACTATAAAAGTAAAAATTAAAACCATATAAAACATAATCATATTAAAAATAAAATTATTTAATAATAAAAAATTCAAGAGCAGAATTAGAACATTAATTCCAGACTAAGTCAGTGTTTATAAACATATTTATTTGTAAATGACTCACTGATGAGGGAAATTGAAAAAAGGAAAAAACTCAAGCCAAAAATTTTTTAAGTGAGCCTACTCATGTTATACCTTACCAAGTAAGTTTTAGAATTTAGACTACCTTTGACGTACAATATTAAGTATGATATGATAAGTCAATACATGATTGTTTTAGTGGTTTTGTGGTGAGATAACACATTGTATATGGTTATTTACCAGAATTTTTTTGCACATTAAAATGATTAAAAACACTAACATTTTGGTTATAATATTTGAATTTAATATTTGATTTAATTATGATGTTAATATAATTTTCTTTCTCTTTTTATCTGCTAGGATGGAAAGTTCAGGTAAGAAAAATTACAATATACAATAATAGAGTATAATAAATTTTTTAATTTTAAATTTTATTAATATGAAAAATTATGGAAAATGTTAAAAATAATAAATAAAATTTCATGTAAATTGCAACTTTAATTAATTAATAGTACATGCTACTTTTTTTTTCTTTGTTTGGTAGTGTTGCCCTCTTTTCTTTTTTTTGGTAGTGATGGCAAATGATTTTTTTTTATTGAGCTGATTGTCAATGATGCTTCTGGGTGCACATTGATATGTGCCACCTACTGAAAAGAAAATATACAAGATAACGCATCAGGTTAATAAGTATTATTATTTATATTCATTTTGAAATATTTATGAGTAAATAATAATAATAATAATAATAATAATAATAATGTGGACATAAAAAATGAATTTAATTTTTATACATAGTGTAAAATTATTTTACAATATCAATCAATCAAATTTCAAGAAAATGTCTAATTACAGTGGATAATTATCATAGTAGGTTGTTATTTAGAATAATTTGATACTTTTTTAAAATTATATTATTTTACATCATTGAAATATATAAATTTAAACTCAGGAAAAAATTAAAATTAAAACAAATAGAATATAATTGGAATGCACTGATAACATAAAAAAATTCTACATATTCATCCAATAATATAATGACACATAAGTAAATATGGTTACTTTTAATCCCACTACTTAAAGAATCATAAAAAATGTAAAGATTTAATTGGATGATAATGTAATGGTTCATCAAAATTAATCTCAAACAAAAATATATTATTTATAATAGTTGAAATGATATTTAGACTCAAATGTGGCCAGTGTAATTTCCAAAAAAAAAACCTTAACAGCAGGTAGGGAAACAAGCAAAGTGTCATTGAGAGGGTGGCATACTCACATTGCATTGCACGATCTGAAAAGGAGTCACCGTGGTCTGTGGGATAGCTTCATTCACAATAATATCGACTGATAATGCATTTCAAGATGTCTTTCTTAGATGAGGGATAAAAGTGGGGGTAAAAATTAGAATTAGTTCCACGCGTAAGATAACACATCATAAACTCCATTCTTGTAAATTTCACTCTCAATTTTACCCGACCAAACATCCCCTAAATCTCACTTCTTCCCTTGTTTCCCTTGTGCTCCCAATCTCACCCTTTGTTTACCCATTGTTCTCCACATAATGTTAATTGTAAGATCCTCCATGGTTTTCATATTAATGTTGATGATGCTGTTGTCTCTTTCATTCGCCTTATCAACAAACGTCATCCCCCATCTCAAGTTGTGATTAGTAAGATCTTGATGTCTATTGTTAAGACGAAACACTATGACACTGCTGTTTCACTTTTTGCACAAATGGAGTTTAGGGGAATTACTCCTTCCTTGATTACTTTGAACATCTCATAGTGTTAGATTGATCGTCATGGATTACAGCGTTAATTCACATCCTCGGCAGGAAAGAAGTTAAACCACCGTGACGAGATTTACATTTGGAATTGTGAATCAATGAAAAAAATAGTGGGAGAAGAGCAACATGGATTTGGCTCCAATGTTTATCAAGTCTGGAATGATTTTAATAAGGCAATGCCACTTTGTAGTTGCTCTTTCTATTTCAGGTGGACGTTGTGTAGTGCCCCAAGATGAAAAAGATAGGTCATTTCTGGAAGGTTAGATAAATGCAGAGAGATTCTTAGATGTACTGGAAGTGAGACGTGGATATGCTATGTGTCTACTAGCAAAATGACAATTCAACTTAAAGTGGATATTAAAGATATGTCCAAACTGAAATGCCATTTTGTTAATAAGTATGAAATATTTCTACTGACGTTCTTAGTTACTTCTTAGTAAATGCAGAATCTTTTAGAGGAATTCAACTTTCATACCACTCAAGTGATGATTTGGTCTTCCACGAAGATATAAGCGCTACCTTGGAAAGGCTATTCCTACATCGGTTAAGGACTTTTATTTGAATGAAATTATATTTTGACTGCAATGTTAGCGCAAATTCAATGTCTTTATTGTTTGATAAATCTAAAGGTCTATATATTTTTACATTTCCAATTACGTTTCAATAGTTTAAAACTTTTTAATCAAATTCCTACACTGTAAAAATTATTGTAATCAACCCCTAAGCAATCTGTCATGATGAAAGTTAAAACTTCATGTGCTTTTAATAGAAGAGGGCAAGTCCTAGTAGTAGTCAATTAGACTTTTAGGTGTTTGTTGTCATTAAATTTTATAGCGGCAGAATGCTCTAGGGATTTGATTACAAAAACTTTTACACTGTATGAATTTAATTGAAAATTTTGAAGCATTATGGACCTAAGTAAAAATATAAGGAGATGTTGATTAATTAAACCTATAATTTATAAATGTTATGAATAGTATATAAATATGACAAAAAAAATACTCTTTCCCTTGTAAACTATCTGTCAAATTTGGACAAACACAATATTAAGAAAGGTGATAAATAATATGGTAATAGAATACTCTCATGCAAAATATGGTGTATAGATTAATATTCCCTAACGATCATTAATTTTTAAGTACATGAAAGGGTTGGAAATTAAATGTTACACTAATGATCATTAATTTGTTAGGTATACTATTGGAACAAAAAGATTATACTTTATTATAATGAGAAATTAACAAATATTTTGAAAAATAATTTTGTCCGAAAGTGAACATATATTATGAATGGAAATGAGTACATATTTAAATAAGAATTTCTTTAAATAATCACCTTTTAATTAATTTTAATATTTATCTTAATAGAATTTACTGTGTAGAATTAATGGTGAGCTAATTATAGCTGTCTTTTTCTTGCATCATAGTCTCTTTCATCGTAGAAATGTTTATAAGTATTATGCATCGAGTCCTGAATATGTTGCATTATAACAAGTTTCCATTATTACAAAAAAAAAAACTTCTCACACAGGTTTAGTTCTTGATGATTATTCTGTGCTAGAAGAAAAATGGCTTGATAGAGTGCCAAATTCATACGATTGGTCTTTTGGCGAGTTGAAATCTTTGGTGGTCAAAGGGTGTGAATTTTATCAAATGCAGTACCTACTGTCTCATTTACTTCCTGTCTTATGTAATCTGGAAATGGTGGTGACACAGAAATGTGATTTTGTTGAGACAATATTTGATGTGGAAAGATTTACCAACAAATAATTCAAACATGATTGTTATTGCCTTGAAGAAATGCCAAGTATGAGGCATGTTTGGATCAAGTATCCTAAAGTATTTCAAGCGGCTTTTTTCATTTTCGTTTTCATTTTTTATATTATTTTATTTTAAAATTTTGTGAAGAAAATAATAAAAATAAAAAGTGAAAATAGAAATTTATTTTTACTGTTTTCAGTATTTATTTTATAAAATCCTAAAAATAAAAAACACATAAAATGAAAACAGTAACTAAACAAGCTCAGCTTTCCATTCTCAAAAATGTTATTCCAGCATCAATTGCGAAGGATAAGTTACAAAAAATTATATGTGACAAACCTTGTGAAGTTAGAGAAAAATGTTGTAAAAGATGAACCAGCCACCAAAGAAGAAACTAAAGAGTAAAGGGCTTGTTATGTTCCCCAGAGTAACCTCGTTGAGGCTTTGGAATTTGCCAGAATTGAGGTGCATTTGTTCTGGAATGCAATTTCTAGATTGGCCGGTGTTTAAAGACTATCATTGTCCAAAGCTGAAGATATTTGCAACAGATTTTCAAAATTCTTTAGATTCATATCCAGAGGGTGAAGGTTGTTTTACAACTGACAAGCATGGCTTTGTTTCAGCTGGAAAGGTAGAAAAGATTGACTCAACTTTTTTTTCTCATACATGATCAATCTTACAATTTGCTAATGCATTTAGTCATGTTCACCAAGAAAGAATCCTTTTAAATTTTCACATTATTTTATCATATGTGCTCTTTCATAGCTTAAAAAATTGGAGCTTAGGAGTTTGCCATGGCTTAAATCCATCTTAATATTCTCAAGTCTTGCTAGTTTTAGCATGCAATTGTTTAACAAGCTTGGCACCATCTACCATGTCTTTCATCCATCTAACTAGGCTGAATCTAGAGGATTGTACTGGATTGAAGATTGAAGTATTTGTTCAAATCCTCAACGGAGAATCATAAGAAACTGTAGTGGTTGAAGAGATAAACCAAATGAAGATGGCAATTGGAGGCCAGCACAAATGGTTGATGCCATTGATGCCTCTGCCTCTATACAAACTATACCACAAAGGACTATGTTCGAGTCTTGTAATAGTGAAATCCTTCCACACGACTTGAACACGGTCCCTATGACCCAAAAAAAAAAAAACAAACAGAGTAAGATGTGAAACTTAAAAAGCTCTCTACACGTTGTCTCTTAGCAAGTTACAAAAACTTAGAGCTTTTACTAAAAAGATGTAGTTAATGGTGCTGAACTTGAGCCTGCCAAATTCCAAGTAAGAATACAAAATTCATAATTTGTTAGTCTTTATTTTGCAACAATCTCAAAGGCCTAAATCAAAGAACATGAGACCAAGGTTTTAAACAGATATGGCAATTAACACAAATGGTTGATGCCATTGAAGCCTCTGACTGAGGATTGAGTCAATCCTTAACCCTATTTTTGTACTTAAAAAGCTCTCTACTTTGTCTCTTTTACAAAAATAGAACAATTTATTAGTCTTTATGTTACAACAATCTCAACCAAGCCTAAAAAATTCAATTTGTTAGTCTTTATTTTATAATCTCAAAGGCCTAAATCCATAAGACCAAGCCAAACCAAATTTAACATGTTTAAAAAGACGAAACAATACTACGTAATAAATTTAAATTATGTGTAAAATTAAATTTAATTTTGCATAGTTATTGTAGGGTATGCCTTATCCACCAATATTAGGCCAACCCATTAACCTAAAACTTATTTTAACGCATTTAATTTTGGTAGGTTGGCCGCCATCCCCGTTTTTTATAGCTTTTGACGGACGGATTACCCCATTTTGACATTTTAGCTTTTACACGGGGAATTCTACTTTGAATTTCCGCCTCTTGAGGAATGTTTCCTTCACTTAGTGCAAAAGCATGAAAACTTTCTCTTATGGTGACATAGTAGTACCCCAGGTATTGCAGCTGAAAATAGATGGAGTCCATTAATGTGGTGATCGACAGTTTGGGAAAAGCAGCAGCCTTAGAATGTCAATTCCCACCCATATGACTTATATGTTAGTGATAGATGTTATCTTATGAGCGAAGTTAATTCTCATCAAGAAAGCAACATGTGCTGATTAACCAACTGCATCATCTCTATTCGTTCAATTCACATAATT
>JAMLFY010000012.1:17012963-17152232 GCA_030441495.1 Dalbergia oliveri
AGGTTCATTTTGATCTTTGAATTTGTATGTGTGTTTTGCTTTATTCCCTAAATTCAAGAAAATATCAATTTAGTCATGAAATTGCATAATGTGAATTAGTCCTTTTAGTGATTCTAGTTAATCTTTGCAAATGATTATTTTGAATCACTATTTTGCAATTATAGAGACTAAATTAATGATTTCTTAATTTCAAAGACTAAAGTAAAGCATGCATATAATTTCAAGGACTAAAATGAACTTTTATTCGTTTGTTAACTCTAAGCCCTTTAGAAGGCACAAAAGCTAGCTTTTGAATCCTTTGCTCATAAAGGTTTTGAATGACAACAAAGCAATCAAATTAACAAATTAATGGGAACTAATTTTTGTTGAGATATGTGATAAAATTCATGTTTTGACAACCTGACAATTAGAAAGTATCCATGCACGGGGATTGTTTGATCAACTAATCTTTGTCATGGTTTCTCAAGAGTATATATTCTTTATGAACTCAAATGAGAAGTATCCTAAAAAATAATTAGTTCTAATATGAAAAGAAACACTTGTTGAAAGCTTTAGAAACATCAAAAAGCAAATCGCACAAAAAAGTAGAGGTGGCAACAGGAGGGCGGGCAAGCCTCATGTCACTACAAGTTGGTCATAAAATGAGGCGGGGTGGGTTGACCCATTTTGGCTATTTGGGTTGAAAATATCAACCTACCCCATTAAAAAATGGCAAGTTAACGGGCTAACCCATTTTTAGTTATATTTCTAGCTATATTAACAACTCACTAACCTATGAGGTGGCCATAAAACGGGGAGGGTAAGTTGATCTGAGTTATTTGGTTGGAAATGCCAACTTGCCTTATCAGAAAATGGTGGGTTGGTAAGCCAAACCCGTTTTGCCAGCCCCACCAGAAATATGTATTTGAAAGCAAGAATTTTCATCAGAAGGATGTTTTCCTCTAGAAGGTTATATCTGACTAGAAGGATGCTTCGTCAATAGGATACTTAGAAAGCAATCATGATTAGAAGGTATCAAGTCTGGATGAAGGAAAGCCAAAGTTGAAATTTATTTGTCCAAAGTCAAAACATTCCAAAGGCATCTTCCTAAAGAACATTGACACAACATACTTTTAGCAAACATAGTCTGACTCCTGACCAATGGGGAAATATGAACAATAGTGAGAGAAAAGCTTCTACAACATCGAACCAACACAAGGCAATAGATAAACAAAGTACTAAGAGATGTAGAAAACAAGCAATGATCATATCCAAGATGCCTATATAAGTCATGAAATAGAATGGATCTTTAGTTGGTTGATTGAGTCTTCTATGACCCTTCTCTCTAAAATCAATCTTTCTAGAGCTTATATATACTTTATGGAGAAAGTTTCAAACCTTCCCATTAGCTAAATCATTCCTATCCTCTTAAAGAGTTTTTAAGAAGTCACTCCACACACTCCTTGTATATGTCACAATGTGTTAAAGAATGAGAGTGTTAAACACTTATCTTATCCTTTTCTCATATCATTTGTATGCCAAACCTTATAGCGATTACTTTGTTAGCTTAGATAGGTTATGACAATACTACTCCTTTCTATTAGATTAGAAAGGCCAGCACAAGACTACTCAGAGCTATAATAGTTTGGAGAAGCTGTAAAACTTAACTCAAATAATGAAAATCTCAACTTTTGTTGGAGACTTGACATAGACCTCTTTTTTGTTGTGGGTTAAACTAGACATGATTATTAAACTTTTGAGTTAACTCCTAAATTATTATGAGTTTACTATATTACTACACAAAAATGAGTTAACTCGTGCATAAACTTTCTTTTTATCAATCGTGTGAGTTTAAGTGAACTCTAACAAAATTGGTAAGCTCTCAATTTTACTAATAAGTTTACAAGTTTAAATTTATGCTTGATTTTGCTATCCAAATGTAACTTATTTGTCACTGTTGTTTATGTTATGCAATATTTATTCATTTTATTTAGTTTATTCTATCTATTTTTCACTATTTGATTATGTTTCATTAATCACAAACTAATATGTGTGTATGGAGTAAAGTATGTTATAAAAATTAAGACATTTATTGAGCTATATTTTATGATATTTCTACCATTTATATTGTTATAAGGTTAAAATTCTTCAATGGTGAGGATTATTCCTATTGGAAGGAAAAGATGGAGTTGTTTATCAAATCAACTAGCTTGGACATGTGGGAAGTCATAGAAGGTGGAGGTTTTCTTCCCACAATTGAGCAACCTATTCCACAAGTCATTGTAAATCCTGGACAATCACCACCAACAATGTAGTGGCTATCCCAGGGACCTAAAGTATAGAGGCTCAGAATATTAGAGTCAGCAAAATGCCATCCAAGTACTTTCTAACTTGTGCTTTGAGTAAGAGGGAATATATCAAGATTATTTCTTATGACTTCACTAAAGAAATATGGGATAATCTTGAAACACTCCATGAAGGTATTGATCAAGTAAAGGAAACAAAGATAAATATGTTCATACATCAATATGATATGTTCAAGATGCATGAAAAAGAATCCATTAATGATATAACCATTAGATTTATGCATATCATCAAGCAACTTAAGGCCTCTGGGAAAGGATATTCAAATGTTGAAATTGTGAGGAAAATCTTCAGAAGCTTGCTTAGTGCAAGACCAAAGGTCATTGTCATTGAAGGAGCTAAGGACTTGAGTGTCCTAAGCCTAGATCCACTCAAAGTTTCTCAAAACCCATGAGATAGAGCTGCAAAACTATCTAGAAGAGCCACCAAGAAAAAACAAAAGCTCTGCTGTTAAATCTTATTGTAGGTTGAAAGTTACATGAGAAGGGGGATTGAATCGTGCTTTAACTTTTTGATTTCTGAAAACTTTAAACAATGTCTATTAAGTGTATACTTGAAGTGCAGCGAAAAACTTAGTTAGTAGCGTTTTGAAAGTAACTTTCTAGACTGAATTGAAAACTTGAAAACAATTTAAGATAGATTTTCATAAATGTATGACTTAAATCTCAAAATCAAAATATAAAAGAGATAGAAAGAGTAGAGAGATCCTGCACAATGAGTTTTTATCCTGGTTCAGCCAATCTTGCTTATATCCAATTGTCAATAACCTGTTAGGTTCCACTAATTCCCTTTCTCAACCTAGAGAAGAACGATAATCTTTGCTTGGTCTTCTCAAGCTAATTCACGTGACCAGTACCTCACTTTACAATTACTTCCAAGTAATCTTTGACGAGCCTTTTCAAGCTAACCTCACAATAATCACTAATGGATCAGGGTACAATGATTTGTTTAAGGTTAGTTCTCTCAAACTAATGAGCACTCAAGTTTTTCTATAAATGAAATAGTATAAGTTTTGAAAACTTTGAGTGACTTCTTTCTAAACTATTTTTCCTAAGAAGAATGCATTATTTACCTATATACATTGTTTCTATAAATAAAGCAAAATGGCTTACACATAAATGAATTATAAAGCATAAAACGTTTGAATTTGAAGCGTTTTATGTGTTTACATGTTTAGCAGTACAACGAATTCACACAACACGTGGCCAGCATGTTAGTAATAAATCGGCTAGTTGTTGGCCAAATTATGTCCACTTGTATGTTTTGCAGTTAAACGTTTTACACAACACGTTTGAAACCTCAACATATTAGCTTCCACAACCTACCTATAAAACCAAGCCCAAATGAATGCCGTGAAAGCGGATGTGGGAGATTTTTTTAAATTTTCTTTGTAGAGTAAGTTGCTAAAAAAATGGCAGGAGGTTTTTTATGGTTGCTCATTACAACTGTGAGATAATTCAAAATTCACAAGATGGAGTCCAGTTTTGCTATCAAAATCCAATACTTATTAATGTTCGTTCATATATGATGTTTTTTGAGCTTCATGCCAAAATTATTAACAAGTTGGGCTAAGAAGCAAGGAAATAACTCAAATGGTGTATCGGCTACTTATGTTGATTGGTCAAGGTGCAGTTAGCCATGGGAGTTGTAGTGTTGAAAGTGACAATGACTTGAGGATGATGTTTGATTGTCAATTTTCTGAACTTCATGTTATGGAGGTATTTGTAGCTTTATAAGAGTTGCAGATACGCTCTGATGGAAGCATTCCCGTTCAAGATTTGATGGATTATCTCTAGCTCAACCTTCCCAAATTATTTCAATGTCAAGCACAGTGGTCAATGAAAACCATGAAGAAGTAAATGCAGATAATGTGATGAGTGGGCCAACCTTAAGAAAACTAGTGGCCGACGTTGGTAGAGAGGTTCCACTTGACGGTCCAACCTTATAACACCTTCGGTAATCCTTGGATTGCACAGTCCTAAGCAAGCACTTGTAGATGACCCATATACTTTTTCCAATATGGTTGACCCATCGCCCCGTGTAGCCGTTAAAGGTAAAGATATCAAAATGGGCTAAGCCCAGGGTTGGTTCACCAAACCGCCATTTTAGCAGGTTGAGTTGAAGTTTTGGGCAAAAAATTTCAACCCACCTAACCTGCCCGCTTAACAGGCAAACTTAGGCAGGTTGGGGCAAGCTTAGGCAAGTCTTTTGTATTGTTTTTAAAAAAATTCATAATTTATTGGTAAAAAAGTAAGAAATGTATGACCAAAAAAGAAAAAGTAAGAAATATATACACTCAGTAATATAGTACCAGTATCCAGTTAATATTATTCACTCAAAGTCAAAACTTAAAAATAAAACAATGTTGTAACTCACAAATAACATTATTAACAATAACATTTTTTAGTCAAAATTAGTGTATAATTGTTATGGACATTAAAAAATTGGGTATACATAAATAAAAAATATTTTTTAAAAATTCATCAAAACATTAAAAATATATTTTTTTCATTTTTTTTTTATTTTTTGGGTGGGCCAACTCACCAACCTACCTTAAAATGGGGGCTCACTATTTCGGCCCATTTTATTTTGCGGACTGGCCCCCCCCCCATTTTAGGGCGGCCCCGCCCAGTTTTGCAGGCTTTTGGTGGGCGGCGACTCGTTTTGACATCTCTAGTTAACGAGGTCACCATAAACTCTAAGCCCAAGCTGGTGGGATATGTCCTGTAACGTGATGGTACACTTTCCCTAAGTAAGTGGAACGTGTGCATCTCAGGCCGCCATCGCTCCACAAAGGCCGAAAGCAACGCATTATCATACTCATAAAAGGGAATCTGCGGCAATGCCAAAACCCAGCCTGAATCAGGTAAGACTTAATATGCGGATCTAATTGACCACGTGTAAAATTAGTTCGAACCCGTTGTCCTCGACTAGTTACGCAAAAGAAATAAATAATTTTTAATTTATTTTACCATAGGCTATACTATAAACAAAACCAAATTCCTAAATTCATTTAAACCTTATTGTTTATCATAAAATTAGTTGTCATAAAATCTCTAATCTTAAACTACATCAAACTAAACTTACAAACTATTATTAAACTTCTGTAATAATCTAAATAAAGTTCACTTAACCAAACTATGGCCACATTACTAAATTGTTATGAAGATTAATTATTCATAAGTCCAACATATTAAAATCTCAAAACTTAACAAATTCTTATAAACTTTATTTACCCATAAACAAAATGTAAATAAATTCTCAAAAACAAACAAAATTACTTAAGCAACAACAAACCTAAACTAAAATAAACTAAACTTGCATCCTGAAAATAGATATGAATACATATAAATAAATAAACTAAACATTATTAATCTCTTAGCAATCTCAAACATTTAAATAAATGTCATATATTAAAATCCATAAACTAAACAAATTTAATTAAACATGCATGTTATAAACTAAATTAAATTTATAGACTACAAAAAAATTATTTTATTCCTAAAATTATTTCAAGTAATTAGTTTCATGCATATTAAAAACTAAATTAAATTTATAGGCTACCAAAAAAATTAGTTTATTCCTAAAATTATTTCAAGTAACTACTTTCTACAACTACAAACATTAAAAATATTTCAAGTAATTAGTTCTTACAACTACATAAATTTAAATAAATGCACTACAATATTCAAATAAAAAAATAATTGCTCAAACAAATGTACTCTACTGCATAAAATAAATAAAATTATAATATTTAGCTGAAAAAAAATTATCTGTGCATCCGGACTTAGAGATATTCCCGCATTGATCCTAATGATATAGATTGTTTTCCCTATGCCTTTTACATTGCTTTTCTCCCATTCCACACACCAACTCTCTTACAAGATTAAAAATAAAATAAAATATCAAAGATCATAAATGGCGAGGTCCACCACGAAAAGGACCTCGCTTTATAGTGGTCTTGAAAAGGACCTCGTTTTTATAGTGGTCCCGAAAGATTATATGTTTGGCTGGTGGCCGATTCACCTAATTCGGTTGGCTTAGAAACGTAAAATGTAATTCGGCTCAATATTGGCTATATTCCATGTCCTGCCTGCGGCAAGCCATGCCTACAATGCCTGTATGGCCTCGATAATTCGGCTAGGTGTTGGCCGTATTCTTCTTAAACCACTTGCCATGGTTAGTTTGACCGCACGTATTTCGGTTCACAACTAGCTATTTTTTGAACTGACAGATACCATATTTCGTTGGCAGTCAAGTGTTTTATTTCGGTATTTTGTTTCACTGTTAGGTGTTTTGCTATAACTCAAAAAATGGTGTATATTGATAAATAATATAAGAATGGATGGAGATCTAAAATAAGTTTTTTTAAAAAAAAAATAGTACATACACTATAGTACATTAACTGAAATATATATACATACGCTAGTATACTAATTGAAATATAAGTTAAGAGCTCACGCATAGCAACAAATTTGATTCAAATCACAAAGTCAAACTGGACAAAAAACCGAAAGTTGCTTGAAACTAGAAGTCAACAGGGGAAGACAAATGCATGTTAGTATATCCTTTGCATTCAATTGTTTAATAAGCATCATATATATATATATATATATATATATATATATATATATATATATATCACCGACCCTTTAATGATGGCTAAATAGCAAAATAAAATATGTATCCCTTCAACATATAAAGTGGTACGGAACTTGCGAACTGTAAAGTACAGTCCTTCGCTTGGAGAACAATTCAATGTATTTCTAATTTTTAATTGTGCACAATTAAATATGCATATTTGCCAGACTGATTTCGCCATAAAAAATTGTCTTTTTTTTTCTCCTTAAACATATCATTTTATGAGAGACAATTTTATTTGAGTATTTAAGATTTCATAGTCTTACCCAAAAAAAAAAAATTAAGATCTCATAGGATGTATAATTCTCTTGACCTTGATTATTCTATATCTAGAGGTCAAGCCTAAAATCACTGGTTAAAGGGAAATGAGCCACAAAATTACTAATGTGCCTGTTTGATGAATTCAATTTTTGTTCTTCAAATCAGTCGAGCTAAACAAAGTAAAAATTCCGGTTGACGAAAAAATTAAAAAAATCAGCGATCTAGTAAAAATAAAGTAAACATTAATCGCGTTTGGTTATTTTTTTTTAGGAAAAATATTTAGGCAACGATTTAGATCTTACAATTATAATTAAATTCATTTGACCCTTTGCTCAGTTGAAAAATAGCTATGCTGATTCTCATTCTTTTATAAAACTTAATTTTCATGCACAGTTAGTATAAACAAATTTTATGTAGAAATTCAATCATCTATTACTATTTGAGCAAAAATGTTTGATCTAACTATCCAATATTTTCAAAAACTTAGAAATAAACCTCGTAATTGATTAATAGTGTAAAACTCTCTTTTATACCGATGATACATATAAACTAGTCTATTCTTTATATATACTTAGCATTAGTCTACAACTATGAAAAATTTAACACACATATACTTGTCGATAAATGGACCACTCATAATACCATGCGAAATAATTGATAATTGCCCCAACTTTTGCCTTTCTTTTTACAGAAAGAGGAATCAGAAAAGTATTCAATTGTAAAATGCAAGTTGCTATTCTGGAATTCATAAATTGAATTATTGAAGGGTCATAGCAGTTCTGGCCATTTTATTTTTTGAAAAAGGAATTAAAAAAAGAAAAAGAAAAAACTCCAACTAATTAATTATTTTATGCGTGTCTTTTCTTTTTGCTTTTTCAATGAGCCATCTTAGATTTGCGGTAATTGGATATGTTATGTAACTCGTCGTCCTTGTGATTATCTTTTAGCTTATCTTTGTGTACGTTGACATGTTAGGGAAAGATATCCCAAACCCCAGAGAAAGATATATATCTCTAACACCCGAATGTGTTTTTCCTACTTTGTTGAATTGTTTAATTAATTTAGATGCAACATGATTATGTAAAATAGACGTGTTATTAGAAGTTTAGTAGTCTAGCCAATCCAATTGGAGCCAAAATTGTCTAACAAGTCACACCTATGTTTCATATACTTTAGTTAATGTGTGTTAGGAAGTTAATGGCTGGTTTTTGCTGGAAAATAGGTATCATCACTCTAAACAAAAGAGAAGTTTATTATCCTCATTAAAAATTTGGAGTACCGAACACACAACAAAACTTCACAAATAAATGTTTTTCTAATTTTTGGATTATATACATAAAGGACTCGTTTCATTACAATTTTTGGGACAAGCAAAAAATTTGTATATGTTTGGATGTAATTATAAAAGTTCTTTTTATTATAATCAGAAATTGTTAAACTGTTTGGATAAAATAAATATAGAAATATTTTTAAAAAAAATTATAATTAAGGATATAATTTGTAATTTAAATAGGGCAGGTGGTAAGAGTTATTTAATGGAAGGTTATTTTTTGTATTTTCATTAAATTTATGATGATAAATTTTTAATCCAATTAATTTCAATAAATAACCAATGATATTTTATCTTCTACTGTTTCTGCTTCTAAAAAAAAAGAAAAATTAATTATTTTTTACTTTTATTTCTTTTGAGAAGTACAAATAAACAAGCAATTGAATCTTAGAAATACTTTTTTAGAGAAAATTTTAAAAAATATTTTTTTCTCAGAATTTTATCCAAATGAACTCAAAATTCTCAGTCATTTGCACGTGAATTTTCAATTAAATTATAGCATTATCACTTACAATATCAATTCTTTCCATTTCTCGTTCATCAAGGTAATTTTTTCACCATTAACGGATGTGTTCCTCCGAGATTAATGGACATATTTCAAGTACTTGCAAATTATATTTTTCTTATATAAATTATTAAAAGTATCAAGTTTTACTCTCAATTGCGCCTAACATAAATTTGTAATAAGAAGAAAGTTTGTCCTTTTATTAAAATCATTATATGCTTGCCTGATATTTTCTGACATATTAGACATAAAATTAAAAATAATGCAATGTAATAAACCCTTAGATGTGACAATATATTTAGTCCTTTCAATTTTATATGCTTGTCATCATATATAATTCATGGCTTACTTGCTTTGACATATAGGAATATTTGGAGGCTTGCTTTTTAAGCGAAAGTGACTTGAAGTCAATATACATGTTGAACAACAGCAGCTATTTAAATTATGGGGCCAAACAGACAAAACTAAAAAGGTTCTTCGATCCCTCACATTCACCGACTCTTAAGCATAGAAGAACTCATGATTAGGGCTATCTTAGTGGAGTGCATTATTTTTCATAATCATATATGTGTACCTGAGATCCAAAAGGAATATTTTCTTATTGTAACATTTCCTTTTCTTCGAAAATGATCATAGTACCCATGTGATTTTGGATCCCAAAGAGTGCTGTTGGCAGTACACATGCAAAAGTCAAACTCTAAAATTCACCATCCAATTATTAATTAGGTAGCAAATATGTAGCCACTTTTGTTTTAACCCAAATCAGACCTTCTTTGACCTTTTTTTCTAAGAAAAAAAAATATATTTTCTTGCTTGATTTGGTGCTGAAGGTTTGTTTAATTTTTAGCTATATTCTTGGCGTTCACATGCAAAAAAATACCTAGAAGTTTGCGATTTGTTATTCGTTCGTACAGATTAATATGTACCTTTAGGCCACCACCGCAAGGTAGCCAATGAGAGAAGACAAACAAAAAGAAAATAAAACACTATAAGATTATCGATGGATTTGATTTTTACCAACATGCTTACCAATAGGAACATCATGTCAATTTTTGATTTGTCAGTAGAATATTACCTATGAGCACTGTTATCCGTCGATAAGTGCCAAGGGGCCTATTGACCAGAAAAAGAAAGTTGATAAATGTGTATTAAATGCGTCAATGTGATCATTAAGAAAATAATATTGCTAAAGGATTTTTTATTTTTACTGACATGTTTTGAAGATAAAATATTATATTTTATTTATTTATTATCGATGGGTATTTAACATTTATTTATTTTTATTTAAAAATTAAATTTACTTTTATATATCCATCAATTAATTTTTTTAAGGAGGCAAAATACATTGTTATATGTGAAGAATTTATATAAACTATCTAATTGTTTAACATTTATTCATTTATTTTTTATTTACATAATAATTTAACTATCATCAATTAAAATGACATGAAATAAAGAAATAATGAAATGGTAATTAAGTAATGAAGTAAATAAACAAAATATCATAATAAAATAAATATAAAGAGTGATAACTACTAAAAATATCCAAAATGTAATAGAAATAGAAAAAGACAAGCTGAAGTCCTCGTCATCCTATCATTATCTGATCTGTTAGCGCCGTCACATCATCAGGACGAAGAGCTCTCAATAATGGATGAGTGGCATCTTTAGGGCTTCTTGCGAAAGGATCATGTTGTTGAAGAACCTCATCATCACATCGACTATAATATTCTTCTACATCTTCTTGAATTTAATTTTTTCTTTCTTGGCCTCCTGTTGCTCCTGGACAACTTCAGCTACCAAATCTTTCTAAGCTCCTCCTCCACCACAACTCGCCGCCTCCTCCTTGAGATGCTAGAGAAGCCATGCTTGCTGCTCTTCCTCGATTGTATAAGCTATGCTTGCTACTACATCTCCTAATTTGGGGCATGCACAAACTTCTGCAAGGCATCATCCCTAGCAACAAACCTAGTGGCGGAGGATAGGGACCTATTATATAGGTAGTAACCCATCCCAAACATGCTACCCTTGTAAGGCTCCACCACTTGACCCCAAATATCCTTCTCATTTAGAGGAGGATGTCAGTATCGAGCCTAGCCTCCACCAACTAGGTTTGGTATTGGGTCTATACTTACTCCCATGGCTTTGTATATTACGCTATAAAGAAAGAAGGTAAAACACATTGTAAGTAATAACTATGACATAAATGAAGAAGTAATAAAAATTAAATACTAAGATATTCGATTTCAAACTTACATATGTCATCTCAGAGCGAGGGTTGACCTACACCTCTCTTGTCTCCCTCCTTTCACCCTTTCAAGGTGTGGGTTTCTCAGAACAACTCCCCTTGGGTTGGAAGGCATTTTAACTCCTTAGCCTATATAGAAATGTACACTAAAAGCATAATAACATTATTGTTTAACACAATTCAAATGTAGTAAGTTAATAATATATTAAATCTAAAAAGATTAAAGTTATCATCCATTTTTAGGTCCCTTCTTAGTGCTCGACCCACTAGTGTGTAGTGACTCGCCTTTCATTGAGGCCCAATTTGTCTTGCCTTTTAGGACTTGTCTTTGAAGGTCGAGTTGGATGCCCAATGGCTCTAAGCTCACGGAAGGTGGCATCATTTAGCGAAGAGGTGCTCATATGCCCCTGCGGACATCATGGACCATGTCTCGCAAGCGCTTGGAAGACCTAATCTTCTAAGCCCTCTTGATGGTAGCCTCATGCTCGCAAGATGTAAAAAGATCTCTGCATATACAAAACATAAAAATAATCAGAAGCATATAGATAATATAAACATGATTTTAACCTAATCAAATAAATTATAGCATTATCTTCCACCCTGCCACCACATCTCTTTAACATCTTTTGGGATGTCGTCCTAGGTGGCATGGGTGGTTATATCGCTCTGTATAACCTTTGTAATTCAATGGTTGCCTTCACTTAAAGGATCAAAGTTGTTGCATAAATGAATCAAATTAAATACAATGAGAATATTTTAAACATCATACACAATCTAAAATTGAAATATATAATAGAAAACATGTTTCAACTTACCTGTCTTTATGGCCTAATGGTGGAGTGGCCTACCATCTGGGCCGATTGGCCTACCATATTAGAGAAGCCTACCATTCGGGTCCGTGTCTATGACCCACCTGAGGAAGTCAGACTAGATGAGATGTGGGGTTGGGAGTCGGGCCAGTGGTAGGGTTGGGGTTAAAGTCTAGCGTGGATGGGATGTGATTAGGAATGGCAGAGGTGGAAGACCAATATACCCAAGAATGGACATCATGCAGAAGGGAAGGTGGTGGTGGTAAGGATGATGGTGGAGGTAGGGACAATGGTGGAGGTGGTGGTAGGGGTGGTGATGGGACTGGCAATGTGTAACCGACCTTCTTAGCTTGGCCTCTACCTCTACCAGCCATCCTGAAACAATTACACTATCCACAAAAGGTTCACAAAATTTCAACAGCATCTAGCTTCAATTAAGAGCTTTTGTCATCAATTAATCAATGCATTCATTCAACAATTAGAGATATTATTAAACGACAACAACATAACATACATATCTACACAATCAAAACTTAATAATTACATACAATTCACATAATCCTAAAATCATTCTATAACATATCCCCTTATAACTCCACAATATGCATATCATGCAATCTCCACAAATACAAACAAACTCCATAGCGAACAATGCAAACAAGTTGAGGAAAGACCTCTATGCCCTTCCCTCAAGTCATGCAATCCTCATTCCTATAATTCTATCTTAGAAATCATAAGGTTCTATTGTACATACATATTAAAACATATAAATAACAAGGATTTCATTACTAACCTATCTAAGTGCACAAACAAAAAATCAAAAGCTCCCAACATGGAACTAAATCTAATCCTGAAAATCCAAAATGAACAAATATTTAATTTTGCAGTTATAAACATTGAAAAAGAAAATACACAACAAAAATAGAAAAAAAAGGAAAATCAAAGCTCCCACAATCAACAATATCAACGCTTCCTCCAGTAAATCTCTTACATTAATAAAATAGCAACAACAATCACTCTCCAATGCATTAAACCCCAACACTTTGGGCAATGAAAATGAAAAAAAAACTAAGCCGAATAACAAATAAACCGATTAAAATGCTCAAAAACGTACTTAGATTCCAATGATGGCCTTGGTTTTGTGACTGGAGCTCTAGTAGTGGAGGGTGGGAGGCAGCAAAAAGAAAGAGGGAGAGAGAGGGCATGTTGCATAATGAGAAAGAAAAGGGGTTCTAGTTTAAAATATTCGCGGATTACTAAAGGTAAACCATTAAATGAAATAGTGTGTTTTAGGTTTGACTAATTACTCAGATTTACTAAGGAAAAGGGAATTCCAAGAGATGCATGCCAACGTCCCAAAAATTCAAAATTTCATCGGTAATTAAAAAAATAAAATTTAATTTAATTTAAAACCATTGTTATGTGATTTGAAAAATAAAATATAATTTAATACAAACATATAGGTATACCCGTTGATAATTAATAATAATAATAAAATTAACATTACATTTATTTAAAATCTAACTTATCGGTAATGAGAATAAAAAATAAAATTTAATTTAGTATTTACCCATCGATACACCCGTCAGAACGTTAGTTTTTTAAAAAATAAAAATAAATAAAATGTACACCTATCGATAAAATCGTCAGTATACCATTCGTGCCACATGACCCACTAGCCTATACCAATGAAAGTGGAATAAATATCCACTCTGTGGATACACCTGGCATACCCCTAGTATTTGTGCACACCATTTGGCACATGAGTGTCAAGCATTATCGATGGGTTGTCGTCTATTTTTTTGATGAAAAACCACTTTATAAAAAAATGCGTTAACCTGTTGATTCACTTATTGGTAGTTACCAATGGATCCATATCTGTTGGTGACCTCCATCGATATCCGCAGTAATCTATTAGTGAAATGAAATCAATAGGAATCCCAAAAAACTTGATTCCCCAGAGTTGCACTGCATATATTATATATACACACACGGATGAGATAACATAGATGAGATAATGAAAATAAGAAGGTTTTGCAGTGTCCATAAATTTATATAATATAAATACATATAATAAGATATCAGAGTGAAAAATTCGGTCTCCATTGCATTATTGATGTGATGAACCATCATTTTATTATGGGCTATAATGTTTGAACTATATCCCTTTGTTGTTGATGATTGCAACATAGTACATAGGATATAAAATCATTTATATATATTTATCTAACAATTTAAGTTTTGCGTAAGGGACGTTATGAATGATCATTTTATTAAGGACTATAATGTTTGAGCTATATACCTTTGTAGTTGATGAGTTGCAAGATAGTACATAAGATATAAAATCATTTATATGTATTTATCTAACAAATTAAGTTTTTAGAGAGATGATTCATTATATGATTTAAAACGTCTATAACTACGAGGTCTAGAGTTTTTCATGAGGGAACATAATTAACCATCATTTTATTATGGACTATAATGTTTGAACTATATCCCTTTGTTGTTAATGAGTTGCAAGATAGTACGTAAGATATAAAATCATTTAACAGATTAAGTTTTTAGAGAAATGATCCTGATGAGATGATATTAAAACTTCTATATTCAAGAAGTTTAAAGTTTTGCACAAGGAATCATATTAAATATAAAATTATTTATTTATCTTTACCTAGCAGTTTAAGATTTTAGCTAGGAGAGATATACTTCCTAGTACTATAGTTAACTTTTCCTAGTAATCACCTTGCATAACTATGTATTATAATATTGATCCTATAAAAAAAAGATGTCATGGGAGAAGGAGGGTATGAAACCAGAATGGACAAATTAAATACGAATACAAATGAAAGAAAAGACGACGGGGGAAGAGAGGGAAGATCGAAAGGGATGGGCAACACAAAACACAAGGTAGGATTGCGATCTTGGTGGAAGCTTCACATGTGTTTGCAATGCACGGTTCGGTGATGCGTGGTTTGAAGCACGTGCTGACGTGGAAGATATGCTAGATGTCGATGGTCGGCGAGCTTCAAGTTTGCATGCTTTTGTGTCTGTCACCCAAATCCCATATTCCTCCCCTCACCAATAAATTTGCCTTTCCATTTAATGAGGGTACAATTAGTACACATGAGGGTTGACATAGTTAGAAAGTAGCAAACTCCTATCTAACAAGGATGGATGTGAGTTTGATTTCTACTATCAATATAAGGACTTTATTGGTAGATGATTTTGAAATTAGTTTATTGTAAGTACTCTATAGCCCTGAGAATGGTGTCTTGTACTTTTTAATCATATTGGAAAATTGAAAGAAATTTGTAAATTAAAAGGATAATGTATCAATTTAATAATATTATTTTCTTCGTTCAAGAAATAGCCAAATAAATTAACTTTCTTAATGCATAACTTTCTCTCAATTTCTCAATGTGACTAATATTGTTGGAAGGAAGGAATATAATCTAGAAATAAAAGTTGACATATCTAATTAACCTTTTTTTTTTGTTGATCTCTACCAACTTCTCTCGGCACTTGTTTGATGATGTATGCAGATCCCACACTTGTTGATATATTGATATTGTCACTGATGAATAATATTTATATTCAGTACAGAAGACTTGTTTTTATTTCAAATTGGTAAGACTCTTTCAAAATCATACTTACATGCCTTTTCCTCAAGTTTTAAAATAAAAAAATGAGAAATGCTTGTTGCATACGCTTCCATTCACATTTGCTTCAAAAGTTCATGTGGGACCAATAGTAATTATTAGCAGATAACTTTTTTTTATATGGGTAATCTATCTATAATCTATAATAATCTATTTATAATAATACTAATATTTAAGACTCATTAGAAGAAAAAAATTTTAGGAGTCGCTTCTATCGTAATTTAGATTACCCCATGGTTTTTATAACTTTAATAAATAATACTTGTTTAAAAAATCATCACTATAATTATTATATATCGTTAAAATATTATTGAAGATTATTAGAATTTAATATTAAATTACACTATAATAATTAAAGAATTAATTTTAAATTTTGAATTCAAAAATTTGTTTCAAACATGTGTAAAGGACAAGCTAGATTACGATTGAAATATAAAAATGTTTAAAGGACTAGCTACATCTTTTTCTTTTGGTGAGAAGGACTAGCTACTATTGAAACGTGTGTAATTTTCATTTTGGATCCTCAAAATTTTGTTTTAAACATGTTTAAAGGACCAACTAGAATATTGATTTAAATATGATGACAAAGGACCAAGGAAGAGAAAACCAACAGGTATTAACCGATCAAGGCACTGGTTCAAGGGTTTAGAGGTCCAACCAGTTTAACTAGGGTTCAACAGAATATTATAAAGTATTTATATTTAAGTATTTAATTAAATAATTATATTTATTTTTAAATGTAAATATTGGCATTCACCCCAAAAAAAAAGAGATCTTAGATTTTAAAAAGCTAAAACATAAAATAAAATCAATTGAAAATACAAAAAACGGGGAAGCATTTATTTATTTTTGAATTAATTGTGCATTTATTATTTATTGATATTTAATCACAATCACTCCATCTTATAAGTGACAAGACCCGTTTCAAAAAGTTTTGCTTCAAAATTTGTAACTTTCTACTTCCAACATTGACTCAAGTCACTCAACTACTTTATCTCTCTCTCACACACACACACACTCACTCACTCTTCTCCACCCTTTCTCTTCACCAAATCATGCACCCTTTCTCTCAGGCAGAGTAAAGAAGCAAAAGCGGAAGCGAGAAGCGGTCGGAGTAGAGGCAGAAGTAGAAGCATGAAGCAACGGCGGAGCGGGAGCTTTGCCCGGGAGAGCTAATGAGCGTGGAGCACATATATGATGGCTTCAACGTTTGACCTTTTCTTTTTTTTTTTTTGGTAAGAAGCTAACCGACCAATCTTAAAACCGGACCGGTTTCCGATTACCCGGTTCTTGGGTTTTTAACTCCATCGGTTTTAGAGGCATGACTGGATCGACAAAGTGACCGATTTTCAATTAACTTAGTTAGACTGATTGGTTCTTTTCTCTTCTATGCAAAGGACCATGTAAAGAGTGTATTCAAATGAAATAAATGAAATATGCACGGTAAGGATAACCGAAATAAATGAGAAAGGATAAATGGTATGGGCAAAGCATATAAAAAGAAAGCCACAATGAAGGATCCACTTAAAAAGAAAAACTCCTTCAAAGAGAGAAAAAAAAAGTTTTAAATTCATGTTTAAAAACATAGAATATGATAAATAAGAATAATAAAACTGTGGATTGTGAACAGATATATAAGGAAATAATATTTTAAAATTTATTGCTTAATTAAAACTTTTAGCATGAGAAAAGAATAAGTAACAGTAATGTGGATATTGAAAGAAAACCCAACAATTCAATAATTAATAATTTTGTTAATAAATATAGAGTATTCAGAAAATAATAAGTTTTGAAATTTGAATTAAATAAATTCCTAATTGCAGAATGACATTTGAAAAAAAATTTATAATAAAAAATTCTCGATTGTAATATGTATGTACTATCTTATAAAAAAAATAATATGTATGTACTATAGTGCATTGTACTTTGATATTTTTTAACGTGAATTGAAAACTCATTTTTAATCTAATTTGATTTAATATTCTTTTCATTTATATTTAATGTTATATTTTTTTTCTTCAAATTTAACATTCCATTTTTATTTAAGTTCGTGGTGGTAATCAGCTTGATTGCTAAATTAGAATAATCAAAATTTGTGGGAAATCACCAAAAAAAATGGAATACAAATCGAAAATAATGAGATGATTTTAAATATTCGAATTGATACAGGCAATAATCTAATCTAGTTTGTTCCAAGGCACATCAATTGGTACAAAGTTATTCATGCATATGAGCCCTATCTATTTGTCATATGTGTCTATTTGGTCATTATATGCTCCTTTTGCTATCGTGTTATTCTATTGATATATTTTCCTCAAACACACTTTCCTCTATGTTTTGCCATGGCCCGAATTGATTTTATTGATAATATCTCTCTTGTGACAGAATATTGGAGGCTTTGTTATACAGTCATGGTACTTACCAAATGTTAACAACCCTAACACCATGAATAGCATTGAGATGATGTTTTTGGATGAATATGTAGATTCTATTTACTCCTTTCAATATTTAATATTAATTTTTGTTGTGATTTAATTTTTTGGATTCTCGTGTTTTTATTTGTGTTCAAAATTTTGCAGGGTTCCATCATCCATGCCTTTATGAGGAAAACATCGATTTACAATTAAATCCAAGCCAATGTTGTCAGACATGGAGGTTTATTAGATTGCCTATTTTGGAGTAGAAAAAAGCACAAACTTCTTTTGAACTACTAGCCATGAATTTTGATTAAATTTTCAATTGAGAACTACTGTGAAACCTATTAGTAGTGTTCCTATACTACTTTATGGACTAAAAATGGTTTCTTTTGATGATATTTTTCAAATTGATTTTGAATCTCCATTTTCAGTTGGTAATTTTGAATCTCCACTAAAAGTGGTTTCTTTTGATGATATTCTTCAAACTGACAAAATCCTTAATAAATGTGGTTTGTTTTTATGATATTCTTTAAATTGATTTTGAATCTCTACTAAGCAAAAAGGGAAAATTACCAGCTAAAAATGGATATTCAAAATCAATTTGAAGAATATCATCAAAAAAACCATTTTTAGTCCATAAAGTAATATAGCAACTCCACTAACAGGTTTCATAGTGGTCCTCAATTGAAAATTTAAGAGATATTCATGGCTAGTAGTTCAAAAGAAGCCTTTTTTTTTCCTACTCCAAAATAGACAGTCTAATAAATGTCCATGTTGGACAATATTGGTGTGAATTTATAAACCAATGTTTTCTTCATAGAGGCATGGATGATGGAACCTTATAAAATTTTGAACACATAAATAAAAACATGAGAAACCAAAAACAAAAAATGCAACAAAAATTAATATTAAAAATCGAAAGGAGTAAATAGAACCTATAAATTTATCCGAAAACATCATCTTAATGCTATTCATGGTGTTGTGGGTGTTAAAACTTAGTAAGTACAACAACAATACAACACAAACCCTAAGACTCCAACATTTTGTCATAGGAGAGATATTCTCAATAGAATAATTGGACCATGGCAAAACAAAGAGGATATGTTTGAGGAAAGTACATATCAATAGAATAACACAATAGTAGAAGCAACATAGAACGACCAACTAAACATAGATGACGCATGTGTATGTGTGTATATGGGAATGACTCTAGTGAGAGGAGAGGTTTATTATGAGAGTGAAAAAAGTAAATTTGGATCATATAACCATATATGGATTATCACGTGATTATTTAAAATTTTCTGTGATTTTATGTTTTAATCTTGACTATTCATGTAAGTACTAATGACCCAGATTTACTCCTTTCACTTTCATAATAAATCACCTATCTCAATTACATATATATATATATATACATATTGTGTACCTGATGATGTGTCTTGGAACAAACTGAATTAGATTATGCCTTTATCAATCAAAATATTCTCAAAATCATCTCATTATTTTCAATTCTCATTCCATTTTTCTAGTGATTTTTAACAAATTTTGATTACCCTAATTTATCACATGTGAACCTAACTACAACCATAAACTTAAATAAAAATGGAATGTTAAAATTTGAATTGTAGGGAAAGATCTAAGAGAAATTATAGTAGATTTCAAAGGAAAAATATAACATTAAATATAAATGAACAAATAGAAAATCAAATTAGATTAAAAAAAAAATGAGTTTTAGATTCACGTTTAAAAATATCAAATTACAATGCATTATAGTACATACATATTATGTTTTTGAGAAGATAGTACATAATATTATAGTCTAGAATTTTTTTATTATAAAGTTTTTGTCAAATGTCATTCTGCAATTAGGAATTTTTTTTTAATTCAAATTTCAAAAACTCATTATTTTCTGAAAACTTTATATTTATCAGAAAAATTGTTAATTATTGAATTGTTGATTTTTTTTTAATATCCACATGTTACTGGTACTTTTTCTTTTTTCATGCTAAAAGTTTTAATTAATCAATAAATTTTAAAATATTATTTCCTTATATATCTATTCACAATCCACAGTTTTATTAGTCTTGTTTATCATATTCTATTTTTTCTAACGTGAATTTAAAACTATTTTTACTTTGAAGGAGTTTTCCTTTTTTAAGTGGATCCTTCATTCCTACACCATTTTTATCCTTACCAAGCATATTTCATTTCAAATTCACCCTTTAAATGGTCCTTTGTCACTGTACTTAAATCAATCGAATGGCAGCTAGTCCTTCAAACATGTTTAAAACAAATTTTCAGGGATCCAAAAATGAAATTATTATAGTGCAATTCTATTATTAAATGTCGATAAGCTTCAATAATATTCTAATGATATATATAATTATGATTATAATTTTAAAAAAAATTATTAATTATTAAAGTTATGAAAATTATAGGCCTTAAATTATTTTAGAAATGACACTTGGAAACCTTTCCTCCAAATAAGTGTGAATTTTAATTTTATAGAGATGTTAAGTACAATTCTGCTATTAAATACTGATAATCTTCAATATATTCTAATGATATATAATAATAATCATGGTTATGATTTTTTTAAAAAATTATTAATTTTAAAGTTATAAAAATTATGGACCCTAAATTACACTATAAGCGACACCCAAAAAACTTTCCTCTAAATGAGTTTTGAATATTAATATTATAGATTACAGATAGCTTATAGATTATAGGTAGATAGATTATGGATTACTTAACTATTAACTTATTTTCAAAATAAATTATATATTCAATTTTCTATGATATATCACTACAAGAAATGGCGAGTAACGATGTTATTACTGACGGGTTTTCGACAAGTAAGATTTATACGAAAGTGTAAGAGGTACGGGGCATTGATTTTTAGACTCAATGAATATTACCGATGGTAGAAATAAACTCTCGTTATTTTTCAACGCATATATCGATAGGTAATAAAATATTTAGCCGTCAGTACAATTAGATAAAAGACGTCACCATAGCCATCAGAGACATAATTATACGACGGTTTATGTAATTTTGCATACAGATATTTAAATTCATAAAATAAATTTTTTAATATTTTACCAACGGTAATTTGAATTTTGAAAAACAATTAATTTTAAAAATATTACTTATTATCAATGATACAAAATTAATATTTTTTAATTTCCTTATTTAACTATGAAGTGGTAATTTATTATTTTTTATTTATTTAATTATATAATAACCTAATTATCAATTAAATTGACATTAAATGATAAAAGGAATAAATTAAACTGATTAAATAAAATAGCAAATTATGACAATAAAATATATACAAACTACAATAAATGTAAAAAATATCAGAATAAAAAAAAATGAAGCTAGATAAAAACTAGCTGAACTCCTGGGCATCGGCATCGTTGGCGGTGTGAGCGGTATCATCATTTGGACCATCGTCATCATTCGCGCCATCGAACCTGAATGACCCTTAGAAATGAAGGGGAGTGGGATATGGAGGAACGGGGTCTAGGAGAGCATCTTCCCAGCTAGAGGATCCCAAAGCCTGCATGTGTTCAGAAGAAGGTCATCACATCTAGTGATCTTCTGCATCTTCCAAAACTTTGCCTTCTCTTTCTTTGCTTTCTCTTTGCCGCTCCAAGGAGAGCTTAAGCTCTCGAATCTCCCTCAGCTCCTGCTCCATAGCTCGTCTTGCCTACTCCTGTTGGATCAATTGTGCTTGCTTCTCCGCTCGTGGTTGAGTGCATGCACCCACTCCCTCAGGTGTCATCCCAGCTGACCCAGGAGCGAAGGATGAGGATCTACTTTAGGGTAATACCCTATCCCTCAACAAATATTTTGAAAAATTTCAATATCTCCCCTTAAATTAGGAGCTTCCATCGTCAGATATTTCTTTTAATTGGTTTTTACAACATATGCAATTGGTCTTTAAGTTTTATTTATATTATTACTTTCAAACAAATCCAATTGGCTTTTAAATTTTTTTAATACAATAATTACTTTTATTTAATCTTTTTTCCTACAAAAATTTTAGGAAAATTTCAACAACATCTCCCCTTAAATTAGGAGATTCTCGTAAGATATTTATTGTATTTGGTCTTTAAAACACATTCAATTGGTCTTTAAGTTTTATTTAAATTATTATTTTTAAGAAAATTCAATTGGTTTTTAAGTTTTTCTTTAATATAGTTACTTTTATTTAATCTATTATTCCTAACAAAAAGGTTAATAAAATTTTGATAGCATCTCCCCTTAAATTAGGAGTTTCTCATTAGATATTTATTATACTTGGTCTTTAAAACACATTCAGTTGGTCTTTAAGTTTTATTTAAATTATTATTTTTAACAAATTCAATTGGCTTTTAAGTTTTTTTTAAATATAGTTACTTTTATTTAATCTATTATTCCTACAAAAAAATTTAACAAAATCTTGACAACATCTCCCTTTAAATTAGGAGCTTCCATTGTTAGATATTTCAGTCAATTCAACAATTATAGATATTATTATAAAGATCAACAATAGAATATATATAGTGAAAAAGTTATATTTTAATAATTACATACAATTCACATAATCCTAAAAGTCGTTCCATTGTGCATCATCCCCTTATAACTTCACAATATGCATCTTATAATCTCCACAAACACAAAGAATCTCATAGCAAACAATGCAAACAAGTCGGGAAGGACCTCTATACCCTTCCCCCAAGTCATACAATCCTCATTTCCTATAATTCTCCGTAGAAAACATAAGTCTTTATATATCCTACATACATATTAAACCATTAAACCATATAAATAACAAGGATTTAGTTACTAACCTCTATAGTAGTAAAAAAAATCACAAAATATGGGAAAGCTCTCTGTGTCCAACCAAATCCAATTATAAAAATCCAATATGATAAATTTAAACCAACACACGTATATACATGGAAAACACAAAATAACACAAGGAAGAAGAATGGCAAACCGATCTAAAAATCAGCAATAGTTGTCACCCCTAAACAACACTCATACATTAATAAAGTAAGAACAATAATTACTTAACAATGCAACAAAACACAACACTATAGGCACCCATAAACGAAGAAAACTAAACCAAATAAAAAAAAACTAAATCGATTAAGATGCTCACCAAAGCCCGTAGATCATCCTGGTGGTCTCCGTTTCTCGAACGGAGCTCCTGGCAGCCACGATGGCAAAATGGTGGGGCGGCGAGGGTTAGAGAGAGAGTGAGTGAGTGAGAGAGAGAGAGTTTTATGAAGTGGGGAAGAAGAGGGCTTGGGTAGGGGGATAAACACGAGTTCCTGATGGGTATATTGACGGGTAATCCATTAATGAAACGGTGTGTTTCAATGATCTCTAATTACGACGGGTTTACGACGGACGTATGAGATACCAAAGGTTGCGCGCAATTTGTGAAATTTCAAAAACCCGCAGTAAAATCGTTGGTAATAAATAATAATAAATAATTTTAAAAATATTTACTCGTCGGTAATATAAATTAAAATTACTTTAAACAAAATAATATAATTAACCCGTCGGTAAACCAGTTGGTAATATTTATTAAAAACAATTTAAATTATATTATTAATCATCCATCGGTATATCCGTTATTTTATAAAAAATAAAATTAGAAAATAATATTAAATATACCTTACGACCATTGGTAATATTTAATAAGAATAATTTTAAAAAATTTTAAATACTTGGGTATCACGAATTATTAACATAGAGAAATAAAAAAGAGAAAATAAAAATACCTCAGCCACCATGTTCGCCATTTGGCGTGTGTTAGCGTCAACTTTTACCGATGGTGTTATCAACAGTATGTGGTGCACATTAATAATAAACTCATTAATTTCCAAAAACCCAACAATCGGTAGACATTCCATCCGTGATTTCCGATGGGTCCAAAGTCTAGTTTCCGTCGCATTCAAAACCGTCGGTAGTTTCCGTCGATATGCCATGATTTTTTGGTAGTGTAGCTTTAAATAAATTATTATTTATTTCCAGGAATGATCAACAACCTATTTTTCATTATCACATAATGCATCACACACACGGGTCAAATGATCACTTAGAAGACAAAATTGTATCAATATAAAATAACATTTATATTTGATATGAAGGAAAGGAGGGAGTGCATCTGAACCAATAGAAGAATTATACGACTATTTAAAGAGTGCCAGTTTATAGCACACTTCTATGATTGGTGATGCATTGATTATTTTGACCTCATAAGTGCATTGGTCAAGCATCAGAGACCTAAGACGGACACATTTCATTTCCCACGTGGGGAGTGTACAATAACATTAGAAGATGTAGCAATTTAGCTTGGCCTCCAATTAATGGGGAACTTTTCATGGGACCATGTGCTTTCAATGTGGCACAAGTATATTGGGTGATACACCCACAGAGGATGATATATCAGAATGTGTAATCAAAGTGAATTGGTTGCATCAGCATTTCGATAGAAGCCAATAGCCAACGATCCCAATTCGATGGTATACTTTGCTCATGGTTATACATTATGGTTGCTAGGTTTCATTCGAGGTTGCTTCTATTGTTCGAGGATGTGACTTCAGTTGATCAATATAGCTATGGTCCTGCATGCTTGGCATATTTATATAGATCTTTGAGTCATCCTTCTTGCATTAAGGCACAAGAGATCTAGGTGTATGATCAATAATGAGAATTTCACCAACTCTTCTTTTTAGCCTTATTTCTAGTTTGTAATATGAAATTTGCGTTATCTTCCAAGTGAGAAATTGTGAAATTTGAATTGGATATAAATTTTAAGTTTGTTATTGTCAAATTTGTATCTAATTAGTATAATATTCAACAAATGGAAAAATAGTGTCTGGCTAGCAACTTCATTACCATTCCTTTGCCAACATCAGAGTTGCTATAGATCAGGTTTGACTCAATCAGGTAGATAATTAACATATCGTTGCAACTAGTGCATTTTGTAAGTCTACTAATTTGTGTCCTTTGATTGTTTTGATATTGCACTTTGTGTGGCAACCCTATAATACCCATGCGATCATTGTCTTGATTCCAAAGGAGGTGACAAATCAATGACTACTTTGGTCATATAATGGTTCGGTCATATTCTTTGAGGTCATAGAGTGGCTTGCGAGCAACCATGTCATGTGCCAGTTTCGCTTTGCACAACCTATTCATCGTGACCCTAGATCTAGGAGACTCTCATAACAAAGATCTAAGGGGTAATCAAAGGACCAATTGAGTTGTGAAGCATGCAAAATAGGACAAGAAGAAAATAAATAATATCAAAGCCTAAAATAAACAACAAAATAAAAAAAGACAATTAATCATGAATAATGTGCTAAATAGAATTTAAACTAATTAAATAACTAAATATCACAAGAAGCAAAAGCTTATCGGAGTTCCATCGTAGTTTTGACCATTCGGATATGAACTAGGACCATCCAAAACATCAACTATTGATCGTTGTGGGTGATTATTTTGATTGCTCAATATTTAATATTGCCATCTACAATATTCATTGGATATCTATATTTTATCCTCATTGCTCTCTTGTGTGTGCTAACATTTATATTTTGACAGAGTCTAACATTTAGATCCGCAAAAGACAATCTTTGGAGCTAAAAAGTATAATGGCTCTCATATATAAATGTCGCACCTTCATCTAGCAGTTTCTAATAATAGAACCATTAAAATATATAACAAGAGTGACATTACCACTACTCATTTCTCTAGCTCTCTTTTTCAGATTCACTTTCACTAAAATACTCTCAAAACAACCACTCATAATTTCATCAAAGGAACAAAGAATGAGGCTTCTGGTAATGAGGCACCAAGTATTTATTGGGAAGTATCGTTACTGTTGAGAAATTTGAACGTTGAGCTATGATCGTTGCGGAATTTTATAATTTTTAATACTAAAATCGCTTACATTTTTCTTATTAATTTTGAGCTTACATTTTCTTACTAAAATTGCTCATGTATTATATATATATATATCCTAAAGTCGTCAATGTGTCGAGGGATTTTACAATTTCTACCATAATTATGTAATTTCCTCCTAGCATATATTTAACATTTTTTCACTCAGATCCCAATATTGGAAAAAAAAAAAGAGCCTTCAAGGGAATCTCACTTGGGTAAGATAATAATCTCAGCTAAGTTACTGATTCTTTTCTAGGCTTTGTAATTCTTTCACCCGGTACATCTAGGCTTTGTAATTAAATGTGAAAGAAAACAAACGAAAAAGAGAAGTCTTTAACTGGTGGTGGTTTGTTCATGCCATGAGGTGGTGGTTTGTTCATGCCATGAGGCCCTTGGATTCCAGATTCCCTATTATCTTTCCTTTTCTTCTCTGTTCTTCCCACTCTTTTTTAGGGTCCCTTTCCTCCTGCTATTTTACATGAGGAACACTTGGTCAATCACAGCCGTTCGATTAAGTCACTTGAGCTTGGTCTTCTCTTGTAAATCGTTCAAAGTAGGTTCCCGCCGCTGTTTGTGGAATTACTTTTTTTGGGGTGAGTAGTTTGTGGAATTAACTTGAAGACTATATTTGAGGATTTTATATAAAAAATATATATAAATATCATTCGAGTTTAATTTTAAATGTAAAAAGACACATCCCAATTTGCAAACCACGAAAGCATCTCCTCGGTATATGCACATGATTAATAATGATAGATTATAATATTTTAATCATATTTAACATATACATTGATTAAAATATTATTTTTTTATTATAAGTTATAATCATAAGTTTCATCCTCACATAATAAAATAAGACATTTTAGTCAATTTATATATCAAATATTATGATTTTGTCATTGATAATTATGTCATGTATTATTTTTTTTATCATTTAAGTTAATGAATTAATGACTATATGAGAAATCGGTATAATTTTAGCAAATTAAACCTATAAAATATCTAGAAATAAACTTATAATCGAAAGATGTCCAATGTAATTATACAATGAATATAAAAATTAAAAACAGTGAATGTGAATTTACCTTAAAAAAAAATGGAAGTCAATGATAATGCATAAAACTACTTCAACCGATTATTTGATATTTATTCCAAATCCTACAAGTTGAGACAAAGTGGATGTTCCCTGCAGCAAATATCTACTTTTATTTCCGCACTTATAAGAAGATTTTTTATTTTGGTAATATACAATACTCAAAGAACATAACAGAATATATTTATTTTTATTCGAACATTTTTTGATCAAGGTATGAATGATAGACAAGTCATTGTGCTAGATTCCTGTATATATGTAATAATCTTCATTTCATTTTTATCCCAAATAAGTATTAGCTTTTGTAACTCGTGCTTGAGAATATTGATTAAGAAATTAAGAAAAAGTTTAATTAAAAAATAACAACTTCAGAAAACATTTAATTTTTATTTTTATTTTTATTTTTATTCTTTATTCTTTATTTGAATTTGTAATCATAAAAATACCACATCTTTTTAATCTGTTTCTGACTTTTAAAATTTACCAATTTAGCGATGAAAATAGTAAAAAAATATAACTTTTAATTCCTTGTAAAAACAAAAACCCAGTAAGTAGAGCACTTACTGTAAAATCACCATAGGAATAATTCTTATTTTAAATCCTTAATTGAGAGTCTATAAATTGAAGGCTGAAAATTTATTTTCTTCCAAAATAAAAATGAAAAAATGCTCTCTTTGTCTAAGTTAATATGATTAGATTTTGCTTGTAGACAGCATCAAGTATGATTTCAGTGTGAAGTGTGAACTCAAGAAGAGGGCCTCTCCAACTTTAGATGTGATTCCAAGACGTGATCATGTGCTTTTCTTTCCTATTGTTTTTCCACCAGTAAATTGAGCTTCAACTTGCCTGGCTTTACGTGACCAAGCAAAATTAACATGAAGGAAGGCCCATGTGTAGTGCACATGCTCATCAATCCATGTTCCATGAATGGGTGACCCAAACATTTCTTGTAACTGACAAAAACATTAAAAAGAAAATCTTGTATAAAAAGAAAAAGACTAAGCCAATTTATTAGCTAAACAAAAGGTAAGACTATACTTTGTATTCTAAAAAAATTAATGACTTAAAACTTTATTTTATTTTTTTGAAAGATAAACTACACGTACTCGAGTTTCTTAAAATTCGGAACCATGACATTTTGATTCTCAAAATAGCAATTTCATACACTAATAATGAACTTAGATGTTATGGCACAAACTTTTTAGGACACTCAAAACATATACCATTATTTTTTTAAAGTGTTAAAATATAAATTTTATAGGGATTAAGTGTAATATTACTCAGCAAATTACACTCGGAGAGAACAATACAATTAATTTAAAAAAAAAGAGAGAGAAAAAGAGTGAAGAACTGCATTAATTAGATGGTAATTATTTCCCCACTCCTTGGTCTCCAGCCCTCCCTCCATAAGTACCGCACCTTACCTTGTGCCCATTCCCCATTCGCCTCAAAGGCTCAAACCAATTCTCCACTCTCTCTCTCTCTCTCTCTCTCTCTCTGTGCAATGGCTGGAATGGGCCTTCTTTGCATTGCATCATTGGCCTCTCTTTTCGTCGCAACCAGTGCAAGAATCCCTGGAGTTTACGCCGGTGGCCAGTGGCAGAGCGCACATGCCACTTTCTACGGTGGAAGTGATGCCTCTGGAACAATGGGTACAGACAAAACCCCTTTTCCTTATTCTTCCTCTAGCTACACTCTTTTCCTCTCTCACTCTTCGCCCTTCTCTGTTTTCTACTAACCCTTCTTACCCAAAATCACTCTCAACTTCCACCTTCCACTGTTTTCACACACTACTCTACTGTCACTCCATCCTTACCATTTATTTTTCCTTTCATGTTAATTTTTTTTTCTTCATCAAATTCCACTTTTTTTAACCGTTCTGCAGCATCCTAAGCTAAATCCTCCGATTATTTTTTTGTCTTTACGCATGAACAATTAATGTTGCTATTTTTTAGGTTTTACTACCTCAAATTCTCCTTAAAGTATGCAAAATACTCTCTGGTCCCCCTTTCTCTTCAAAATGCATACTAACCTTCTTCATTACTTTAATCTTGCATGGTCCACCTAATTTTTTTTTTTTACATGTGCCTAACGTACAAATAAATCTGTCATACATTTATTAGCCGCGTCACACACTTAACACACATTATAAGTGAAATTCCCAATTCTGAAATTCCCAATTCTTAAATCTGGGTATAACCTCAAGTTTCAAAAGCCACACCTCTACCTCTTAAATGCTTATACACATTTATTTATTTTGCTATTATTATTATTATTATTATTAATTGACAAAATCCTCAATTTTCTTCTTGATGACAACATTGGAGGACAAAATAGTGTCGTAAAATTTGAAAGTTCACTCAAAATCTCTCACCAGTTACTATCAAAAGGACATTTTGATCCCTAAACATGCAAGTGTATAGAATAGCGAGAAATGTCGAGTGAAAAAGCCTTTGATTTTATTTTTCCCATATTTTGATGAAGCATAAAATTAGGGCTTCAATTGACTCTTATTCACGGCCCCCTTGCTATTTTTTCATTTTTCATTTTGTTTATTGTGTTCTCTGCTTTCATTTCTTATTTTTACCATTTCTTTATGAAATTATGAAAATAGAAAACACATGGAAACAGAATCGGTTGCTAGTGAGCGCTCACTCTAATAAAAGACTATCTCAACGAGGCACGTGAAGTTGCGAGTTCCACTCTCATCTTCATTTTTTATCTCTTAACATTTTAATTAGAAAAAAGAGAGAGAAAAATACAAGGAAACAAGAAATTGAAACTTAGACCAAATAGATCTTTTTTATTTTTACACTTTCTTTAGCTTCTATTTTTTTTTCCTTTTTTGGTAACTTTGCTTTTGTTAGGCGGCGCCTGTGGGTACGGGAACCTGTACAGCCAAGGCTACGGCGTGAACACGGCAGCACTGAGCACAGCGCTTTTCAACAACGGCCTGAGCTGCGGTTCTTGCTTCGAGATCAAGTGCGACCAGGATCCGAGGTGGTGCAACCCTGGCAGCCCTTCCATCGTCGTAACCGCCACCAACTTCTGCCCTCCGAACTTCGCTCTCCCAAGCGACAATGGCGGCTGGTGCAACCCGCCGCGCCAACACTTCGACCTCGCCATGCCCATGTTCCTCAAGATCGCGCAGTACCGCGCCGGAATCGTCCCTGTCAGTTACCGAAGGTGAGTTCGGGAAACCCCTCTTTTTGTTTGTTTATTTATTAATTTTCTCTAGTTGGGTTTTCTTGCTCTTTTTCTAAGGTATAGATGGTTTAAGGGTAAAAATGCGAATAAATTTTTAAACATACAGCTAATGTGGTTTTGGGGATTTGGACGGTGGGAAAATTTAAGGGGAGAGTAGTATGGTATCTAAAGAAAATATTTATTACACATTAATTTATAATTTGTGGGTTACTAACGTTTAATGTTTCGATTTATGATATTATTTTAAAAATTTAATTTCTATGCCGTTTTGATCCGTCAATAAAATTTGAAGAAATATGAAGTTGTACTAACTCGTTACTCAGTATAATAAATAGCTGTCATAATTTCTTATCTTAAAACTATATATTGTTAATGAATAAAAATTGAAGAAATTGTTAAATTAATTCTTGGTATTGAGAAATTGTTAAATTATGACATATAGCTATTGTGGTCTGTTATAATATGTTATAATTTAATAATTTCTTGAAATTTTTATTGAATAAAATAATAGAAGTATTTTATACTATCATTATCTAGAAATCATTTTTTTTTTTTGGTTTAGGTGGATTATTATTGATTTTTTTTCCTTTAGTTAATTAGTACGAAAGACTAGTTAAACACTCATTCTTGAAGTCGAAAGTGTAACAGATCAAAAGTGAAAAGCTTAAAAATATTTATAGAACTAAATTTACTATGTCTTTATCTCTTATATCCTAGACTCTTAATAGTTAAGAAAGCAATATGATCCATGTTAATTTTGTTAAGGGTGAAATGTCTGTTACCATTATACAAGCATCCTGAAATTATGATTTTGCGTCAGAGTTTTGGCTTTTTATATCATTTCCAAATCCCGCTTCCCTACTGCCTCCACACCCATACCAAACAGAACTTGCAGAAGATGAGGATCAAAATCTTGCTTTATATAGTTGATTGGTTTCCTGTGTGTTCTTGCTGATTTTCTTCGGAAACAAACAAAATAACTCCAGCAGAATCTCCTCAGTCAGCAGTTTCGTCCATTTGCCACAAACTGAGTAGCCGCATTGGATTGCATAATGGTGGCAGATTCTTTTTTTTTTTAATAATTGTCAGTAGTGAATAGTTAATCAGTACACGAAAAGTAATAGCATATAACTTTTAACTATAAAAAAAAAAACCATATACTCCTACCCAGGAAAATCATTAATTTCTCAGATAGTATTAAAATATGTGAAAACAATTGTATTTATGTAGTTATGGCTTTTTGGTTCAGCATGTGGCTTTCTCTTTCTTTCCTTTCAAGCGTCATTTCAGTTTCCAATCTCTGATTGAATTCGGAGAGTTTTTTTATTATTTCAATAAAAAGGACGAGCTTTCTACTCTTTTTGAAGTCGACAAAAATTTATTGTTAACATATATTATTTATATTTATAAGATATAAGATATTATATCAACTTATATTTTATTTATTATTTAAAATATACTTGACACATCTCAAGCAAAGTTAACAAATGCTAATAAAATGACCCGTTAGAAAATAAAAAAATAAAATTTTCCCAGAAAATCTGGGTAACGGCTTCAGTACTCAGGGAATCAATAATTGCATTTAACCTTGCTCTGTGTGCCGGTGTGTTGGGTCACGAAGAAGGCACCAATTTTTGGGGCTCCGTAAAATATAAAATTACCAAAAAAAATCCCAGTCAAACCTTGAAGTTTTAACTGTCAGTGTGATTGGTGCTAGTCTTTTTCCTTACTCTCCTTATATATTTAATTTTTTTAATAGTAAATAATCACGTTATTATTATTATTTTTATTGGGAACAGGGTCCCATGCAGGAAGATAGGTGGGATCAGATTCACAATCAACGGCTTCCGTTACTTCAACTTGGTTCTGATCACCAACGTCGCGGGTGCAGGGGATATCGTGCGCGTGAGCGTGAAAGGATCCAAATCCAACACAGCCTGGACCAGCATGAGCCGGAACTGGCAAAACTGGCAATCCAACGCTGATTTTGTGGGCCAGGCTCTCTCCTTTAGAGTCACGGGCAGTGACAGGCGCACCTCAACTTCATGGAACGTGGCACCATCTAATTGGCAGTTTGGCCAGACCTTCATGGGCAAGAATTTCCGTGTTTGAAAAAAAAAAAGTGTGTTACACACAGTTCTTAATTGATGGCTATTTTGTAGTTTTTGACTTTGTTTGGTTTAGGTTCCCGCCTTCAAGTTTTCCTCTATTTTACCGGGAAAAGTTTGAAGCTGTGTTGGGTAAAAGTGGTTATTATTATTAGGGGGTAAAAAAAAAAAAAAAGAAGAAAAGGTAAGAGAAGGGGTAGATAGAAAAAGTGAGAGGGAGTTTATATAAATGTGATTGAGTGGAGGGGTGTGTGTATGTGGAAGTTAGCTTTTGATCTTTTTGTTTTTGGAGGGTGGATTTGTGAGTGTGTTTGTTACTAAAAGTTTAATGGGTGTTGCTGGTATATTTATTGCCCAGCAATGCTTCTTGACTGATGTAATGGGGGCTGAGGCGGCTGCAACAAGGTGCATGTAGCCCGCAGCTCACTTTATTAAGAACATGAAATATGATATTATAAATATATAATAATATAATATATGGTTGAGTTGTTGTAATGGGGTGCAAGTTGATTTTGTAACTTTTGTTTTTTGTCATGCAAAATAGAGGTAGATTTAGGCGCTTAGGTGGTGTTTTTATTATGGTTTATATCTTGTGGCTTAAATCTCTAATAAAATGCAGTGATTTAGTTGGTGATATTCTTATCTATGGGATAAAAACGATTCGGTGTTTGAAAGATTTTTCTTCTTACGAAGTTAGCACACGTCTAATTGCCCTATTTTAATGTATCAAAGAGCGAATCAAAGGCCCTAAGATCTGGTAAACAAGATCGAAGATGCTGATTTGGAATCGAGCATTGCCAACAAAAACCAGAGACGAATAAAAGTCTCTGAGATAATTTATAGTAAAGAACGCATGTATATTGATATCTTGCCATTTTGGAGAGAGAAAAGTTAATTGTACCAAGGTGTCAATATATAAACTTATATCCTATTAATTCAAATAGGATTTATACTTATTTAATAGTTTATAAAATGTTAATCATATACCTACCTTATAAATACAAATAACACAATTTTTTTGGAAGAAACACTGGATTTCCTATTTTTCTTTGGTCCGCGTATTTCCTATTTCGTCGCTGGTAAAGTTATATTTGTGGATTTAACTCAAATGAAGTTGAGGCCCAAATCTTTTGGACCCGTACTGCAGCATTGCTAAAGTTGCTAAATTGCCAACCCAAAAAAAAAGTCCTACATTTTTTTTTTAAAAAATAATTATTGGGCTATCAAGTTTATCCACAAGTTAATACTCATTTTGCTCTTAACATTGCTTACCTAAGTCACTTTAGTTCCTAAAGATTAAAATCTGATTAATTAGTCCTTAAAAGTATAAATAATTCATATGAGCTTCTCAAACAAATATCATAAATTGAATTAGTCCTTGAAAATAATAATTTTGATGCAAATTAATTTAATAATTTGTTAGGGTTTGCTTAGGAACTAACATGATTTGCAATTACAAAGTCAAAGACTTAATAGTCATATTTTAAAATTCAAGGATTAAAATGACTCATATATGCAATTTAAGGACCACAATGAGCAGTAACTTTTTCTCCTATTGCAACACCACCACATTATATAGGCTTAGGTAAATCTATAGATGGATCCAAACATGGGGCATACGAGCAAACCAAGCCCACCTAAAATGGTGCAGCCGATGATTGATGGTGCCCAATGTAACTAATGTTCCAGAAGTTACTACGAAGCATGTAACTATGGTCCCTGAAAGATACCTTTTTTTTTTTAATTTGTATTCAAATATTTTTAAAACTATTTGATTTTAGTCTTTGTTAATATATCTTAGTTAAATATTGAGTTGAATAATAGAAAATCACGCATCCAATCCTCCATAATAGCTAGTAATGTTACATGTTATATCATAATCATATGAGTCAAAATCCTACCATAAAATGGGTTATTGGGTCAAGTAAATGAGTTATTACATTAGTCCAATGGCTTATCGGGAAAATTTTGACATATAGGACAAGGATATGTCACAAAAGATCATTGGTTGTCATGTAAAATCAAATGACGTGGTCTTCTATTAGTCAGTTTAACATTCAACGTAGCGACATTAACAGTGGGGACTAAAACTAAGAAGTTTTGAAAATATTTGAACTAAATTTTTTTTTTCAAGAACCAAAACCAAAATCTACTTATTTTCAAGGACTTAAAACATATTTAAGCTTGATTTTTTAATAACTATTTCAAAAATAAAATTTGTATAATCACTAAACTTATTTCAAAGGATGTATTGAGCTTGTTTCGATAAACTTTTGGTAGGAAAAAAATACTTTTTTTCAACATTTTTTTTAAAAGAACTTTTAGGATTTAATTGTATGTTTGTTTGTGTTTCTAAAAAAAAGCATAAGCAAAAGATAATCGGTTTTTCTACATTTTTAAAAAGCATGTGGGAACCTGCTTTTGGTGGAAGTAGAAGTAGAAGTGGTAATAGAGTGCTCTTGGTTTATCTTTTGAAATTATTTGAATTATAAATCTATCTTCACAAATTTTATGAAATTACAAAATAAGCTTCAACTAAATCACCTGACTCTTACCTATTTAAATTACAACTCATATCCTTAAGGAGGGGTTCATTTCAAGGTTTGATTCTTCATTCCTGGGAAAACATTCCAAGGAATAGCATTCCCACGAATCATATTCCTAGGCAAGATGTTTAGGTGTGTTTGCTACCTGAAATTCTAGGAATCTTATAAACTATACATGGAAATGAATCATTTACATGTTTAGTTGATAATAATATTCCTTGGAATATTAGTATTTTTTTCCAAAAATACCCCCAACAAAATAATAGTAATGGAGTCAGTGGTCCCAAGCCCTGATGGTAAGACATCTAGCGGTAGAGGTTTGTTAACCCCTAGCAGGTAATATGGTGACCAGTGGCAGCATAATTATTAGAACTAGACCACTCGATTTGAACCGATCAATGGCTCTGTTGGTTCTTTGAGCGGATCTACATGCAAGCTAGTCAACCTTAGTCAAAACTGGAGTGAATCAGGTGGGCCATAGTCAACTTAACTGAACCTGAGCGAGCTTGCATGCTAGATGTCATCCAAGAGGGCTCAAACCATGGACATGCTGTTACGGAAACTTTTAAGAAAATGCTAAGATAATCTAGGCTAAGAAACTACAAGCTCAAAGATAAAAACTAGAGCTAACATTTCTTCTTGTATTCATTCACCATAAATGATAACATTTATAATACTAGAATGTATTCTAGAATCTTCTCAAACTATGACACCTCATCTTGAACTTTAGAATATTCCTACTAAATATTCCTTCCTATTTGAACAACTCTTAATCTAATTCTAGAATATTCCTATTAGATATTTCCCCTAATATCTTTCCTAACATTACTTCCCCTTAACATCAACCTTGTCCTCAAGGTTGTTAAAATAAAAACAAAAGATAAATTGAAGTGCCTAAAAATTATTAATCTTAGGAGGGTCTTATTTTGCCTATCAAATACATGAGGGAAAAAAAATTCCACTAGGATCCCATAAAAAAGTTGGAATAAAATAAACTTGACCTACTATATTTATTGGAGCAACCTTCCTCTTTAATCTAGTTAGATGGATCTTTAGCCTAATGCTAAACTTGGATCCAGGTTAGATTTGGCCCAATAAGGAAAAGGGTGATTATCCATCCCTAACATTAGTTTTGACCTAGCCTCCTTCTTGTTCACCATGGCAGCACCAACTTCCTTCCCCTTCCACTATTGCCATTGTCAATCCCAGCTTCATCGCCACCAAGAGCCACTGGAGCTGTCACGCCTCGCCTACCACCTGAAGTGGTGGCTTCACCGGCCGTGTTGCACAATGCTCCCCTAGGGGTCTCCTGGAGCAACTTCTCACCAACCTGCATGAAAAACATGCATCTGTAATACCTTAGGTCCATGTATCCTTGAAAAAAGTTTAGTACAGCCTTAGGGTCCCCCAAGACCTACTCGCATTGCTGAAAAGACCCTAGATGCAAAAACTCATGGGTGCAGAGTGAACCGCTATAGTGGCTAGTGTTTTGGGGGAAGGTTAACGACCTCTGGTGATGTAGCGATCTATGACTGCATAGCGGTACCCTTCGTACTTAGAAGTACAAAACAACGTAATTTCGTTTAATGAGCTCTTTACCCCTATATAAACCCCCTTCTACGTGTGTTGGGCAAAAAAACCAAAACCCTACCCCCAAAAAAAAGAAAAACCCATTTCCTCCCCTCCACTCCCATCCTTCATCAATCCTACCCCCTTCAAGTTTCAAGGTAAGGGATTTTTTATTTTACACAATATTATTTTGAGAATTTCTATTTGTGGCAGCTTGATATTATTGATAGGCATCTTTCATTATTGTAAGCTCGCTCCGTTGAACCAATTATGGAAATGCTATTTTGCAAATATTATTGTGCAAAATGTTGTTTTGAGAGCTTTATCTATAATTTTAGAGCATGATTATGATGTATATACTCCACACTATGTGAAATGAAATTTTTTTAATAGAATTTTGTAATCTGATTTATGGTTCAAGTGGGAGAATATTGTATTATTTTGTAGACTTGCAAAAATCAATATATGGGATTCAACTTTATATCCACATTTTATTTATGCCATTTATTGCTGATTGTTGATTTTGATATAAAATCCCAATTGACATACTAATGAAAATTTATTTTGGGTGATGTAACAAAGAGAGATTATTTCTAATTTTGAAGTCTTACTATATTTTGTTTGACAGCCATATATCTTTTGTTTTGAGTTTTGGGGAGAATATTTTCTCACAACTTTCACTTATTGAATACTCATTTATGCCCAATTTATGAAATCTGAATGAGTTGGTTTTAACATTGTGGGCATTTATTGATATACTAGTGTAGTGCCCGTGCCTTGCAGTAAGTATAGCTGACATTGATATATATGTTTGATGTATTTACATTAATTATAATCTAATTATGTTGCTTTGGTATTGACCTTACTAATTATGATTAAAACAATTTGAATTAAACAATGGAATCATTAATCAGAAAACAAAAAACAACATATCTAATACATTTCTATTACTTAGACTAACCAAAATAAAATGGGATACTTACATTAATTTGAAGAAGCATATGGAATGGCAGATTTTACTTTGATTGTACTTGATATATAGAAGCTCAACTACAATGGCAAACCTCTATTTGTCTGTAGGAAATGTCAAGCATCGTTTGCTATGAGAGTGATGCAGCATAACATATATAATTCTCTTTTTGAATTACACAACCTGTTTTTCTTTGATTGTACACAAAACAAATTGTTTTGGCCAAGTTTTTATTACCAGAACAATCCCAACTTGTTGTAAAACTTTTTTGAATTTGAATTGCTTCATACGTGACATGTCATATGAAATCATAATATAAGAGACAACCAAGAAAAAGGTTAAAAAGCTGATTGAATGTATTGTAGTGCCTTAGTAAGATGAAATAATGTTGTGAAATGAGTACAAAAACCACAGTAGTATCAGAGGGAAACTAAAAAGTTGGAAGTGAATTTTTCATTATTGATTGAAATTTATTGAAAAGCTCATCACAAAATCATCTTCTCAAATAAGATTCTCTAGTAATGATGAGGCAAAGCCTTTTGATTGCCTATCCTGAATAGACCTCGATAGGAGAAAAAAATGAAGAGGCAATGAGTGATTATTAGATAAAAAAAAAGGGAAAGTTGTAAAATGGAAAATTATGACTCACGTTTGTTTATTTCCAAGACAGAAAGAGATAGTGAATATTGAACCATTAGTCACTTCCATAGGAAAACGAAATCTGCAATAATTGTGATAGTAAAAGATGTGATTACATCTAGGGAAAACACAAAACGAAGTAGAAGGTAAATAATTAAAGTCATGACATAATTTGATAGAAGCTGGAAAGACAAATTGAAATGATTAGATGCGAACATTTGGCAGAATTATTTAGGCAGGAAATTGAATCACCAAGTGGTAATTAATGGTACCTGCTATTACGCCTCTTTTACAAAATTAAGTAGATGATGAGTTACAAATTGTTTAATACTCTTATGAGTTATAAATCACATGTAAATTGAATCAAGATTTAGTAAAGACCATTTTTGTTCATTCTTTTTGCTGCATTCTAGATCATTAGTTCCAATCACCTAAAAAACTATCCAAACATTGTCCTCTAGTTTTCAATTGGAAAACTTCCTCATATATATCATCAAATGTCCTCAAGTACCTTTGTAATCAAACTCCTTACCAATTCTTCTGGAAGAAAAAGGTTGCAATGTTGGTCATTCTTAGTGTTTCTTTAATAACCTGTGTTTCATTAGAGTAAAACTATAGAAAAGTAAGCCACTATATATTATGCATTGAAAGATTAAGATAATGCACAATGTATTAGTTGAGGTTCCAAGTTCTAAAAACATAAAATTCAATTTAAATGCCACTAAAATAACACGATTGAAATAAATGATTCACCCTATACTCTATCTACACACTGTAGAATGTTACTCTTCACAATGAACTGAAACAATTGCAAGTACAAAATTCAGAAATCAAAAGACACAACTAAGAAGGTTAGCAAATGAAGATCTTATCCTTACCACATCCAAATAGAGGACCATTTACAATTACTAATACCCAATTTTAACAAATTACACTAAATTAAAATCTAAAAAGCATAAGTAACCTCAAATAAGGATGCAAAATCTCATATAATATTATATTATTATTTACATATTTTTATCATTCGCATAATTCATTGTACATAAATCAACCATCAACCTCAGCAAAAATAGATATGGCAATCCAGAAAATCATTAGCGAATAACACTTGTAGCTCACAGCAACCATCATATAGGCCATAAAAAACAAGAGGCAGAGTGATATTCATAACCACAAAAATATATCAATCATGGATGTAGATAATTAACCTCTCACACAATCAAATCAACATCAAAACTATCACTCCATCATCATCATCACAACATAGTCTAACACAAATAAAACAAATACCAGGAAATTTAGCACAAAGCAAGAGCATTTTTTTTTTACATGAGCATCAACAATAAAAACAAAATTTCTAGAAAAAAGAAAAGTATATAGTACCAGTACATGACTTGCACCATGAAGACGTAAACCTCCAAGATAAAAACACTTCAGAAAAACCAAAAAGTTAAGGAAGACAATTACATAAATAAACAGAAAAACCATCAGATATTTCGAACATGGAAAACTATTTAGAAACTTTGTATATTGTATTTTTTTTCTTAATCTAAACTACCATATTTGAAGTCTAATGGCTATTAGACTTCGACTAAAAGCTAAATCAACACATACTATGAGCATAGAGCTCTTATATTGCTAGTTTTTTGAAGTATATGTGTGTGCTTTGTACATTGTAAGTAAAATATCACAAAACAGGTAAGAATAGAATAACACCAACAACACCAAGCTGGGATAATCTGGATTTTAGAAAATAAAATGGCTAACAAATGTGTTTGGACAAACAAAGGTAGAAGGGAAAAGATTTGGAAAACATGTATCAAGAATTGGCTCAAAATTATTGATCAAGAAAGGCAAGAGTTTCCATTCAAACATTCAAGGGAAAGAAAGAGAAAAAATAAAATAAAATAAAAGGAAAAAATTATCGAAACATGCCCATCTTCTGTAATAGTTCTTCAAGTATAGCTTCAAGACCTAGAAGAGGTTGAATACCACTGCTAAATCCACCACCCAAAGAATTGGGATAAGCTAAACCATCATGTAACAAAATAATAACACCCCTTATAAAATATGGCACCAACCAAAAATGAAAAACACAAATGAAAGGCACAACAAAAATTATTTTATACAATAACCTTACCATTGAGCCACGTACATATCTTGATGGAAGTTAGACTTCACACTCTCAAAAAATTATTCTTTACAATTTATACTTTAAAAAATAGGGGAAAATCAAATGAGTTTTTGTGAACACCTAATTTTGTCCCATTAAACAAAATCAAAAAATTTTTTCCATTAAAAAAAAAGGTTCAATTCATTTGATACCCAAAATTTCTTTTGTGGCCTGTTGTGTTTTGTTCATTCCATTTCAACCCAACCCAGGTACATTTTTGTTACAAGCCCATATGTTGTTTTTACATTTCTATCAAAAAATATATATATACAAAAATATAAAAAATGAAAGGAAACAGTGACAAAGATCCTCAGCTATTCCACTCCACCCACTCTCTATAACGTGGCCTCCACTACAGCCTTTCCACTCCTCGCATGCACCAGGGAATGGAGGTCTCTGCTTAGCTCAGGAGAACGGAGAGGCATGGGGAACAAACGGGTTGAGTGCTCCTGCATTTAGAGAGCATGGAGATAGTGATAAATTAACCAACAAATTTGGTATAAAAAGAGGCATTTGCAAGAAAAACGAACCTGGCCTTCAACCAGCATCTCTCACCATATGCATACCTCCTTCAACATCATCATCCCTGTCCTAAGACCACTTCATCAAATTCTAACCTCCATCACAAACCATATATATCAACACCACCCAACCCCATCAGAGCAAAAATCATCAGCCACAACCATTACATCATCAGCATCAACCCTCACTAGCCAAAACCAAAAAATATAAGAAAAGAAGAAGAGGAGGGCAGAGGGCAGCGCGCCGGCACTAAGTTCCACGCTGGCAGCCCGTCCATCCGCCAAGCGCACCTTACCACCCGAGCCACCACCTGCACGTCACCGAAGCCTCAGCGCGAAGTCCGAGCGCTAACCTCGAGCCCGACATCGCACGAACCCAGCACCGCGTGAGCCCAACTCACGCCTCGATGCCGTGAAGCGTCGCCCAGCACCTCGCCCGAGCAGCGCATTAAGCTCGCCCCACCCGCTTCTGCGCTGAGCACTGCCGCCTCCCACCGCCTTCGCCTCGTCGTTCACGTGAGTTCGCGCCCGCCGTGCCCCGTGGAGAGCATCGCCGCGATCCCTTCCTGGTTCTCACCTCCGCCGCCTCTCTCTCTTCCTCGCGCTCTCTCTCTTTCTCATTCTCCCGGCTCACGCTCTCTCTCTCTCCCCTTTGTGTGTGTGTGTGTGTGTGTGTGAGCATGTGTGAGTGAGTGGTGGGAGTGGGTGATGAGCCCCACCCCTAGTTAGTTTTTTATTTATTTTTATTATATATAGATATATGTTTTTATTTATTTTTTATTTTGTGTTAATAATTCTTGGGTGTCTAGTAATTCAGTTTCTTGGACAATATTTATGCGGGTTCACTTCTTTTTGGGTTGATAAAGAAGGGAAAATTTATTACATATTGTTTTTAAACAATCTTTTAAAATCATATAAAATATGTTTTCTTTCTGAATAAATAAAGAAAATCTTTTTAGATTTTTAACCCGTGCAATGATCGATAATGGTGATTGAGTAGCAAATGTTACCTTCATTGTTATTCAAATCATAAGAGTCCATTGAGTAGCTTAATGCTAACTTGGATTCTATGCAATAACAGATTTCATGTTTTTTTAATATAAAATTTGTTCTCATAATATAAAATCAACCAACACACAAATGTTTTTTACAGAACTACGTGACTTTGAGTTTCTCATTGCACCAGGGTACGTAGGAGCAGCGCCCCCTGTCAAGTCAAAATTAATTTTCCTTAAATTGTTTTGTTTAAATTGTAAATATGTTTTTTTGTTATTCACCTATTTATTTATTTAGAAAAGGGTTATTATTTAATTTGCACAATTAATGAAAGGTACCGTCGAAGACGGTGTATTAGGGGTGCGTAAATTCTTACCCTTCCCTATGCATAACCGAACTCAAATTTGGTTTCAAAGACCACTTTTTGTTAATAAATGGGTTTTTCCATGTTTTTCCCAACTCAAATAAACTTGGTGGCGACTCCCAATTTTTAAATAAATTTTTTTTTTCGCCGTCCGTCGCGATATCGGTTGCGCAGATGGCGACTCCACTGGGGATTACAATAAGAGTTAGGCCTGTTTTAGTTAATTGTGCAAATTAAATATAACCATTCAATTTCTGTTTTTCCTTTCTTATTTTATTTTGTACATGTTTTTCCTTTCTTAGAAGTTTAATATTCTTTATGTATAAACCTTAGGATAGACGACCATTATTGTTCTGTATATATTTGTTGTTTGTATTTTGTTTTGCAGGAGTGCATGTAGTGTTAGGATTGAAAGGTTTGTATGCTCCCTGCACACACTTCACAATCACTTATCTCACACACTTGTTGGGCTCATACCCGAGCCTGCGAACCAAGGATAGGGGGTTTCTTGACATTGTCATGAGGGGCTTCATGCTCACTTGATAGTTGTTGGGATACCACTCAGATTGTTACGGCTTTATGGGTCAATCATATTGAGAGGGTTCATCCCTACTTATGGTTGGTTCGAAGGTCGATCTCTCCTATGGATAGGGGCAATTGGGACCATGACAGTTAAAAGTCTAGATCCACCATGAATGTGTGCACGCATAGTTGAACTTAGCAACCACCCAAATCAGGTTCTTGGCCTTAGAACTTCCCATCCATTAAAGTTTTACCCGTTAGGACAAAGGGAGCACGCTTCTTTCATCCTTTACTTTGCACTTCTTTATGCTTTATTTTAAATAGTTAATGTTGCATCAAAACACTATCACATGCATTCATCACATCATATTCTTTCCATAATTTACTTTCTGATAAGAAAAATTTGATAGGTTTGTGTGTTATCATGTTCTTAAGGAAGCATCTTATATTCTCGATAAGAGCATGCATTTTTCTGTCCTTTCTTCCATCTGTTAATCTTATTCATTCATTTTTTATTTCCCACAGTGTGATCTTTGATTGTTAATAGTCATCATCAGTTCAAAGCAATATGGAAGCAATACAAATGAACACTAGCAATGCACATAATTGGAGAAGGAACATCAAAGTTACAGTGACCAGTAATGAGCTTGAGAATGTGAAAGAAATAATTCAGTTGATGCCTCGTGAAGTCCGATCCTCTTTCAGACACGCATATGGGCGTATATTGGATTTGCTACTTATCCCAGGAGAAGTAACAGCATTGAGTGCTCTCTCAGTTTGGAACTCTTCTATTTGCGTTTTGAGTTACCTGATTTTATAACACCGACCATAGAAGAGTATTCGGTCATGATAAGACTACCAATTCGAGACAAATCTGGTGTGTATCTCTATCAAGGGCATTATGTCAGGAAGAAAAGATTGCCAAAATAATCGGAGTTGAAGTAAATCAGATGGAAATGGAAGTGAGGGGATCCACTCAAGGAATCAAGAGGAATTTTCTTGAAACTCATCTGCAAACCTTGGCCCAACAAGGAAATTGGGACTTCTTCAATCGAACGTTGGCACTAACGTTTATGGATTAGTCCTATTTCCATTCACACCAGATGTTGTTGACCAGGCCGCCATGGATGTATTTTTCAAGTTTGAGACACAAGGCATGAATCCTATTCCGGCTATATTGGCAGATACCTTTCTTTCCTTGGGAGTTTGCCTCCAGAAAATGGTGGCAGGTTGCGATGTTGTTCGCAAATGTTATACGTTTGGTTCATGACTCACACATATGCCAATAATCGCATGGGCCTCTTTCCTGATCCTTTAGGAAGCTTCCATCATGTGCAGATAAGTCATCAAGAGGCACTGGCATGGAAAAAGAGTTCTCAGAAATCCAATCAAATTCTTTCAAATGGGTTTGCCCTTGGTACCATGGAGAAAGCGTTATATATAGTTGCGGTGATTTTCACAATGTTCCTTTGATGGGTCCAAGGGGATGTATCTCCTACACACCTGCATTGGTGCTTAGACAACTTCATTGGACCCAAACAAAACCACAAGAAAAGCAACTTGAAGGGTTTAGCTTCCTATATCAGAAAGATAAAAATACCATGGAACAAGAAAAGAAGATTAAAATGGCATGGGATGACATCAAGGTCCTAGGAAAAAGGAACTCGGCAAGCGGCTAACCTCTTCTCAAGAATACAGAGAATGGAGGCATGCAAGAGTTGGGAAAAATAATATCCCAAAGAGCATTTCAAGCAATACGGCTCCGTGGAAACCCTGGAAGCACAATTCACCTCCCAGATAGAAATAATGAAGGCGCAAATGCGATTCTTGGAAGAGAAAAAGGAGGCATCTGATCTGAAAATACCATTCTTCAAAGTCGGTGTGAGAAAATGGCTAAGGAAATTGAAGCCTTAAAAGATGAATGTGCTATCACAAGATCCAAGAAAGGCAAAGAAAAGGTTCCGATTACCCATTTGGCCAAGATTCAAGAGCTGGAAGGAAGACTTCATATGTTTGAAAAAGAAAGAAACAAGTTAAAAGAGGAGATTAATAAAAAGAGTCGCACGGTAAAAAGGGTAGAACAAGAAGTCAGCAATAGAGATAAAAGCATTTGGAGCCTGAAAATGGAGATCAGCAAAGAGAAGGACAAGAAAAAGAACTGGAAGCGCAAGTAGAACACTTGTCAACAATGTTGGCACAGACCAAACATGATGCCATTCGGGTGGACATCGGCAAACCAGTACCATGACTTATTTGTTGATGCGACCGAATTTGGAAAATCATGGAGAGAAAAGGCCCTCGAATGGAAGGAAAAGTATGGGAAATTAGCTGGTGAATTGAGTCATTACATCCCAAACTTTGTCCATCGCTTTGAAAAGGCAAGTGAACAAATTGGTAAGATGCCACCATTCAAGTTACCTCAAGAAGTGACAGAATTCATGGATTCATGCGAAAACATTGCCAGAGGTCTCAAAAGAAAGAAGATGAAGCTTCTGATGTAGTTTCATGAAGGAAGGTCCTGTTGATGTAGTTGTTTTCTCTGCCGTTAGCATATGATGTATTCTGAAATGATTTGTACTCGAATTTCACTCAGAAGTAAATGAAATTTTAATATTTGTGCCTCTTCTACAAGTTACTAATTGTCTATAGTACACTCGATGCTTTCTATGAAGGATCAAATGTTCCCCTAGAAAGTGATCAATCACATTTTTGCTTTGAGATTGTTTATCCTTGCGCAAGAATGTGAGAAACTCAATCATATAGAAAAGAAGAACTGCATTGCTAGTGTTCATTAGATAGCATCTATAGAGGAGCGGATTCTCCCTAAAGAGCCGCTATTAACCGCACCTTGACTTATAGGGTGATATGCCCATAAGAACGGGTGCGGGGCATCCTAGTGTCGACAAAGAACTTTTGATGACTATTGTTCATTTGTTCTTCTGCATATAGTTATATATAAAAAATATAATAATAATAAAATTTTAACCTGTTTGAATGTTGTTAACATTTTGATAGTGTGAAGATTTGTAACCATTGGGCGCCCAAGGAAGACGGATACCGATCAAACTCGTGTCCACAATACTAGAGCGCGAACAAAATGGAGGAGGTAATGCTGATCCAGGAAAGGCTCATTCAGATGCAACTCATGTTGAATCAGGAAGGAATCTAAGCATGGAGGTTGATGCACTGAGAGGAAAATTGAACGAAATGTCGAATAATCAAACAAGGATAGAAGAAATGATATTAGCCATGAAAGAGTCACTAGATTTATTGGGAGCATACCAAAATCGGACAGGTTGGGTATGCCAGTGAATGTACAACCAAGTGCTGCAATGGTAACCATACCTATGGTATCAAACGCAGCTCTAAACATCACCCAAGGGATGAATGACATTGGCGGAATGTCAGGTAACTCTCAACCACCACCGACGATGCCAATAGTGATTCCTGTTGGAGAAGGTTATCATGCCGTAGAAAATGCACATGTTGAAGAGCACGGACACGTTACCCCTATTTGGGAACCATCCCGTGTTGTTGTTCAAAAACAATCACCTTTCTTAGGGAACGACCATTCAGAGGTGGAGAAAGACGGATTCAAAGAAGAGTGGATGAAGAAAATACAAGAACAGATTAAAGCTATCCAAGGTCCTAGCTCCTATGGCGGTGTGGAGATTGAGCAACTGTGCGCTCCCATAGACCTGATAGTTCCCAAAGACTTCAAGGTCCCTGACTTCTCAAAGTATGATGGGACCGGTAACCCGTTGTTCCACTTGAAGAGCTACTGGACTAAGATGGCAATATGGTCCAAAGATGAAAGGTTCCTTGTTAGCTTTTTCCATGAAAGTTTAACTTGACCTGCCTTGGACTGGTACATTCAGCTGGACCATTCGAGAGTCACGAGCTGGAGAGAATTGGCCGATCTGTTTATGAGTCAATACAAATTCAATCTCGAAGTGGCACCTACCCGAGAACAATTAAGCTCAATGCAGAAGAAGAAGGATGAACCATTTAAGCATTACGCCCAAAGGTGGAGAGCCTTAGCGCTAAGTTCAGCCACCACTCATCCCAGCTGAAATGTGTTCATACTTTTTGGGAACTTTAGGATCCCCTTATATCGGGGCAATGGCAGGAGCCGCATACAAGGATTCTCTCCTGAACAGCTGGAGAAAGGATTGAGAGCCTGGCTAAGCCGGAAACTTCCTATGAGCCATGAGGAAGTAAAAAGAGGGTTCCCGCCTAGAAAAAGGAGGCAGAAGTCAATTATGTGCAAGGTCAGCAATCTTTCATGCCAGGATATGCCTCGACACACCCAAGAACCCAAATACCATCAATCCCTCCTTACCCATTATACCAAGCCACTCCAACTGCAAATACAATGCCATACCCCCAACCCCAAGTCAATAACATTCATATACGCCCATACCAACCAGTTCGTCCAACATACACTTATAACCCAACCATACATCCACAGAATTACCCAAATACCACACCACCACGGCCTAATACCCAAAACCAAAGTCGTTCTCGATTCCCAAACTTACCACCTTTCCCGAAACTATCCATCTCAAATGCTGACCTTTTTCAACGGCTAGTTAATGCTCACCTGATCTAGCATATCCTGTGCGCCCATTGGAACCACCATACCCAGCTTGGTATAACCCGAGCTTAACTTGCAAATATCATATGGATATAACAGGGCATTCTATCGAAGATTGTGAAGGCTTTAAGACAGCCGTGAGAAAGCTAATTGCTTGCGGGAGATTAGACTTTCAAGAAGTCAAAACCAGACATTGTCAATAATCCATTCCGAACCATGAAGGAGGAAGTCGGATAAATGCCTTGGAAATGGAGGAACCCTGGATTAAGAAAGTGTTGAGTCTTAGAACACCCATGGAGAAAATTTTCTTTGGTTTAAAGAACTGGCTACGGCACAACGATACCTGCTTTTGCAATGAAAGAGAATGAGAAGAATGATATGAAGTCAAACTGTATGTACCACTCTGAGGTTTCGGTCATGATATAGAAAGTTGTTGGGATTTTAAAGTTCGAGTTCAGAAATTACTCAACATGGGTGTGATTCAGGCAAGAAGGAGGCCGAACTTCCTCGAGGAAGTAAATGTGATCGAGCGTTTTGTGCTTCGATTGCCCGCTTAATCAGACCGAAGGGAGAAGGTAGTGATCACTATGAAGAAACCAACACCTTTTGTGTATGAGGACACACATGCTGTACCTTGGAGCTATGAAACCAAGGTTGAGATGAAAAGTGATGGAGGGGAAATTTCAAAGGCTCAAACAAGTGAGGAGGCGACTAATATCATGGAGGTGAAAGGAATAACAAGAAGCGGAAGGGTGTACGGACCCAAAGAGCTAGAAAAAGGAAAATTCGTGGACGAAGGAGATGTCAGAGAGAAGAAAAGGAAGAAGAGGAAGAGGAAGAATTCCTTAAAATCATGAAACAGAGTGAGTACGATATTCTGGAACAATTAAAGAAGACTCCAGCCAGAATATCTCTTCTGTCGCTAATCCTGTCGTCTGAGTCTCATCAAAAGGCAGGATTAAAGGTTTTAAAGGAAGCCTATGTCAAGCCCGGCACTTCATTGGAGAATATGGTAAATATGGTGGATCCAGTGAAACGTGTCAATATGATCACATTCTTAGATGAAGAAGTGGTGTCACGGGCTAACCCACAAGCATTACATATAACCCTTAAATGCAAAGGCCACATAGTGCCTAGAGTCCTTATTGACGGAGGATCAGGGTTAAATGTATTACCATGTCAACCTTGAAACAACTCGATGAGTATGGATGATATATCACCCCAGGTGATGGTGGTGAAGGCTTTTGATGGGGCTAGGAAAAGCATTTTGGGGAGGTGGTGTTGCCACTAGAGATTGGACCAAGCAAATCAGAAGTGTTATTCCAGGTAATGGAGATTGGCTCAGATTACAATATGCTATTAGGAAGACCATGGATCAATGATATTGGTGCTGTCCCTTCAACCTTGCATCAAAAGGTCAAATATATTGAGAATGGATCAGTCGTGACAATCCATGGAGAAAGGGACATCATTGTGTCCAAACCAGTCTCACTACCATATGTGGAGAATGTTGAGCCAATAGACGATAATTTGTGGCACAGCCTGGAGTTGGTGAAGCCTAAACACGAGTGCAGTGGATCCACAATGCAAAATGTTAATCAAATAGTGGCTCATATCATGGCTAAGAACGGATATTTACAGGGTAAAGGGTTGGGGTCACAACTGCAAGGTATCAGAATGCCTATACCGATCTCCAAGAAACCCAACCGATTTGGCTTGGGATATGATGCAACATTATCAAAGGAGATGAGTGCCATGACCCTCCAGCATGAGAATGATAAGAAGAAAGTAAGACAAATCCCTCACCTGAAGGAGACATTTCCAGGTCCAGCTGAGGTGATTATAGCTGGAAAAGTTCGTTCCTCTTGCTCGTCTCACCATCAATACCTTGGATATGGAGACAACTGAAGAAAGCAACAAGGTTTATGCTGCCAATGATGATGAAGTACTGATGAACTGGACATGAACCAGTGACTGATGTTATTGCTGCAAAGTAATTGTCTGTGTTGTAAAGGTTTATGCTGCTATTTATGCTACTTAAAGACATCAGTTGAATAAAACTTGCATGTTTTTCTTTATTATCCTACTCATCTTTTACAGTTCTTTGTGTCTTCTATTCTCCTTCCGTTCTTTTTATTTTTATCTTTATTTTCTCAGCCCATGCATTTGAATTTTTCCACATTGCTTACCCACTATATATTTTAGCATTCCAATCCACCATAATTGCTTTCCAGGAATCTAAATGCTATAGAAATTTTGCCACATGAAATGGACTTTGGAAGCCTATCAATTGATTCTCTTGCTGCACTCGATTGTGACAACCATGAATCTGAGGAGGATGAAGAAATTGTTGGGCAATTTTCTAATCCTGGAGAATACAAAAAAGGGATTTGACTTAGACAATGAAGTGATTGAATTGATTAACATGGGCACTGAAGAAGAGAGAAGAGCTGAAAATAGTAGAAAACCCAAACGCGTAGAAATGATTGCACTTTTGAAGAATATCTGGATGTCTTTGCATGGACCTATCATGATATGCCGGGTTTAGATCGGAAATAGCTTCGCATAAGATCCCTTTGTATCCAGAAGCTAGCCGAAAAGCAAAAGTTGAGAAGAATGCGACCTGACATGTCGTTGAAAATAAAAGAAGAAGTGACTAAACAACTAGAAGCTGGATTTCTGGAGGTATCAAGACACACTGACTGGGTGGCTAACATTGTGCCCGTACCCAAGAAGGATGGAAAAGTGAGAATGTGCGTGGATTATCGGATCTAAACAAAGCTAGCCCAAAGGATGATTTTCCTCTCCCTCACATCGATGTCTTGGTAGATAATACCGCTGGAGTCACCGTTTTTCATTCATGGACGGGTACTCTGGATATAATCAGATCCGATGGACATTCATGATAAAGGAAAAACTACTTTCATAACTCCGTGGGGAACATTTTGCTATACAGTCATGCCATTCGGATTGAAGAATGGTGCCACCTACCAACGTGCCATGGTCGCATTGTTCCATGATATGATGCATAAGGAGATTGAAGTGTACGTAGATGATATGGTCGCCAAGTCTAAAGAGGGAGAAAGTCACGTGGCAATCCTGAGAAGGTTATTCGAAAGGCTCAGAAAACAAGCTGCGGCTGAACCCAAATAAGTGCATCTTTGGAGCTTCTACAGGGAAATTACTCGGATTCATTGTTAGCGAGAAGGGATAAAGGTGGACCCCGACAAGGTGAAGGCGATACAAGAGATGCCAGCTCCTCGAACTAACGGGAAGTGAGAAGTTTTCTTGGGAGACTCAACTACATTGCTAGATTTATTGCCAACTTAACTAGCACTTGCGAGCCCATATTCAAGCGTTACGAAAGCATAAGGGAGAATGGAATGAAGAATGCCAAGAGGCCTTTGACAAAATAAAGGCTTATTTAATGAAACCTCCATTTTGATCCCACCTACGCCGGGCCGTCCTTTAATATTGTACCTCACAGTATTGCCCACGTCAATCGGGGCAATGTTGGGACAGGATGGAAGTCTTGGAAGAAGGAACATGCCATTTTATCTGAGCAAGAAGCTTAATGACTGTGAATCTCGCTACTTGACAATTGAAAAGACTTGTGGTGCATTAGTGTGGGCTTCCAAAAGGCTGAGACAGGACATGTTATACTACACTACTTGGCTAATCTCTCAATGGATCCACTAAAATACATATTTGATAGTCCTCATGTGTCATTGAGAATGTCGAAGTGGCAAGTGATATTGTCAGAATTTGATATCAAGTATGTGACCCAAAAGTCTGTCAAGGGAGGTGCAATTGCTGATCATTTAGCTGAAAACCCTTTGGAGGATGCACAACCTACCATGGCTGAATTCCCTGAGCGAGGTGCTGGAGTGGAAGGAGAAGATGAAGAAGAGGAGAATATGTGGAAGATGTATTTTGATGGAGCTGTCAACATGAACGGATGGAGTAGGAGCTGTAGTAGTGTCACCAGGAAGCAGGACCCAATTTCCATCAAACTAGATTTTGAATGTACCAACAACATCGCAGAATATGAAGCATGTGCGAATGGTCTGCAGGTTGCAATTGACTTGGGAATCAAAGAATTAAAAGTCTTTGGAGATTCGGCACTCATTATCTACCAAGTTAACGGACAATGGCAAACAAAGGATCCAAAATTGGTACCTTATCAGAAGTACTTGTCTCGATTAGTTGAGCACTTTGATGATATATCGTTCTCTCACTTAACTCGAGACAAGAACCAATTTGCGGACGCATTGGCAACTTTGGCTGTAATGACTAAATTGGAAGTCCACACCGATGTCCAACCTATCCATGTAGAGATGCAAGGTGAACCGGCATATTGTGGTAGTGTGGAGATTGAGTCGGACGGCCAGCCCTGGTATCATGACATCAAGCAGGATATTCAAAAGGGAGAATACCCAATTGGGGCAAATGAGGTGAACAAGAACAATCCGACGACTGGCCATGTCCTTTTTCCTGAATGGTGACGTCCTTTATAAGAGGAATCATGATACTACTCTCCTAGATGTGTAGATGCTCATGAAGCTCGAATAATCATGGTTGAAGTCCACGAAGGGATTTGTGGAACCCATGCCAATGGACACATGATGGCACGCAAAATCCTAAGGAGTGGTTATTATTGGTCCACCATGGAAAGCGATTGTATCAACTATGTTCGGAAGTGCCACAAGTGCCAAATATATGCAGACCGAGTCAATGCTCCTCCAGTTACATTACATAGCATGGTATCTCCCTGGCCTTTCTCGATGTGGGGCATGGACGTCATCGGCCCAATTAATCCCAAGGCATCCAATGGTCATCGTTTCATTTTGGTAGCGATAGACTATTTCACTAAGTGGGTGGAAGCTCTTCGTATGCCAGGATCACGCAGAAAGTGTTTCTTAGATTCATCAAAAAGGACATTATCTGGAATATGGGATCCAGAAAGGATCATCACAGACAATGCCCCTAACCTCAATGGTGCTGAAGTTCAAAAATTTTCGAGACTTTCAAAATCAAGCACCACAACTCAGCTCCTTATAGGCCGCAGATGAATGGCGCGGTTGAGGCCGCAAATAAAAATGTCAAGAAAATTATCGCCAAAATGGTGGTGAACTATAAAGACTGGCACGGAATACTGCCATATGCACTACATGCATATCGCACCAACATACGATCAAGCACAGGGCAACTCCCTTCTCATTGGTGTATGGAATGGAAGCTGTATCCCCCATAGAAGTGGAAATCCCGTCATTAAGGGTTCTGATGGAGGCAGAATTGGAAGAATCTGATTGGGTGAAGGCTCGATATGAACAGTTGAACATGATTGAGAGAAAGATTGACAGCCATTTGTCATGGCCAATTGTACCAAAGTAGAATGGCTAAAGCTTTTAACAAGAAAGTTCGTCCTAGAGATTTTTATCCAGGAGATCTGGTTCTGAAGAAAATTCTCCCAAATCAAGAGGATGCAAGGGGAAAATGGGCTCCGAGTTATGAGGGTCCCTACATTATCAAGCAAGCGCTCTCAGGCGGGGCATTGATTTTGCAAGACATGGATGGAAGAAAATTGCCTAAACCAATCAAACCGATGCAGTCAAAAGGTTTTATGCTTAAAAAGATGCGGAAGAAGCCCGTTAGGTCGAAAACTCAAAAGAGCGGCCTAAGCAAAAATTAGGGCAAAACAAAAAGGAAGAAAAATAAAAAGAAAAGCTCGCTAGGTCGAAAACCCGAAAGGGCGGCCTAGGCAAAAATTAGAGCAAATAATAGGCATCATCTTAAGCAACTCACACTTGGGCAAATTCCTGTGTTGAACATGTCCTGTGAGCCAGCAGACCAAGACTGAAACTGGGGCAATTTTTGGGATCAAGAAATGAGAAGATTGAGGAGACAATGGTTGTGACATCGAATTGCTGCAAGAAATCAATTGAATAAGTTACCAAGAACCAGAACTGGGGCAAAATTTCATGCTTTTAGCAATCCAGTTTTTCATGCAATTTTGTTTCCTTTTTCGAAACATGTTGCGTTGTTGTCATCCAAATACATCGAGCAATAAAAATTTTCATTCAGTTAATCCTTCCACTTTTCCTTTGCATGCATGTTTATTTATGATGTCTTGAGTAAGTATAAATTTAAGTGTAAATCGTACGACCTAATAATGCTTACAGCAACACATCAATGACTAATCTCACACAAAGAGAATTCAGAAGCTTCAAGTAGGCTTCATGGAAAAGTAATCACCATGCTAAAAAGGGAAAAGATAAGAAGGAGAATGGGAAGAAGTGAGCAAGGTCACAGAAGAAAGGAAAACCTTATGCATACTAGAAAATCCAGTGCGGGAATTACGAGTTTGATCGGTTAAAGTTTTCCTCGAGGTTTGCTCAATTTAGTTACCGTTAGTTTTTCAAGAATGTGTTTGAAATAAACTGAAAATGGATGATAAATTCATGACTTTTGCACATAATCTGAAAAAGAAAAAGGATGTCTTATTTGCCAATTTCATTTCAGTCGGCCTCAATTGCCAATTTTACATTTCAGTCGGCCTCAGATTGTCAATTCCAATTTCATTTTCAGTCGGCCTAGATTGCCAATTTACCTTTTCAGTCGGCCTCAGATTGCCAATTCCAATTTCATTTTCAGTCGGCCAAGCCAATTTACATTTCAGTCGGCCTAGATTGCCAATTTCAATTGCATTTTTTAGTTGGCCTCAAATTGCCAATTTACATTTCAGCGGCCTAGATTGCCAATTTACTTTTTAGTCGACCTAGATTGTCAATTCCAATTTCATTTCAGTCGGCCTAATTGCCAATTTACCTTTTCAGTCGGCCTCAGATTGCCAATTTACATTTCAATCGGCCTTAATTGCCAATTTACTTTTTAGTCGGCCTCAAATGGCCAATTTCAATTTCATTTTAGTCGGTCTCAGATTGCCAATTTACTTTAGTCGGCCTCAGATTGCCAATTTACCTTTTCAGTCGGCCTCAGATTGCCAATTCTACATTTCAATCGGCCTTAGATTGCCAATTTACTTGTTTAGTCGGCCTCAAATTGCCAATTTCAATTTCATTTTTAGTCGTCTCAGATTGCCAATTTACTTTTAGTCGGCCTCAAATTACCAATTTCAATTTTGCTTTTCCAGAGGCCTCAAATTGCCATTCTACATTTCAGTCGGCCTAGGTGGCCAATTTCATTTTTATTTCATATCGGCCTCAGATCGCCAATTTACTTTCCAGTCGACCCCAGGTTGCCATTGAGTTTTAATTTGCTGTCGATTGTTGACCTGTATCCAGTTGGTCGCAAAGCTTTTAATCTCCTGCAGCTTTTCAGATAAATGCCACATTTCTTGATTTTTGAATTGCATTGCATGTGCCTCTCATGAACATCTAGTTTCTTTCACCATTTGAATTTAATCTTTCTTTTTTTCAATTTCATGCATTGCCGAACAAAATCAATGTTCATGTCTTTACTCATTCCTTATAAAGGCAATATAAAAACTTAGGTTTTTCATATTTTCTTATAAGAAATAAGTAAAGAGGGCAATTGTGAACACCTAATTTTGTCCGGCCCATTAAACAAAATCAAAAAATTTTTTCCATTTAAAAAAAATTCAATTCATTTGATACCCAAAATTTCTTTTGTGGCCTGTTTGTGTTTTGTCCATTCCATTTCAACCCAACCCAGGTACATTTTTGTTACAAGCCCATATGTTGTTTTTACATTTCTATCAAAAAATATATATATACAAAAATATAAAAAAAAAAAGGAAACAGTGACAAAGATCCTCAGCTATTCCACTCCACCACTCTCTATAACGTGGCCTCCACTACAGCCTTTCCACTCCTCGCATGCACGCCTGTAGCAGGAATGGAGGTCTCTCTAGCTCAAGAACCGGAGGAGGCATGGGGAACAAACGGGGTTAGTGCTCCTGCATTTAGAGAGCATGGAGATAGTGATAAATTAACCAAGCACAATTTGGTATAAAAAAGTGCGCAACGAAAAAAACGAACCTGGCCTTCAGCCCAGCATCTCTCACCATATGCATATACCTCCTTCAACATCATCATCCCTAATCCTAAGACCACTTCATCAAATTCTAACCTCCATCACAAACCATATATATCAACACCACCCCAACCCCATCAGAGCAAAAATCATCAACCACAACCATTACATCATCAGCATCAACCCTCACTAGCCAAAACCAAAAAATATAAAAAAGAAGAAGAAAGAGGAAGAGAACAGGACCTCCGCGGGCACGCCGCGCAACTACGGTCCTTCACGCTGAGCAGCCCGTCCATCTCGCCAGCCAACGCACCTTACCACCCGAGCCACCACCACTGCACGTCAGAAGCCTCAGGCGAAGTCGAGCGCTAACCTCGAGCCGACATCGCACGAACCCAGACCGCGTGAGCCCGCTGCACGCCTCGATGCGATGCCGTCGCCCGCACCTCGCCCAGCGGCACCGCGCATTAAGCTCGCCCCACCCCGCCTTCTGCGCTCAGCACCGCCGCCTCCCGCCCGCTTCGCCTCGTCGTTCCAGCGTCGAGTCGCACCCCGCCGTGCCCGTCATAGCATCGCCGCGATCCCTTCCTGGCTCTCACCTGGCCGCCTCTCTCTCTCCTCGCGCTCTCTCTTTCTCATTCTCTGGCTCACGCTCTCTCTCTCCCGTGTCTTGAGTGTGTGTGTGTGTGTGTGTGTGTGAGCATGTGTGAGTGAGTGGGTGGGGAGTGGTGCGGTGATGAGCCCCACCCCCTAGTTAGTTTTTTATTTATTTTTATTATATATAGATATATGTTTTTATTTATTTTTTATTTTGTGTTAATAATTCTTGGCTTGTCCAGTAATTCAGTTTCTTGGACAATATTTATGCGGGGTTCACTTCTTTTTGGGTAATAAAGAAAAATTTATTACATATTGTTTTTTTTAAACAATCTTTTAAAATCATATAAAATATGTTTCTTTGAATAAATAAAGAAAATCTTTTTAGATTTTTAACCCGTGCAATGATCGATAATGGTGATTGAGTAGCAAATGTTACCTTCATTGTTATTCAAATCATAAGAGTCCATTGAGTAGCTTAATGCTAACTTGGATTCTATGCAATAACAGATTTCATGTTTTTTTAATATAAAATTTGTTCTCTATAATATAAAATCAACCAACACACAAGTGTTTTTGTACAGAACTACGTGACTTTGAGTTTCTCATTGCACCAGGGTACGTGCAGGCGCCCCCTGTCAAGTCAAAATTAATTTTCCTTAAATTGTTTTGTTTAAATTGTAAATATGTTTTTTCTGTTATTCACCTATTTATTTATTTAGAAAAGGGTTATTATTTAATTTGCACAATTAATGAAAGGTACCGTCGAAACGGTGTATTAGGGTGCGTAATTCTTACCCTTCCTATGCATAACCAACTCCGAATTCAAATTTGGTTTCAAAGACCACTTTTTGTTAATAAATGGGTTTTTCCATGTTTTTCCCAACTCAAATAAACTTGGTGGCGACTCCCAATTTTTAAATAAATTTTTTTTTTTTTTTCCGTCGCGATATCGCGACAGTTTTAACCAAAGAGAGCAAGGAAAGAACCTGATCCTCTAGGAAGATCAATGCACAGCAAAACCCGAAAGCGTTCTCAAGGTGGAGTAAATGTAGTCAGCTTAAGCTAAATTTTCTCCCAAAATAAAATAAATTACAAAATCTAATTACAAAAAAAAAAAGACAAAAGTGAGTAATTTTCAATCTTTATTCATATGGCGGTGCAATCAAATTCGACTTGGAAGCCTTCGTTGGTGATGACGAACGTTGAGGCGGCGGTTTGGAAGTCTCCATAGGCGAATCTGTGAAGCAAGGTGAGGACATTGAATCAATGGCGACAAACGATTGTCGCCAACCGAAATCGCAGTGGTGAGAAAGGCATCAACCAACAACCCATCACCCATCATGGGTGCTTTACCACCACATGGCCGCTATCATCGTGGTTGTGGCATTCCAACAGTTTGGAATGGAATAACAAAGCAACCTTGGAGAGACATAGAGATAGGAAATGCCAGGAGAAAGATTGGGGTTGAAAAAAAATTAAAGGGAATATGAGAGAAGAGAAACCTGTGACATGGAGAGAGTAGACATTTAAAATAAAATTTTATGGGGAAGGTAGAAACTACCTTCAAAACTAAAGCATCATTAAGGAGAAAACAAAAGGTTTTCAATTAACATGGTAATTGGAAACTTCATAAAAACATTAGATGCCTTATCGTCATTGTTTAAAGGAAGAGAAATAAGCGGCATTGGAAAATGGCATTTCATCAATTAATTGGGCAAATAATCAATGCAGTGCAAATTCATTATCGATTACCAATGTTGAAAGAACACACTCCGTTGAAAATTGAGGTGTATAATAGAAAAGTCATCACTGAATATGTTAAAGCATTGATCAATATATAGAAGCTGTATATTGTGAACTAATCCACATACTGCAGCATTTTTTGGAGGGAAATGTAATCCTCCTGGATGTGACACATCAGCACTTTTGTTTTTGGCATTGACCGTTTTTATATTATATTATCAATTCAAAATTTTATATCTCCTCCCATTATGGCTGTGTTTAGTCATTTATCATTTCATTGATTAAATTGCATGTTATAATCAGATTCAAATCTAAAGATTTGTGGGCTGAAATTTTATCATAGGGGTGTCCATTGGATTGGATTGACAAATGAGCCAGAAGGTTCAAACCAAAGCAATAAACTTGGATCATGTAATCGGTTCATTAAATCAAACCAATTATTATTGGTTCTATTTTGGATTTGTAATTTTTTAACTTGATCATTCAAACACCCAATCTCGATCACCTGATCAATTTTTTTTTAATTTATTTCTAAGCTTTTAAAGTTTTGCACCTAAACTCTTAGTAATAAAGTCACATTTAGTTTTTTTATTCGTGTTTATTTAAGGAATTTATTTATCATTATCATTAAGTATCTTATAACCAAGTGTTATACTGTTGTTTGTTGTTACAAGGATAAAAATTTTAAAACATATAATTTTTATGCTTTTTTTTTCAACCTGGTGACATGAACTAAACTGATTCAATCTCAATCGGATGTACAATTTAGTTTGAATTTGTTAAAAAAATTCAAAACGAAACCAACCCAACCTAATTAAATTTTATAAGTTCAAATATATTTTCCTCTCAAATTGAATAAAAATAACCCATTTACACCCTTATTTGTGGGGAATGTGCATAATTTTTTGTTTCTAGGATCTAATAGTTTCGTATTAAATATTTTAAGGACATCGAATGATTTGTTAGTTTAAGTGGTTCAACACTATTTCTCTCAAATAAGATCTAGAGTATGAGTGTTATGAATGAAAGGGCTAGCATTGTGAGAGCTATATCCCACAATAGGCTGATTTGACTTGAGCCAAATTAATTAAAGTGTATAGAATTGGGATTTACTTAAAAAATAATATAAAAGAAAAATACATTGAGTCACTTTTAATTTAATCAACTAATTATTTTACTTTCATGACTTTTGCCGTGTCTTTTTAACTATCACATGTTAAGGCTCCGAATAAAAAATGATAATGAAAAAACGACCAAATGCAACAAATAGTTCATTTTTCAATTTTAAGTGACTCTTTATGAATTTTTAATATTAGAATTTGTTCGGAAGTAGTAAAATGGATTGAGTATACTTAGTTTCCAAAGTGGCCTAGAAAGCAAGAAAATGTTGTTGGTCCTCCTTCTCCTTGCTCCAAGCTCCCTTCCTGCCTCGAAAAAAGGTGGATACCTGCAAGGACTCATGGTAAGTCAAGAACTTAAGGGACATAAACATAATTGGAAATTATGCAGATATGAAGATGTAAATGGACCTCAAAGTCATCATCAAGCCCATTTGGTGTTTGGCCCGTATTATTAGTCCATGACAGAATTCAATTACGGTAAAGAATAATATTTTTTCAAATAATATAACAAGACAATATTATATGAATATAAACTAATAAATGAAAATTAAACTATTTAAGAAAAGGTTCTTTTTTCTTTTGGTAGTGATTTACTGGGCAAATTCCATTCTTTGGATTTGTTATGGGCCTCTCTTGCCGAAGATTGCCTTCTATCCCCGAGCCACCCGAACACCCATCGCTTTTAATTGTTGGGCTGCCATTGCAGAATCAACTTGAGGGCCTTTCTGCTTTGTGTGGAGGTGTACCTATACAAGTTGATTGATTCTGAAACAAAGAAAGTTGATTGATTCATGACAAAAAGAAAGAAAAGAAAAAAGTTGATTGATTTCATATATTAGGAAAGACACACCACTGATTTGATATGTTTAATAAAAAGTATAGTAAAGCATAGTTGTCCAATGAGACTCACATGTCTTTGTAGTTAAAGAAGTTTTTAGGTGGAAAATATACTATGAATTTAATTTATATATACTGCTAGTAATTAATAGAATTTGAAAAAAAATCAAATCATAATGAATAACTACTCACCATAGTAATTATTCGCCATAGTTTATCATGTTAATCAACTTCTGTTACTTTTATTGGATAAAAGTTAAACACATATCTTATATATGCATTGAAGCCAAATATTCAAGTATTTAACTCCAGTTAAGAAACATAGAAAAGAGTTACCAATCCTTTTGTTCTGTCATGGTCAATACAGCCTCAAAGCCCAGTAAAGCTTAGCCAGAGAAGCACTTTGCATTGAGCACAACCAATGCATTCATGGCTAATGGCAAAGTTCTCACATCCAGAATCTCGTTTTTGCAACTGGCTTAAGTTACACACAAGGAATTTGTCTCATGAGACAAACGAAAAGGAGCTACTAGCTTGGTTCTTGAAGAGATACTGTAGGAAACCCCTACTGAGAGGAAAAATCTGTTTGGTTTCTAAGAAAAAGGGTGCAATTTTCACTTAAACCACAAGAACTTTCGGTGCCAACAAAAAAATAAAGGCACGAAGGTCCTACATCATCTTTGCTTTCTTATGTGATTTGTATTCTCTAATCCAAATTTCTATGACCACTTAGCTATGAAGTATAGTCACCTATATAGACCCTCGACACGACATAACACGGACATGGTCTTAAAATTGGACAGAGACAAGAAGTGAGCATCGACATATATGTAGATATGTCAAGGGAAAAAAATCATATATATATATATATATATATATATATATATATATATATATATATATTGATTAATTATAATTTATAAATGCCAAACTATCAATATTTACCACTTTATTTGCCCATTCCAAAAAAAAAAAAAATGTAGTGTTTTACTGGAATCGTGACATAGAATTTTAATTTTAATTTTTTTTAAAAAAAACCGAGATTGACTTAGAATCTTCATTTTAATTGTAACACAATTAATAGAAAATAAATTAGAAAGAGAAAGAACTATATTTTTTTTATAATCAAAGAAAAAACTACATAGACTTTAATGAGAGCGAAATATTTAATAAATTTTGAAATTGACACTCTTAAGGTATAAGTTACAAAATAAGGAGATTTTTTTTAAATATTTCATGGAATTCAATTATAGAATTATAATTTCAATTTTATATATTATTCCAAACATGAAAATTAGAATTAGGTCATTAAATTCAAATTTCAAACTCCAATTCCATGGTTAATTTCATACACCAAATGGGATGCTAGAGATATTGTAAAATATGTTAACATCAGTTCCCCAAGATGACGAGAAGTGAGTATCATGTTACAAAATTAAAGGGTCTAAAGTGCAAAATTAATAGATTTTGACAGGTAAATATAATTTGAAAAAAAAAAGAGTAGAGCATCGTGCAAATAAACTATTTTGCAGTTTGATAATTTATACAGCATTCCAGAATTGGAGTGAAAAAAAAAAAACTACTTCAAGGACCCAGATTAGATCATATCTAACAATCAGGGCCACTATCAGAAAATAATTTCTAATGTAGGCCAAAATACAACAACAAAGAAATATAGGAGCTATACATTGCTTTCATAAGTATGGTTGTTTATGCCACACCTAAATAACTGCTTGCATTCAGTTAATACTTTGCCTCATCATCACAAAATTCAGTCAGTTAAGCATAAAGGGGAGAAGCAGAAGGCCTTGGATAAGCATTCTTCCTGGGAGCATCTGCACTACCTTTGCTTGATGCAGGAAGGCCAAGGCCAGAGCCAAGTGCTTTGTGCTCTTTCTGATCACCATTTTTCACCATGCCCTTTGGTTCCTGCAGCTGCTCCAATGTTTTAACAACCTCATCCATGTTTGGCCTGTATTTAGCATCACCAGCAAGACACTGAAATGCGAGCGTGGCGGCCCTTTGAGCTTGACTGAGGGAATATTGGCCTTCAAGGCGGCTATCCATCACACGAAAAACTCTGCGCTTGTTTGAGAGGTAAGGTTTTGCCCATTTGACTAGGCTCTGCTCTCCGGATGGCCGGTTCTTGTCTATGGCGCGTCTTCCTGACATCATTTCCAGAAGAACTACTCCAAAACTATATACATCACTCTTGGAAGTGAGATGACCTAGCAAAAGCACATAGTTAGCAATAATGTGCATCACCTTATTGCTTGCATAATAATCTGAATAACAACATGTCACTCAAATGTTTTATTTTCACAAATTCATAAATGAAAATTGAAACAGAATTACTGGGAAACTATGTAGTTGGTGCTCTGCAAAACCTTGAAGAATGTTGATGTGACTTCAGGGCTTGAAACCCCTTCTATGCAATAGAGTTAAACAACACTTCTAACCAATGAAAAATATGACAGAATATGACGTCATAATTTAGTCCATCAACCAACAATCAAGCCCCATCCCACTAGGTGGAGTCAACTACAAGCATCTGGCAACGCCATAATTTGCTATTGTAACCTATCTCTATACTTCATCAACCAAAGCAGCATATCCTGAGATTGAAAAATGGTACATGGAAACCCAAAAAATAAGTCAGAATCCAATTTACAAACACCGAATACTATACCTGTTGCTAGATACTCTGGTGCTGCATATCCCTGGGTTCCCATGACCCTAGTTGAGACATGGCTCTTATCACCAGTTGGCCCATCTCTGGCCAGTCCAAAATCAGAAAGTTTGGCATTGTAGTTCTGCAAAATTTAAGTCAATGGAGCAGATTAGTTAGTGAATGCTAAATCCTTGACACTCAAACATAACAAGACAAGGCCAAGCTTGCAATATAAACATACAGTATCAAGCAGGATATTCGAAGTCTTGAAGTCGCGATATATGACTTTAGTTTCAGTGCTATGGAGAAAAGCAAGACCCTTTGCAGCTCCAAGGGCTATTTTTAATCGCAATGTCCAAGAAAGTGGCTGAAAATGAGAAACTCCTGCATTATTGATGATTTCAGTCAACTATTTAGTATTAGACTTGAGGGATTAAGCATATATCATAGGGGCCAAAATCAAATTTTTTTTTCTTTACTGAATTAGATGGTACTGACTCCTGAACAGATGATTCTCCACACTTCCCTTTGGCATAAATTCATAAACCAGAAGCCGGTGCTCATCCTCTAAGCAGTAGCCCACCAACTTGACAAGATTTGGATGCTGCAGTTGTCCAAGATAGTTGATTTCAGCCTGTAAGTCAAAAATTCAAACCAAGAAAATTAACCATTAAGAAATCTGTTTTGGACCTCTGTCGTATTTTAGTGTCACACACTCTAGTCATCTAAAAGTTGCTTCATATCAATTGCATAACCAGGCCAATAGTGCCAATAACATGAAAGGAGGAAACCTAAAAGGTTAACAAATGTAGCGTTTCAAAGAAATCCCTCAATAAGGATCAGATATGCAAAGTGAAGGAGTATCCAACAAAGCTTGAAGTTGCCTATAATTTTGTTGATATACAACTACTTAAAGTGTGAATACTCATTTTGGTTCTTGAAGTTGCATTTTTGCTTCATTTTATCCCTTAAATTAAGAAATTAAAGATTTAGTTCTTGAAGTTGCAAAATGTTATTCAAGTTAGTCCTTATGGTGATAGAAGCAAGTCCCCGCAAAAATCACCTTAGGAAATAACTTGAATCACTTCTTACAACTTAATGAACTAAATTATTAATTTCTTAATTTCAAAGACTAAATCGAAACACACAAACAACTTCAAGAACCAAAATGAATATTCACTCGCCAGTTGCCACACATCAGAACTGAAAACTGAATGAGTATCCAGAAAAGAATTTGAAGCTTACCAACCACTCCTTGTGACCCTGAAAACCATCTTGGTTAAGCCTCTTCACAGCGATAACCAAGCCTGTTCCAGGCCTGGTAGCAGCAAGTGAATGCTCATCAATCCAGCCCTTAAAAACTGAACCGAATCCACCCTCTCCTAAGACGCTGTCCGGGCGGAAATTTCTCGTGGCCGCTCTTAGCTCACTGTAGCTGAAGCTTTTCAAATTGGAAGATTGTAAGATCTCACCCTGGCTCCGAGGTGTCATGGGTATGGAGGCTGACGAGCTCCTGCTATTTGAGCTGATGTCATAACCATCTCTGCTCACACTTCTAGATGTGAACCCTGCATAAATTCCAAGAAACAAAATGCTCACAAAGATTCAGTTACCATCATTGGCCTTCAAATGATCAAAATGGGAAAAAGTCATCACTCATCACCAAATTCACATGTATTCCAACAAACCCCCAATTGTCCTTATGTTGTTAACAAGATTTTCTCTCAAATTCAAATGTCAGTTTTTCCCTAGAGGAATCACCATACTATAAATCCTACTTCTGGCAGGGTTTCTCAAAAGTGTTTAAAATAGACGAACAATGCAAAACATAAAACAAAAATGAAAACTTACAGTAAAGCCCAGATCAAACTCAACTCAGAGGAAGCACAGATCACAACATCATGAAAAACATTTAACTTTCATGGATCTCAAGCATATTCATACTGACAAGGATAAAAGTACATGACAACCCCAATCTCCATAAAGCTAGCAACTTTAAGTATGTGACAATCAATCCAATATTCACTCCAACCCCAAAAACCAAATCTTGAAACAAAAAAAATGCTAACTCATTCATATTTTTAGAGGGGAAAAAAAATTATGCAACTTGCATGCCAAGGAGTAGCTTAATTACCAGTATGGGAAGGACTCACAGCCTTAATCCTATTGCTCCAGCAGGCTCCCATCAACAAAAATCACTTCTAGAATCAAATAGTTTGGGTTATGGCTTTGAAAAGCAATCAAACAAACAAACTCATAAACCTCACTAGAGCAAGCCAAAGTTTGCAAACTTGGTTAAAAAGGGCAACCTCACAAAATGCTAAAAAAGAAACACTATCCAAACAGCAAAAAGTTAACGCCACTTGTCTTAGGCAGATCCTAGTGATTGAGCACTGAGTAGCACAGATTAAAAGAAAACTTTTTCAACTTTTGAAATGATTTGGGTTTGGATGAGAAGAATCATAAAGCAAAAAGTGCAAGGAAAAAAAATAAAGTGGAGCTTTGTTCACTTTGTTAAGGGGGGCTATTGGCAAGCCATGGAAGTAGGTGGGTTGACTTAACTTCTTCCCTAGCTACTTGGTTCATTTTGTCTGTTACACCCAACAAACGAACATGCAAATTTATTACCTAATTTATTCATCTCCCAATAAAAAACAATGAGGTAGATGCAAAATAAATGCATATGTATCTATTCATTCTGTTAATCCAATACATTTTAAGCCAACCATAGTGATCATTATATTAATCTATTATTACTAACCGTTTGATTGAGGTTATGTTCAATGATCATGACCAAAATGGACACACGTAATCATCTGTTGATTCAATTTAGAGGGTTCATGAATTTAACCATGTGGCTTAATGTTTGGTACAATTTTTAAATCATGTGCATAGGTGTTCAGTTTTCGATGATTGAACTGGTTCCAATGATTAGTCAAAGCTGACTCATGGTTAACTCTTAAAAAAAATAAAAGTGGGACAAAGATTACTCTGAATCTGAGCAAATAATATATGATATGAGACTCTTGTTGTTTTCTAGTTGACTAATGCAACTATGCAAGTCATTTGGTATGTTATACAAATGATTGAAAATTAGGGACAATTTAAAGGGTATTGGAAGAAAAAGATCTTTTCTTATTTAATATTTTAATTCAATTTCGAAAGCATTTCATCATTTGTTAATGAGTACAATTTTATAATGTTATGACGTAAAAGCGAATTTGAAGTCCAATGGGTGATTTGGAAATTAAATGGTCTTCAAATTAAATGAAATGGTTTTTATTATAAGAATATCCTTATTTAACTATTTAACCACATAATCAAAATAGTACACTTTTTTTTTTACAGAAAACTTAAGTAAAGAGATAAAAGTAAGAAAAGGTGGGTCTTCTAATGATTCATACTTATCAATATTTATATGTAAAGCTCCATTTACGATATTTACGTTTTATCAATATTTTGATATAGTCCTATTTTTTTTTTGTTTTATTTATATCTTTAATGATTTCAAAACATAAATGTCACTCAAACTACGAATGAAAACTTGACATTTTATGTTATGTTATGATCCTATTGCTGTTATATAATATTTTATGTTTTGATGTGATTTTTTAATATTATAGTTTGACGACATCAATTTTTTCCATTTATAATTTGGATGTTGTCTATTGAAAAGATAAAATTGAAACATTTTAAAAATGATAGCAAAGACATAATAATAGGAAAAAAAGAAAGGGACTAAATCAAAACTTAAGTAAAACGAGGGACATAAATAAAAGTTTATCCTATTACAAATCACAATGTCTCATAATTATGTGTAACCAATAATTGCAAAAAATATTTCACTTTTAGGATTCGTTTGATTGGGGACGGGGGTAAAATCTGAGTAAGCTTCGTATCATGATATATATAATATATTTCCTAGATTAAAATTTGATGGATTCACTTGGTCAAAGACACGTCAAACCAGGTCAAATGAGAAAATTGAAAGGGTACAAAACACGCAAGAAGAACAAGACTAAATGTTCAAAAAAAATTAAAACATCGTGTTTGAACAATAACAAAAAGAAAACAAAACCTAACATGACACACGATAAGTATAAAGCAAATTTTTCACTCTAGTCACAAAAAAAAACTTCTCCCCTGATTTACAAAGGACTCATCATATTTTTTTTAACTCATTTTATTCATTATTAAATGAGATATATATCCTATTTAAATAAGAACTAATATCATATTTAATAATAAATAATATATGAATTAACACAATACTTATATTTTATAAGTATAAATAATATTTTTTTAAGATATCGTGACAAAGTCAATGTGACCAAAAGTCACTTATGAGCATAAAATGATGGCGCCCACACATCTAAAGTACAGGAAAAGTCATTGGAAAAAAAGGCGCAATTAATAAAATAGTTATATTAAAAGCTAATTGATTGTGTTGACAATAAATTAAAGTCTATTTTTAAATTGTAATAATCATATTTTTAGTCCATCAAAATATCTAAAATCTTTCTTAAAAATACTTCCATTTAGTCCTTAATGTTTTTCATTTTTGTTTGGTCATTTCGTTAACTTATACTTGTTTAATTCTCTGAATGTCAGTTTAGTTTGGCATTCTACATGGAGTCAACCATAGATCAAAATTGATAAATATGAACTAAACTGAAATTTGTGATATTTGACAAACTAAAAGGAAAATTAAAAAATATTTTAAATGAAACAAATCTATTTATGTACAGAGAAAAAATTTAAATTAAAAATGTAAGGGATTTTTTTGGTACATAAATTTATGGAATTAATTTATGTTTAATATTATGAAAATAAAATATTGAATTGAATTTTTTAAAAAAAAATTATAAAAATACATGTTTTAACCTCTAATATAAAATATTTTATATTATATTTAATAAAATATTTTAAATTCTATTAGTTTATAGCATAAAAATTAAATTAAAAAATAATTATGCATAAGAAATTTACCTAATGCTTTTTGAATTATTTAATCATTTAACATTATACCTTTATATTTACTTATTCAATCTAGAGGTGAAAGTGAGTCTAACTGAGTCGAATTTGTTAAAGCAGATGGCTCAGCTCACTTAGTATAGGTTCAATTCTAACATGGCTCATTAAGAAGTGAGCCTAGTTTGTAGGCTCAAATTCAGCTCACTAAAAACTAGAGGCTAAGATGGCTCATCAGCCATTTTCCAAACCTAATGAGATAGCTCATAAATTAAGCTTTTAAGAGTTTAATATGCAATCATAGTAACATATTCTTCATAACAACCATAACAATAATACTCAACTCACGAGTTATTGAGTCAAACACGGTAAAACTCACGCTTGACTTGTTTCATAAATAATCTCAAACCTTTAGCTTAAACTTGACTCTTGAGCTCACAAACTTAACTTATTGAGCTATTAATAAGTTGAGTTAAAAATAGTTCACAAACTAACTTACTCACTTCCAAACCTAATTCGATCTAGGCACCTACACGTTAAATGGTATAACTATTGTGCTATGATGTGTTCATGCTCATTATGTTTGACTTTTTATTTATAAGGATTTTTTTTCAAAAAAAAAGATAGTTATAAAATTAATTTTTCAAGTAAAGTGGTGGCACATTGATTTGTTCTTGTCAAGTGAAAATACAAGCAAGTGGATGTCGATCAAATAAAGAGCCACCATGACAATTATGCACTACCAATGCCAATAAGCCTATCACTAATGAGGGGAAAAAATTACATTTTATTGTTCTAAATTATAGGTTATGGGCACTGCACAAAATTTTAGAAAGGTGCAAATCGACTCTTACATTTTAACCAGTCCAAAATTGTTTTATACCATCCAAAAAGGCCCACTTTTTAACCATTTGATATACTAGTAATCCCTACTCACCCCTTTCATCTATCATATCCAATGATGAAGAAATGAGTATCCCTTTTAAATGTCAAAATAACAAATCATCTTTGGCAGTGTAAATGTACGGAAAGGGGCTAACTACAGTTTTCAGGTTGGCATGCACATTAGGGAAAACACAAGACCGGCTCTGGTCACAAATTTGAACAACTGAACAAAAATATAAAGAAAGCCCGTCTAAGATCAATATTCACAACCGTTACATAGCAATGATAATAACAAGAGATGTTGGCGAAGCACTCCTGTATTGGAGTGATTTAATCCCTCTAAAACCTAATCCTACAAACGTACCCTCAAAAAATATAAAACTCTATTTTCACTGTCTAGTCTCTACGAAATTTTCTGCACATCCAGAAGACCCCACAAACAAGTAAATTAACAGATTCCCCCAGCAGGAACATCGAATGAGAGGAGGTGCCATATTAGGATCCCATGCTCTACAATATTTTGTGTTCCAAAACTGAATCATCGGGAAAAATACTCAAATTTTGAACCATGCAACGTACTGAAAGTGGTCTCAGAACGGTAACAATAAGAGAAAATTCAGACCTTAAAACTCTGTATAGTTAACAACCTTGTTCACATAATGACAATGGCACAGCACATGAGCACAATAGTATAGATTACAAGTCCATTATGTTTTGTGTCAAAACCGGTTTCATTCAATTTCGCATAATACTTTTCAAAACATCTTATTGCCAACTAAACAGTCCTATGACAGATTCAACAACAGATGTAGATACAACAAGTCTCTTCCTACTAGGTGACCTCTACCAGAATCAAACAGAACCATTATGTTCTATCAAAAACCAGATGTTGTAAAGGCCATTTATAGCACACGTCTTGTTTTCCATTTAGAACCCCCAAACCATGATTTGGGAAAAAAGCTACAACAGAGAAGCTTTTGTTCAAACCTTGAAGATTTCCGAACCAAAGACCAGACAAACTATTAGATCAAGGCCTTTCTTGATGTTTTCTCTTTTACTTGGTCTTTGTTTATCAAACTATCCTCCTTATGATCCACATTGCTTATTGAAGCCTCTATTGATCTTCTTCTAAATGACCAACCATCCCAGGTAAAACTCAGTCATCACATCTTAATCAAAAAAAAAAAAAAACATCAACAGTAACAACAAAATCTTTTCCAGTTAGGTTAACACTGACAAAGTCAAAGTTGAAGGGAAAAATATACAAGGGCCTGAGAGGCAGAGTACGTTTGTTTGGGATTATTTTGACTCAAAATCACTTTTTTCATCCGAAAAAAATAATTTTTCATATATTTCGATAATTATTTAAAAATAATAACAAATTCCAAAAAAATCAGCTTTCAGTTTTTTCGTAGAAGCTAAAAATAGTAGCTTCTAGAAAAACATTTAATTTTCAGTTATATTTAATATTTAAGTTTCATAATCACCTTTTTCCAAAATCTGAGACACGCACCCACAATCACTTAGTGCCCCCATGATCCTAGGTAATTGCTTCTAGCTTGCATCCTTCAGCTAAGGAAGCCAAGGCCCTTGCCAATAAGTTTCAGGTGCAAGTCGTCCATGTGATTAACAGTAACCTGTGTATTTATGGCATTCTATTAACCCTTCAAAGTTCAAACAAAAAGCATGAAAATATGGTAACCATGAAAAAGAAGCAAAGTCTGTCTGACATATCAGATCATTCTTAGGCAGAAGGCAGACAGGAATGTTGTTAGGGAAAGGTTTGCTAATCCGATAATTGTTTACAAAAGGAGAAGGCACAGGGGTAGTCTAGGCAATGAGCTGACTAACTAACTCTGTTAGTGGGAGGGGGAAAATACTGTGGGTCCATGAATGTAATTTGGGCATAACAGTTTTCTGGTAGGGAGCTAGGAGTAGGGAGCACGTGGAATGTAGGGGGAGGAGGAGTATATTTCTCTCAGTAAGGGGTGATGAAGGGTAGGAAATTGGTTAGGCTGAATGTGGGAGAGTGAGCTGCCTAGTGCTCAAGGCCTTACTCTATAGCATTGTTATTTCTATCATTCTGCATTTTCCAGTTTAATATACAGCATTCAGATATTACTGCTTCTGTTACCTTGTGCTTCTATTAATTGGTATCAGTCCTCACGTCACTTGGAGTGGGTTTTCTCATCTCGCGGAAGCTGCCAAATGGAAGAACAAGTTGCTGAACTGGGAGGCGGATCGATAGGGTGGTGCAATTGCTGGAGAGGAAGGAAAGCCATCGGCACCGTTCGCGTGGTCAATCACCACCGCCACATCGGTCGTTCCGAGTCGGCTCGGATGACCGCTGGAATGAGGGTTCTCGAGGGTATCAAGGGGGACGTCACTCCCCTTCTTCCCTCAACACGAGCGGCGGGAATCGCGGTCTCAAGATCGCGACGATCGCAGCCCCCACTCATTAGATGGTCATCGCCATTGGGAGCGACATCCGTGGCCAAATCGATCGCGATATCGTTATGCCGATAGCCCTCCTCACCACCGCGAGAGACCGGAAAATGGAGCTCCCAATATTTTCCAGCGATGATGTGATGGGATGGCTATTACGGATTGAACGCTACTTTCGAATCAATGGGATTGAAGGGGATGAGAAATTCGAAGTGGTGGTGCTAGCTTTGGAAGGGCATGCGCTGTCATGGTTCCAGGTTTGGGAGGAGCAAACTGATTCCTTCATGGAGGTCGTTCAGAGGAGGATTACCAGGCGCTTCCAACAGGGTGGGTCAGGGACCCATATGGGCCTCTCTTGCGCCTAAAACGGGTGGGTTCCGTCTTGGACTATATTGATGAATTCGAACGCATCTCCGGCCCAATGCGCGAGTTGGATCGGGAAGTGCTAAAAGGAATGTTTTTAAATGGGCTGCTTGGTAATTTGAGGGTCGAATTAAAAAGCCTTGATTTGGGCTCCTTAGCAGAAGTGAAGGATCGAGCCCTATTACTAGAAGAGCGCATCAGGGAATGGAGGTCCGGGAATTTTGGGCCTATTGAGAGAAATTTGGGCCATACAAGAGGTTAGCCCATTCAGAAGTCTTCTCCATTTACACCCAAAGGTGGCATGATGCGGGAGGAGGGACGAGTGGAGGACGCGTGGCCCTAGAGGGTAGGTGGCGGAGCGGGACGGCGATTATCTCAAGAAGGATCGAAGCCGCAAGGCCTCTGTTTTAAATGCGGGGAAAGATGGGACAGAGAGCATGTTTGTAAATTGAGACACTACAAAATGGTGCTCATGGAGGACTCTGAGGCGGAGGACGCACATGAGGAAGTGGAGGATAGAGAAGGAAGAGGTCGATGTAGTCATGAAATCGCTGCATCTAACATTCAATAGTCTTCAGGGCTTCATCACGATAAACAAGTCATTTAAGGTGAAGGGCAAAGTGGGCGAGACAGAGGTGGTCATCTTGATCGATAGGGGCAGATGCAAATTTCGTGGCGGCTCCCTCACCGCCGCCAATTGCCACGAAGTGTTTCTTTCATGGTGGAGCTAGGCACGGGCGACATAAAACGAGGGTGGGGGCTTTGCGAAGGGCTAAGCGTGGAGATTCAAGGTAATCACATTTCTCAGTCATTCTTTATCCTTGAATTGGGCAGTGCGGACATGGTGTTGGGCTATGGCTCGATAGCGGGGTTGGGCGATATTGGAGCTAACCTTCAAAAGCAATACATACAATGGAAGGAAGGGGGTGAATGGAAGCAGATCCAAGGCGAACCATTGTTGAGACAGCGCAAGTTTCCTGGAAGACCACACTAAAGGCGTTAAGGCTACGGGAAGGGTATATGGTGACCACGTGTATTAGGAGAGCAAGGCGCAGGGAACCCCCACCAACCCTGGATTGGAAGGAGCCTGATAAACTAAAGAGGCTCCTCTCAGTATGATGATATATGTGAGCTTCCTGCTGGATTGCCTCCCAACGCTAAGATCACTCTATCACGTTGAAGGAAGGAGCCAGCATACCAAACATACGACCATACAGGTATCCTTATTTCAGAAAAATGAAATTGAGCGAATTGTTGGCGAAATGTTGTCTGGGATCATCAGGCCAAGTACTAGTCCTTACTCAAGCCCGTAATTCTTGTGAGGAAGAAAGATGGGGGGTGGCATTTCTGTGTGGATTCCAGGGCCCTGAACAAGGTGACAGTGCAGATAAATTCCAATTCCGATCATAGATGAGCTCCTGGATGAGCTAGGAGGAGCTCAGATATTTCGAAGTTGGACCTGAAATCGGGTACCATCAAATCAGGATGAAGGAGGCAAACGTGGAAAAGACAGCCTTTAGAACGCATGAAGGGCATTATGAGTTTTTGGTGATGCCATTCGGGCTCACTAATGCGCCCTCAACGTTTCAGGCACTTATGAATTCTGTTTTGAAGCCATTTCTTAACAATTTACCCTGGTCTTTTCGATGATATCCTCATTTATAGTAAAACTGAGGATGAACACTGGGAACATCTACAGAGAGTGTTGGAACTTGCTGCAATAAACTCTTTATCAACAAAAAGAAATGCTCTTTTGGTCAAAGAGAAATTGAGTATTTGGGTCATTTGATATTGGCGAAGGGTGAAAGTGGATCCAGGAAGGTTGAGTCGATGATAGCATGGCCGGTACCCTTTGATTTGAAGGGGCTGCGTGGATTTTTAGGCATCACAGGCTATTACCGCAGATTCGTGAAGGGCTATGGAAGGATTGCGTGGCCGTTGACGCAACTCTCAAGAAGGATTGCTTCCAATGGGGAATGGAAGCCCAGTTGACCTTCGAAAAATTGAAGAAGGCTATGACTACTCTTCCGGTCTTAGCTGTTCCTGATTTTGCAAAGGATTTTGTGATGGAGGCTGACGCATCTGGGAAGGGAATTGGAGCTGTCTTGATGCAGGAAGGGAAACCAGTGGCGTACATGAGCCAGAAGTTGTCAGATTGGCAGCAGAAATCAGTCTATGAGAGGGAGCTCATGGCTATTGTGTTGGCTGTTAAAAAATGGAGACATTATCTGCTGGGGAGGAAATTCATAATACATTCAGACCAGAAGAGCTTGAGGCACTTGGTGGATCAACAATTAATGGGGGAAGGCCAACAAAAATGGATAACCAAGCTACTGGGTTTTGATTTTGAGATAAGGTACAAAGAAGGAGAGAATAGTGCAGCAGATGCCCTGTCATGGCGAGTCAACTTTGAAGCAATATCTTCAGTAACCCTCAGGAGTGGGAGGGGCTGGAAGACGAAGTCAAGCCGATGAGAGCTTGAGGAAAATCATCCAAGGATTAATTGGAGGAAATGAAGGACCAGCTGGTTATGAACTGAAACAAGGAAGACTCTTTTACAAGGGATGGATTGTGATTCCCAAGAACTCTCCCAGGGTGCAGGTAATTTTACATGAATTTCATGATTCGGTGTTGGGGGGACATTCAGGTTTTTTTAGAACTTATAAGAGAATTTCTGGATTAGTTTGGTGGGAAGGGATGAAACAAACCATCCAGAGGTATATACAAGGCTGTGAAACTTGCAGCAGAAATAAGTACCTCACTTTATCTCCGGCTGGTCTCCTGCAACCTTTACCCATTCCTTCACGTGTATGGGAGGATATTTCAATGGATTTTATTGGGGGACTACCAAAAGCCCAGGGGATGGATACCATTTTGGTGGTAGTCGACAGACTATCCAAATATGCCCATTTTTTAGCTCTTAATCATCCTTATACAGCCAAGATGGTGGCTGAGTTATTCGTCAAGGAAGTGGTACGTTTGCATGGATTTCCCTCATCCATTGTTACTGATCGTGACCATATTTTCATGAGCAATTTCTGGTCTGAGCTTTTTAAGCAGGCAGGGACAAAGTTGAAATTCAGCTCAGCATACCATCCACAAACGGATGGGCAAACGGAGGTAGTAAACAGGTGCTTAGAGACTTATCTAAGATGTTTTGCTGGAACCAGACCAAAACAGTGGAAGAGATGGCTACCGTGGGCTGAGTTATGGTACAATACCACTTATCACTCTGCTGCACACACTTCTCCATTTCAGGTCTTGTATGGGAGAGAACCCCCTGCCATCATTAAGGGAGATGTTATGACTTCCTCAGTGGAAGATGTCAACCAATTCATGGCGAGAGAAATGCCACGATTGAAGAATTGAAGTGGTATCTGAACAAAGCTAAGGAGAGGATGAAGATACAAGCTGACCAGAAGAGAAGAGAGGTGGAATTCGAAGTGGGGGAAAAGGTGTTTTTGAAGATCCAGCCATATAGAATGAAGACTTTAGCCACTCGCAACAACCAGAAATTAAGTCCCCGATACTATGGGCCTTTTGAGATCCTTGAACGAATAGGGGAGGTAGCCTACAAGTTGCTACTTCCTTCTAATTCGAGAGTGCACCCAGTTTTCACGTGTCACTGCTCAAGAGATGCATGACACCTGAGGCAAAATGCCAACCCCTGCCTAGAGGGCTGACAGATGAATGGGAATTGAAGGTGCAGCCTGAAGCTGTACCTGGCAACCAGGGAGAACGAGCGAGGGGAAAAGGAGGTGTTGATTAGCTGGAAGGATCTTCCGGAGTTCGAGAGTAGCTGGGAGTCAGCAGCGGACATCCAGTTAAACTTTCCAGAGTTCCACCTTGAGGATAAGGAGGTAGTTCAAGAAGGGGGAATTGTTAGGGAAAGGTTTGCTAATCCGATAATTGTTTACAAAAGGAGAAGGCACAGGGGTAGTCTAGGCAATGAGCTGACTAACTAACTCTGTTAGTGGGAGGGTGGGAAAATACTGTGGGTCCATGAATGTAATTTGGGCATAACGGTTTTCTGGTGGGGAGCTAGGAGTAGGGGCACGTGGAATGTAGGGGGAGGAGGATATTTCTCAGTAAGGGGTGATGAAGGGTAGGAAATTGGTTAGGCCGAATGTGGGAGAGTGAGCTGCCTAGTGCTCAAGGCCTTACTCTATAGCATTGTTATTTCTATCATTCTGCATTTTCCAGTTTAATATATAGCATTCAAATATTACTGCTTCTGTTGCCTTGTGCTTCTATTAAATGTGCAACTGGAGTTGTACTGAAATTTTCGGTGTTAAATCTCCAGATTTTTTAACCAGCAGAAAATAAGAATGCAGTATCTATTAGATATCATGAAACAATCTCTCTCAAAAGCTTAAACTGATGAATAGAGGTACATGAATAGTTTTATATCTAACACACCCACTCATGCAAATGCCTCTGTTTGATCTTGAAGCGTGAACAATTTATTATAATGGGGGATAGCTACGCTCGAATCCCTAACCACATAATCATGGAGACTTTGATACCATGTCATGAACCATTTCTCTCAAAAGCTTATGGTTTTACGACATGGTATTAGAACTCCGATATAGGAGCCTGAGCACCTTCCGCTGCTTTCAATGTGTCTATCCAGCCTTTATTCCTTTTTTTTTTTTAAGAAATTCACAGCCTTCATTGCTGATTGGATTTTCTTCCCTCATTCCATTTATCCATAAACCTCTTTTTAGAAATTTTCCTATCCTTTTTCTTGGTTTTTTGACTTCACCACTGCTGTCATCACTGCTGGCCACCCCTCCGGCAACTTTTCTAGCCAACCAACCTCACCACCTTGATCACCACCCTTGGACCAGCCAACCCACCTAAGCTCCGCCCAAGATGCCATCAAATGCGCCCACACAAGCCAGTCCTTGCTTTTGCACGTGGCTTCACACGATAATGTTCCAGCAACCTGTGAAATGGTGTGGAACCTATTCTCTGACCACCTTTCACCGTTGATTGTCGCCAGCCGCCCCCAACCTTCCTCTGGCCTCCTGTCACTGTAACTGAACCCAAAATGGGACCCTCCTTTCAACTTAGATCGGGAACCATTCTCCTGCCATAGCTACAGCAGCAACAGCGGCAAATGTTTGGGACACCAAAACTCTCATCAGCTCTTTTAGTAATCCTTTTGACTCTAGCTCTCTACCCTCTTCCAGTAAGAATTTATTTTCTCATTGTTTTAGTGCACTTGGTACTATTATTGAGGATTTATGGATAATAGACTTTGGTGCGACTGATCATATGACTTTGGTTCGCCAGAATTTTTTATCCTATCATTCCTCTCCTAGTAAACACTATATCAATGTAGCTGATGGCTCTCATACCACAATTGCAAGTTTTGGTAATATTGATCTAAATCTTTCCCTACACCTAAAAAATGTGCTTCACGTTCCCCAACTTTCCTATAACCTTATTTCTATTCATACACCTTATTGGACAGGTTACTGACTCATTTCCTGATTCACTGGCTGATACTCTATCAAGAAAGTGTATGCTAGGAAGAGGGGTGTTGGGCCTGAGTTCAACTAGGAACCTGGCCCTATTTTGTAATGATGATCCATAACTGTAATTAGTTCTGGTTGTTACAGTTAGTTAGGGAGTTAGGGAATATTCTTTGGGTAGTCATAAGTAGTGAATTGGAATAGGGTGAGTCAGTTTTGGTGAGGCTCATTGCTGAACAAAAGAACCGGGAAGATCCCTTGAACCCCAAAACAAAAAAAAGACCAGCAACCCACCAAAGACCCACCACTGTTGGCAGCTGCACACGCCCTCTTCTCTCTTCACGTTTGACCACACACCGGTGCATTTGGGTGCACGACACTCTTTCTTGCTACATTCTTTTGCTAGCAACCCCCTTCAGTTTATCTCTGACCTTCCTCAAGCTAATCATCATTGACTTCTAGCTAGCTATGTTCTATGGCTTTATTTATATTTTTCTTATTGTTAAGACTTTTAAGAGTTTATTTGTAACACGTTTACAGTTTAGTAAACTAATGACTTCTAGCTAGCCTGTTTAATGGAGTTCATTTATATTTCTCTTATCATTAAGACTTAAGAGTTGATTTGTTTAACGTTTAGTAACCTTTAGCTTGAGGGGAAGTGTTAGAATCGATGCATGTGACTAATTGTTCTTCCATGTAATTAATACGTGTAGCAAGTAGCATCGGAAACATTAGACTCTAAGGAAATAAATGGTCATTAGTTACTTGGGGCAATGTTTGGTTGGGTGAAAATAGGGATAAAAATTACATGGATGAACTTGATGTGTTATTTTACATATGAAACTCATCCATGTAATTTTTATCCCCATTTTTACTTCTCAACCAAACACACCCTTGTTCTTGAAATTTTGTCATGTATTTATTCGCTAATGAGAATATATGGAGTTGCTCTATATATACCAAGCAAGCAATCATTCCAAGCATAGTTGTTTAAATCCTCTCTTTTCTTCTTTCTTTCAAGACAACGTACCATAATAATATTAATTGAATGAGTGCAAAAGCAGTTTTCTACAATATGTAGTATTTTGCCAAGGTCTTCAGTCTTCACTTGACATACCATCAAACGGCCAAAGCTTATTTCCTCACGCAACTAAGAAGTCTTTCCCAATTTTCAAAAAATTATAAAAAAAAAAAAAACCGAGTTTCTTAAGTTAAATAGATTTAAGTTTCTAACCTTGAGATTCCCAAAGATTTATCAATATTTGTGTTTGCATTTTGGAAATGCCTGGGAATCTAAAATCTTCTCATGCTATATCATATTGTCATGCATACAGCTTTTGAGCTCAGACATCAGATAATGAGCATAATAGAATATAAGAGCACATAAAGATGCTAATGTCCTCAAATAAACACTGGCTCGTGACGGGAAATTAGAAAACAAAACAATAGGTAACCAAAAGTAAGCAATCAATTAAATTGACAAAATATAAGATGGGTGAGTAATAATGAAATAATAGCACTGGAAACTATTTCCTACACCCATCCCACCATGAAACAGGATAAGCAAATTTTAGGTAGTTACTAAAAAAAATATGCCGATTGTCAATGTGTATCGCTTACAGACTAGGTTGATTACAAATCATCATAAACTACTAGTAATTAGATATTGGAATGATAAAATCCACACAGAAATAGTTAAAGAAATGACAATTGACAAATTACTAATATAGACAAACTACTAGTAATTTTATATATGAGATGAAAACATACCTGGGAACTAAAGTAGCTGGGATTCGTGGTTCTGGAATCATCCACTAGACCATTGAATGAGGAAGAGTTCACAGCAAAAATAACCTACATTGACATGAGGCTTCCATCACAGAGGTTTTGATTGCAAAGGCCAGGATGAACGTGGTAGGGAGATTAAATTAGTGTGATGGAAGATAGGAACCTTTCTCTGGAGCAGTGGGACTCAACAGCAGTATAATAGTAATCTATAAAGATGAAACCGTTAACAAAATTTTGCAGTAAAAAATAAAGCTTTATATTATCGCAGCAATTAAGAAAGTGAGCAAAAAAACTGCCAACATTTTCATATTTGTTTTGATAAGAACTGTTCAATATACAAATCATGCTTCTCTGCCATTTTGTCAAATATACTAGGACCACAATGGAAGAGAAAGTTCAAAAAGGTCACTACAGAATAGTGAGAAAAAAAAAAAGGAAAGGGTATTTAATGGATCATGAACATCACCGAGACAAATGCACATAATAATCAGCAAATACAAGCAAATCAGAGCAATAATACCAAAATGACATTGGACTAGGATCATAAACTCAAAACCAAGAATCCAATACAATCCACACCCTGCTAAGAAAATGCATCAAATTATAATTATTGCACATAGTAGAGCTGACAAATATAAGCGCTACAACTAACTACAGAGTTTTTCATGGAAGAAGAAGAACCTTACAAAAAAGAAACCCCTACCTAAACAAATCCGGCCCACGACAAAACACAATTTGAGTAATAGTTATACCAAACTGACACTAGTCTAACATCACAATATGATAATCAAGACAGTTGCATAAAACCATAAATAATTCATGTGGTAAAGCTGACAATTATCAGAGTTACAACTAATGATACAGTTTTCATGGAAGAAGAATAATAACAAGAATCTTACAAAAGAAGAAACCCCAACCTAAAACACTACAACACACAAAAAAGAGTTCCCAATCCCGGTGTGTCACAAAACAGGAACAGCTCCAGCAGAATGGGAGCTCTCCCAAACTTCAATACCTTCAACATCTTCCCTACTAACAAACAACCTATCCCCACCACCTTCAATCTTCTTGATAACGCCTCTCTCCGAATCCTCCCTCTTATCCACAAAGTTCCTCCTATACAACCCTTCACTCTCACTCCCACTCTCAACAACACCATCGCCACCACCACCACCAACCCCTTTCACCCTTGACCAAACCTCCAACCCAGCACCTCTCCCAACAAACACTTGCCCCTTATAACAATGAACCACCACACCACTCCCCTCATCGCCACAACTCGCCAAGCTAGGGTTCTTGTCCTTCAAATAAACCCAAGGATCATCCCCAAACGCCTCATGTCCGCCACAGCCAAATCCCCAGACTTCGAACAAAGCTTAAAAATCGCCAACCCTTCCACATCAACATCCACATCCGCGAACGAGTCTCCGAACCTGCTACTCCGACCCGCGCCAGGCTCGTTCGTCTCCCAAACCACATCTCCGGACCTAGGGTCCCAAATCCGAACGTAACCGGAGTAACCAAACGCGCCGCTCGTAACCGCGCTTCCGACGAGGACTCCGGTCGCCGGAACAAAAGCCAGCTTCCCGGAACCATGTGCTTCGCCTGGTTCCCCGATTGGCGCCCTAACTGCGATACGATCTGGATCCTCTCTTTGTCGATCTCGAGAACGCAATTCTCGCGGTGAGGACAATCGAACGAAGCGAAAACGGAGGTCTCCGACGCGGATATGGCGTTGACGCGCGCCTTGAAGATCCGCGGATCGGACGGATCGGACCAGTGTACGGATCCGATGTGACGGCTGCCGGAGAAGTCGTAGAAGTGGAGGCCGGCGTCGGATTCCGATCCGACGGCGGCGATCTCAGGCCAGACGCGGCAGATGGAGTCGATCTGGTCGAGGTGAGTGCGGAAGGTGCCGGAGTGGACGAGGCTCCAGTCGTAGCTTGAGACCTGGCCGCCGTGGGCGATCCAGACGGCGCCGTTGTCGGCGGCGGCGAAGGTGGAAGGGAGGCCCTCGGAGGCGGGGCGGATGGACTGGACGATGGCGGCGTCGATGCCGGAGAAGGGTGGAGGGGAGGCGGCGGAACGGAGGTGGGAGTCGATGCCGTAGAAGGCGGCTTCGTCGGCGAGCTCGTGGTTGGAGAAGCGGCGGGCGGCGGAGGGGAGGTGGTTGGTGCGGAGGAGGGAGAGGAGGACGGAGAAGATCTCGGGGTCGCGGTCGATGAAGATTGGGTTGGGGTCGTTGGTGGGGCGGTTGGAGAGGGCGAAGAGGAGGGAGTCTGGGCCACCGGAGCGGAGAGTTGAGAGTGTGGTCTCGAAGAGCTTGCCGCCAACGTTGAGCTTGATGCGCTCGATCGACTGCGACTCCGACGCCCCCGCCGCCGTGGCGTGGGAAGTGCTTTCCTCCTCCATTACTTGTCCACTGGCAACTTTGACTTCCAACTCCCAGGTGATTCTTCTTTTGTTCGTTTTTCATTTTATTTTTCTATTCATTTTAGGTAGTTCGTTAATTTACTTGTTTTCTACTAATTATAAATTGCTTCCTCTTAAATTTTACATTGACTAAACTGATCTCTGTAGAAAAAAAAATCAAAATAAATTATTCCCTTTAAAAAATTATATTGATGGTTAATTTAACATTGGACAAATTAAAATTATGGGCAAATTAGTTTCTTTATATGAGACCAATTTAACATTTTTTTATGATTTTCAAAGAATTAATTTGTCTTTTTTAAAAAAAAGAATCAATTTATCCAAAATTTTAAATCAATAGGAATATTTTTGGATATTTTGTTTATAGAGAGGCCAATTTATTTGTTTGTATATTATTTTAATAAATAAATTATGTTGAAAAGAAGGTTAATCATATTGTAGTTCAAGAGTTAAGAGTTAAGACCATGTAATGAAACTAAAGCTAAAGACAGTTCAAGCAAAAAATGAAAAAAAAAAAAGGTTCAGCCACCTTTGAACCAGCCTTAATAAGAGCTGAAATAAGTCAAGGGAATTTTGGTCAAAGGAATAACCGCGGTTTTGTAAAGCAAGGGTCATGCAATTTTATTTTTGCTTTTTTTGAAACGCCCGTTTTATTCATTTATAAACAATAAAAAAAAACCTAAACGGCCTAATAGCCTCTAAGGCTTTCTGAAATTGAAACACACACACACCACACTCTCTTCTCTAGTCTCTTAAGACTGTAACTGAGGCAACCACAAACAAAAGCCACAAAACCTAAGTGGCTAAGGGAGATGAGAAGATGAGAAGCCTGAGACGGACGCACACGGAACACACGCATTGCCACTCACTCGGCGCTTGGTCTCTGCTCACAAGCTCTCGCCTAAGCTCGACGCCTGGTCTCTGCTCGGCCCACCCGTGCTCGACAATTCCAGTCCTCAATCCCTTGCTGACAACAACTCGCAGTCCTCGCAAGTGATCACACCATGCTCTCTCGAATGCCCGCCCCGCTCGTTCAGCGCAAGCTCGTTAGGCGCGCCGACCCCGCGCCTGCTCACTCCGGCCTGAAGCTAAGGCTGAAGCTTGAAAGTTGAAACTTTGAGAGTGAAAAGCTTGAAAGGTAAGTTGTGTTATTTGATTTCCTTTTCTCATTTCCTTTTCCATTTTTTATTGGTGATTACATCGTTAGTGTTCTTGCTTTCTTTAAAATTAAATTATTATTGATTTCCTAAATTGTGTTGATTGATAAATTATGCCGATAATGGTTATTACTTATTCGGTTATTTGATTGATAAATGTTGATTGATAAATTAAGCTGGTTATTCCTGGTTATTTGATTTCCATTTGTTGTTGTTGTTGTTGTTGTTTCTTTTAAATTTGTTGTTTTAATTAAGTAACATTTCGATGTCTTCTGCACAAACACCTTCATCACAAACACCAGTATCCCAAGAAGCATCTCCTGAAGATTCTAGTAAAAGATCATATAACCATAGGGAAAAGCTTGATCCAGCTTGGGGGCATTGTAAGCAAATCCTGAGAAAGATGGAAAAGTTGTTCTATCATGTCTTTATTGTAACAAGGTAATTAGAGGAGGTGGAATCAATCGATTCAAAAGTCACTTGGGGCAGAGAAAGGACAAGTTGAAGCTTGCAAGAAGGTGTCGCAGATATTCAAGCTCAAATGAAAAAATATGATGATGAAGAAGCAAAAAGAAAGGTGCAAGAAGATGCAATTGAAGAAATGAATGAGTTGAGGAAGAGCTTATGCGAATAGGTGACAATCCAATGCAAGAGCCATATAGAGTTGCGTCCTCTGCATCTCAAAGGGGAAAAATCCACTAACCTAGGCTCTTACTTTATGCCTAGAAACCACACCTAGAGCTCAACCAACATTGAAAAGTGTGTTACAAAGTAAAGAGGTAGTGAAGTGTGATATTGCCATTGCAAAATGGATGATTGATGCTTCTATGCCCTTTAATGCATGTAATTCAAGCCTATTATCAACCTATGATTGATGTTATTGCTAGCATGGGTGATCAGGTTTAAGGGTCCAACCGTTTATGGAGTTCATGGTAAACTATTGAGTAAATTGGTTGAAGATGTGAAAAAGATGATAAAGGGTTATTGTGAAGTTTGGAAGCAAAACTGGATGCACTATCATGGCTGATGGATGGACTGAATTGTAGGCGAACTTTGATTAATTTTTTGGTCTATTGTCCTAAAGGAACTATTTTCCTAAGGTCATTGATGCTTCTCATGCCTCAAAAATAGCAAATTTATTGTATAAGCTTTTTAGAGAAGTAGTGTTAGAGGTTGGACAAGAAAATGTTGTTTCATGACAGATAATGCTAAATTATATCCTGGAAAGTTGTTAAAGGCTAGAGTTTCCTAAGCTAGTTTGGTCTCCATGCCGCTACTTGTGTTAATTTGATGTTGCAAGATATTGGGAAATTGGATGAAGTTAATGAGACTGTGTCACATGCTTCTAAAATTACCAAATACATATATAATCACTTGCCATCCATTGTATTTGATGAGAAAGCATACAGGTGGAAGAGAAATACTTGATCCAGCTTCAACTCGCTTTGCCACCAATTTCATTGCATTGCAAAGTATTTTGGCTCAAAAGGATGCACTTAGAGCCATGGTGACTTCTAGAGAATGGATAAGTTCAACTTATTCCAAAGACCAAAAAGCAAAAAAATTTGTGGATCAAGTGTTGGATTCTAATTTTTGGAAAAAGTGTTGATATTGTTAAACTCATTGAGCCACTTGTTAATATGTTGCGTATTGTTGACAATGAAGATAAACCCGCTATGGGTTTCTTTATCAAGCTTCTTTAAAGCTAGAGAAGAGATGGTGAAGAGGTTTCAAAGAAGAAAGAAGATAGTTGGAGCCTTACTAGGCAATCTTAGATAGTAGATGGGATTCTCAACTTCGTAAAAATCTTCATGCTTGGTTATTGGTTAAATCCAAGCTTGTTGGTTTAATTCTGAAGAATTTGAAAAACACAAGACTACAACATCTGGCCTTCTTGATGTCATTGAGAAGTATGCTTATGGAGATCCTGATTTGCAATCCATGTTAACAAGTGAAATGAGGATCTTAAATGTTGAACAAGATTTTGGAAGCATTCGCCATACGTAAAAGCACAAGTGATGCCAGGTAAATTTAACAATTGTTATTTATTTTCATTATTTATGTTGTAATCCTGATTATGGTTAAATAATGTGCACACTAATTTATTACATTATATGTATTATTGTAGATCAATGGTGGGAATCTTATGGATGTGGTGCACCAAATTTACAAAAATTGGCTATTCGTGTTTTAAGCCAAACTTGTAGTGCTTACTGGTTGTGAACGAAATTGGAGTGTGTTTGAACACATTCACTCAAAGAAGAGAAATAGGTTAGAGCATCAAAAGCTTAATGACCTTGTTTATGTTCATTGCAACTTGAGGTTACAAAAAAGGTAATTTTTTTTTCATATAACTCTTTATTTATATGAATATTTAGTTCTCCAAAATATTTTGTTTATCTTGATATGAATAAATTGATGAACATAGAATCAACTAGAAATCAAAATTATGATCCGATTTGTTTTGAGGCATTTGAGGATCATGCTGATTGGATATTGGAAAGTCACGCACTCTTAAACATGGATGAGTTCCAGGCTTTGCATAATGATATTGCAAATGTTTCCATCCAATAAGTAGATGATATTGGTATATTTTTTAATTGCATGAAAGCTTTTGGTTGTCATTGTTCCATTATCATTGTGGATTATTGTTTGTTAGTTTGATATATGTTGATTTGTTAAAAATAATATCATTGTAGATCAATTAAATTTGGAAGAAGATGATGATGAAGATCCTGCACATGATAATTCCAATGAGAATGCGGATCAAGATGAAGGCATGGTTGGTCAAGTTTCAAAGATTTAGCTGATGAAGAAAGGCCTCTTGACCAAAATGATTATGACCCCTTGGCTCCTTGGGTTTAATTTGAAACTTTGTTTGTAATGTTGTATTTTTATGACTTGAGTTTGTGTTTTTTGTGATGTAAAACTTTATGAGTTTGTTTTGATTCCTTGACTTTGTGACTTTGTGTCTTTTGTTTTAAACTTTGTGACTTTGTTTAATTATGTTATTTATTTATGCTTTGTATTTGGAGTTTTAGATCTCTTAAAAAATGTCAAATGGCTAATTAGTTATTATTTTTATAATTTTTTTCAATTTTTATATATTTTTTTTTTTTTTAATATAAATCCGTTTAACCGTTTCGACCAAGTGACCCAGTATGTCTTCATAAGTGAATCAGAAGGAATTTTAAAACTATGGTTAACAAAGGCTTCAGGTTTATTAAATTAAAAGCTATTTAGTAATTACTAACGACCAACTAATTTGATAAAGAAAATAACGTAAAAAATTAAAATTTCTTTACAAAATAATTTTAATTATGACAAACAATAAAAAAAGGACAAATAAGACAAGTCAAAACTCAAAAATTTAAGTTATTCAAGTCACTAGAATTGGTAGCTAGTTTAGGAAATATACATGAGGTGCGGGATTCTATTCTTATGGTGATCAACGTAATTTAGAAGTACAAATGAAAAAACATAAAGAATTTATGCTATTCAAATTTCAAACCCTAATTAGGATTTAAAGTATTTGAATATATATATATATATATATATATATATATATGATCAAGTTATACTAATGTACCTTTAAGCGACTTATATATAACTTTTTATTAGATTATTTTTTAACAAAATCGGTCATTGAATTAGAAGTTTATACCATATAGATCATGCTTATAAAATTTAAATTAATCTAAAATCACTTGGCATAGTTTTATATATATATCAAAATTAATGTAATATATATACTTAAAATAAACAAGAATAAGAGCTTTATGCTTACATTCTTATTGATATTAATTTTTATAAAATTTGGCATAAATGATCTTTATGATAGATAACTGTAACTCAATGATTAGATCGGTAATAGAAAGTTATATATATATATATATATATATATGAGTAAAATCAATTGACTAGGTATAGCTCTATAAAGTTATATCTTATGACTATAATCAACTCACTTATATTTTTTTTTCATAATTAACTCATTAATTCCTTATTTAATTTGTTCTCTTCTCATCTCTCCTCTCTCATCCTTGTGTTGCCCATTGTGTTGTTATTCTGCTCATTACTATTCAGATCAATGGTAAAATGGATCCTGGAGCAATTTGTTTCCAATGGTAAGAAATGATCCCTTGCGATTGCTTTAGCTTTACTAGTAGGCAATAATTATGATTCATGGTGGGAACCATGGCTATGGGATGATTTTAACAAATTTATTCAACTTTTAAATTAATCCTAGTTCAAAAGAAAATATAATTGCTGAATCGTGATTGTCAAGAATATCACATTGTATATTGATAGGCTCTAACATTACTCACTATTACTATAAAATGGTTATGGAGGTTTGAATGAGAGGATCTTTGAGGAAGGTGCTGTAAGTAATGATAGGATATGTGTGTAACGAGTATGAAATTGGGCTTAGGCCCATTAGTGACAACTAACACAATTAGGAGTAAACTCTACAAAAAGAGAAATAGGGGACGAAGAGAAGGGACTTGATATGGTAACCTCTTTCCCTAAAAGCTTCTTCCTCTCTTTCTCTCATTCCTTCTCTTGAACTCTCTCTGATATCCTTTTCCTTCCATAGGTGTAAACCCATTGGAGTGGAGTTTGCTCTAGGATTATCATCAGCAAATCGTTCCTTCTTATTTTCCTTAATTCTTCCATTGAATCTTAGTATATCCTGAAATACCCAAAAATACTATTCTGGTTATTTGTTAGTTGAATTTATACTGTCATTTGATTTTCCAGTATCAATACAAAAACAACGGGTTCAGCCCTTTTATTAAGTGGTTCTTGTATTTAGCTCCTTACAATGGTGTTTTCATTGGCCACCATGCTCGATTTCCATGGTGGTTTGCCAAGCTCAATTAAAGAACAAACTGGTACAATGAAGAGTACTATTGAATTCATGGCTCATGCTGATTGAGTTCATATGAATGATCCTAATATATTGTTAGCTTGCTTTATCAATGGACTGAAAATTAGATTCATAGAAAAGTTTTCTTTGAAAACCCTAAATCTCTTTTCCGTGCTTTTTGCTTAGCAATATTTTAAAAAAATTTGCATATTAGATTCAACAAATTGAAGATCAGAACTAGCGTGTATCTAGAATATGCAACCTTTATATTGTTTAAAGCGTTAAGCTAACAACCTGTGAAGATGTGAAGGTGATCGACAATTGAGTTCGATAGGCTAGGTTTGACGCATATGAGATCGATCCAAAGCAACAACAATCGTTAAGCAACCACAATCCAAATCCAGATTTATGTCCTCCAATCGGTATATGATGACAGTGATGGGTGGTGAGGACATAGCCACTCAATGACCGTCATTGAAGCCAAGTGAGCAGTCCACGAGAGATCCAGGTGGAGGTGATGACTACGGTACTCCTGGCATGGAGGATCGGTGGCTAGGATGAAGTTTCTCGCGAGGGAAGCGGCGCCAATGCTACGGTGGTGAAATGGGCACTAAAAGTGGTGTTTATTGATGCCATCGTGTTCACAGTGGACCACAAGCTACCAATGGTGATCGAGACGGAGGTGCGAACAAGTGTTTCTTGTTCGTCGTGCGCCATGGCTAAGACAAATAGCACCAATAACTCTCTGGTGTTTGATCTTGGGGATATGAAGAGTGAATTTCTCAAGGCTCTTGCAACCATTACTCCAATTTCAAAGTTAAACTTCGATATTGAGCCTTGCATCCAAATAGGAATTAGACCGATTAACATTAAAGGGGAGTCTTGTATTTTCACCTCCACACAAACAACGTAAAAGCTAATTTCCTCAATGATCAGAGTATGGGATTTCCTACTACCACTAGAGTAAGTTTAAGAAATGGCACATGACTGGTTTGACTTAGCTATGTCTCATTATGATTTAGTCTCTCTCCAGTTGTTTGATGATATCTTTGAGATATGTTCTGCACAATATTTTTGTGAAGGAGTCTATTTTAAATTCTGTTTGACTAGAACACTATTCTTGTGTTCGTTGCTACTATTGTACGTATTCCTTTTGCCTCGTGTGACACATTGATTGTGTTGGAAGCTCTATGGGGCAACTGAAACTTGTTAATTATATTGTATACTTTACGTATCAATTGTTTGAGCAATGGCTTATGAGAGAATTTTGCAATGCAAGGGGGCTAGAAATTACTAAAAAGATTCTTTCTGCATGAACTTTGTATCAATGAAAGTCTTCCTTGTGTATTCAATGTTATAGTAGCAAAAGGTTACCTAACTGATGATTATTCCACTATTGGCTGGTTCACTAAGACAAAATATGCTTTTGGTGTTTACCTTTCAGAGCCTCTTAGGGAAGCAAATCATTAACTCATTGGTCCTACTAGAAAGAATTTATCATTGAAACAAATGTGTCAAGTGCAGTAATGTTTGTGATAGTCAAGATAACTCCCTTTCCTTTATGTCATCATTCCAATACAAGCCTAATGTTGTAGTGTGCAAAAGAATAGTCACAAAAATAGCGGGAAGGCTATATAAAGGAGACATTGCATCACCTACTTATTAGAGTGGTTTCTTGTGTTGGTGAACACTGTTATTGCATCTGTTGTTTGGACTACCAAAGGCTGCTCTTGAAAGAGAAGATGTTAAAGGATCTTTTAGATGGATGTTTAAATGCAAGAATTGCTTATTTTAGTGGCTATTCAGGAATGGCATCAAGTGGGATAAAGCTCCATCATTCTTTTTGTGTTATGCTTTCTAATGAATACAAGGATAATATAGGTGAGCTCCTTGTTGGCACTATGACATTTTTAGTGGATTTGGATATACTTTCACTTTTACTAGCCACAAGTTAAAAGAGCTAAAAAGGTTCATTAGCAACCAGCTTGCAGCAAAAGTTTGCAACTTATAATAACAAGAATCTATTTCCAGGAGTGCTGTGTGCAATTGTCTTCCACCATGGTGGCCACAACTTCCATTGTCAACAAAATAAATAATGGTGAAGGACTTCTTGCCTTATTTGAAATTCTCAAGTTCATTTGGGTTTGCTACAATTGGTTAGAGATGAGTTTATCACCACATCAAGCTTCCAAGTTAAGCTATCACGTTATGTTAACTTCTAACCTTGGGAACAAGGTCAATTTTAAAGGGAAAGGTAATGTAACAATTATGAAATTGGGCTTAGGCCCATTAGTGACAACTAACACAATTTAAGGAGTAAACTCTACAAAAGGAGAAATAGGGGATGAAGAGAAGGGACTTGATGTGGTAACCTTTTTCCCTGAAAGCTTCTTCCTCTCTTCTCTCTCATTCTTCTTCTGAACTCTCTCTGATATCCTTTTCCTTCCATAGGTGTGAAGCCATTGAATCCAGTCTGCTAGTATTATCATCACAAATCGTTTATTCTTATTTTCCTTAATTTCCATTGAATCTTATATCCTGAAAATACCCAAAATATTGTTCTGGTTATTTGTTTGTTAAACTTTATATTGTTATTTGATTTCCCAATATCAATACAAAAACAACGAGTTCAGCCCTTTTTATCAATGTTTCTTGTATTTAGCTCCTTACAATGTGTGTACATGTCATCTCTCCTAATTGGTTGCACGCATAGAATTTAAAATTGTGATATACCATGCATAAGCATCTAGATGAGAACTTCATGGTTGTGTCCTAATTGATAGGTAATGACTTGGAGATGAGAGATGAGTGATAGAGAGAAATCAATTAAAAAAAGGAACTAGAAATATAAGGAATTAATAAGTTGTTTATGGAAAGAGAATAAGTGAGTTGATTATAGCCATGAGATATTATTAAAATGAATAGTCAAGATTGGGAGTAACTTCATAGAATTACACCTTGAAAGTCAATTGATCATTACTCATATATATTCTTTCTTCGGAAATATTCTTCAAACCATAAAAAGAAAGGAATGCTTATCTTGTATTTTTCTAAACAATTGTAAAATTGTTTTAAATATTCAAAAGTTTGTTGTTTATTAAAAGTTTTGAAATACCACTTTCTTTCTTTTTTATTATGTTCTACCTCAAAATCTTTTCTTATCCAAATTTTATTAATCTAAAAGGATGATCTATTTTTGAAATTACATTTATAAGTAAAAAGCAAATACAAACTAACACTATAATAGCTAAAAAATGGAAAACTACTGAGGGTGCTAGTCCATCTTTTATGCACCCACCATCACAACAAATGAAGATTCCAATAAGTAAAGATTTAGAAGTTGAAGCTACTCCATTTAAATTAAATAAAGAAAACAAAGATTTTCAAAAAGTTCATGAGCAATGAAACTATACTAATCAAACCCTATATATAGTAGCTCAACAATTAGGATAAGATAAAAATAAAAAAAGCCTCGTCAACATCTCATAAAGATTTTCCTTTGGATCTACAAACACAAATATATAAACTATTAGCTGTTCAAATTAAAATCTGCAAAATGAAGTTTTTTAACGAATTAACTATAGAAGATCTTAGGAAGAAATTAGAAGAATTAACCACAAAAGATACAAAAAACAAATCTCTATCATCTACAAATGTTCAGAACAACAAAATGATCAAGATACAATAATTAATAAAATAAAATATGCAAAAACTATAACCTATTACCCTTGACCTTTATTAGTTGATATTCATTATGAAGAAAAGCAGAGGTAACAAATTTTCCTTTGAGGAATTCTATTGTTGAATGGAATATTGATGGATTAAGTGAACACTTTATCCTTGATACCATGCAACAAATGACAATGGCCATCCCTACATTTGCAATGAAAGTAAATAGCAATGATGTTAATGTTAGCTTCATAACTCTTTAGAAAGCATCATCACTAAATGTTTTGAGTGACAACAAACCAATTTTGTTAAAATATTTTATAGAATGACCAATCTTTTACTTGAGTTTCTTGAGTACTAAGGACCTTTCTCATTAGCAAACAAGTTCCTTAAACAAGTTTTATTTTCACGATATCATGTGTAAATATGTTTAATTTCATTCAAAGAGATTCTGAAATTAAATGAAGTGAAAAATAATCCTTGAAATAGACGTTAGTATGCATGACACAAAGAAAGGATTTAGAATAAGAAAGCAAGCTTCAGATCTTCAAAAAGAAGCCTTTATCTTAGAAAGTGATACACAATGAAGAATGCAAACCTCCTCTGAAGCTAGTTATGGTTACTGTCTTCAATCATGATGATATTGCCACCAACAAGCTTTGATTAAAGCATTAAAGATAAAAAGGAAGTCCATAAACTATATGGTGCTTCAAGAAAGCACGTTTGCTCTTAACGGTGCACTCTTTACATAATTGGAGGGAAAATTCAAATTTCAAATTAAAGTCAAACCCTAAAAAGGATGACAGTGACATCTCACTTTTTAACATCGTTGTAATCCCAATTACATGTGTCAATAGACAAGCTCTGTATGGCTCCAGGGTCCTGGGACCATGTTGCCCGAAAGGCCGAATGCAGGAACCATGGTGCAGGTGTAGGTTCTCTAGATTTATGTAGAACAAGCTTGTTGCAAGCAAGCTTTAGTCGCTCAAGCAAGTAGCCAAAACAGCATAATTCTAAAACAATGTATTTTCACTTAATAAGCCCCCTAACCCTTTAAAACACCCCTTGGTTCAAATTTCTTCAGGAAAAGAAACCCTTGGTTCCTAAATCCTCTCCAACCCTTTCTCTCAATCCCTCTTAACCTTCATCTTCCAAGATCAAAGATAAGGGTTTATGTTGGTTTTTATCATCTCCTTCCTCAGCACTTCATGTTCTAGGTTATGGGTTGTTTGTTTTCTCTCATTGTTATCAAGTGAAATGCTCCCTAATATTGTTAGAGTTGATCTAGGGTAATCTAAGAGTACCCATAGATTTCTTATGAGTTTTATGATTGTAATAGCAGACATTGGTGCCATCCTTCCTCCCTGGACTTCTGGTGTTAGCTTTTCAGGTTTCCCCTCAATGAGTGGGTTCAATCTTGTGACTTTTATTTTGATCATTAGAGCTATTTTCCTTACATTGTGGTATTATTGTATGATTTTAGAAACTATTCTAAAGATAATAGAAATTATCATTGGTTTTGTGAAGTTTATGATATTATGATTTTCAAAGAACATGAATTATTTGTTTTAAGACTCATAGGACAACTGTTACTAAAATGATTTTTGATAAAGAGTTAGATTATGAATATGATGCTATCTAGAGATTTTATGAATTACCATGATGATTGTAAGAGTAGAGTAATTACATATGATAGAGGCTTAAACCTATAATAGAGTCCTAGAGAAAAGGATTGGTTTTCATGATTAATGACTAGATAGTAGCCATAGAGAAAACAAAGCGAGCTAATAATTTCTAGTTACTATAAGTATAATTATGCACAACGATTACTGAGCATGAGGTTGGAGATAAAAATAAAATATGTATAGCATATGATTTTCACTTATATTAAGATGGCAAAACTTATGGTTTACGATATTGTCATGCTTTAAGATTTGGGATACCAAGAACTTGTTTCCTTGAACTATTAAATTAAGATATATTGGATAAAGTTGAATAGAGTATGATTTAGCTTTAAAGAGGTATGTATTCATAATATTAGAGTTACCTAGTTTATAAAAATATCGCTTAAGAGATGATTTAGAAATTCAGTTATAAAAGTTTTTAGTAAAATCTTCGTATGATTCATGACAATTGACGGCTACATACTCTGTAGGCTTTGGAAATCACAATGTCTATGAAAGGGTAATCCCTTGGATATGATTTTATAGCCAAATTATGCTAAGGTTAAGCTAGAAGTTACAATTCATCATGTTTAGAAAGTGACTAACCTTGACATCTAACTATCAATGAGGCGGTGTACCAAGGCTATGAAGGCAAACCCCTTAAACATCCATGGAGGCAAATCCCTAACCAGCCATAGAGGCAATCTTTTGGAGATTAGAAAAGTTTAGGACCTAGTAAGGTGCCCATAAGAACAAAGATAATTACGGTCAGCTATGACCATTCTTATATACATATATGTTTATTAAGTTCAAAGTACCTGTTAACAATACTCTAGTTATAGTTAAACGTTACTGAACTTGATAAACACATATGCATATATATATAAGTTTGGAATTACTTTAGAGCTGGTTTTATTATTATTATTATTATTATTTTTGTGCATCATGATTATCGCCCTATGAAAGGGATTATGAGTGGGAATTCACTCATTAATTTTATGATAAAACTCACCCTTATTTTCTTTGTTTTTTCTCCAGAATACAATATTAGCTTTCGATCATCCACCTCCTCCCCAAGTAGTAGAATACTTCAGTTCGATGAGCTTCATGCCATCGTGAAGTGCTCGAGTTTTATGTATAGTGCTCCAAGTGATAGTGTGGGCAAGGTCCCGAACCACATGTTTACACATTTTACATTTTGATTTATCATGATTTCTTTTGTAGTTAATATGATATAGCACTCATGAATATTTTGTAAACGAGCAACTCAATATGATTTATATTAGGCTATAGTTTTAGACCTTATTTATGGAAAAAGGTTATTCGATTTATTACGAAATTTGATTATGATTTGAAATTGATTTTATGAATAAAATATGTATATAGTATGACTTCAGCGATCATGAGGCTTATGTGGGAATAGGATTTCTCATGTGGATTACGATCCAAGTGGTCATGACATTAGTCAACCGTACAAGCTTCTAGAAGAAAAAGTTCAGAACCTCGTTCAAAAAGTAAAAAGTAGTTTCTTCTGGGTTTTGTTTGACACCCAACTTCATCAACACCCAAACACCCCACTCACAATATACATGGGTCCCGCCACTTACTTTTTCCTAACTTATTCTCTCTCTATCACTCCTCTCACATTATATGGGACCCACATGGTGTTACACCCAACACCCATGTAGGTGTCAAAATATCATTTCTTTTCTAAAAATGGACTCAGAAACCTTAATTTGACAACGTTTCTGCAATTGTAAAAGTGGCTCTCACAACGGAACTAGTCTTTTAGATTGCATTTCCAATACACAAAAAGAAGATCAAGACATGTCATTAGGAAAATAGCTCAAGGGGCAATGGTCTAAAATGAAGATGAAGTATAAAAGGAGGTTAAGTGCTTACAACTTAAGACTTTTGGCTGAAACGCTTGCAAATCTTTCAATAACACAAGAATCCTTCTTCTTCTTCTGAAAAGCTATTACTGCTTGTAATCAGTTTCTACTTTTGTAAAAATCTTCTTTCTAAGTATTTATTAGATAACATTTTCTTCTTAGGAAGAATTGTTATAAAGAAATCATTCAAGTTTTCAGCTCATACATTGTTTTATTTTTAAAAAACTCGAGTGTTTGTTAGTGTGACAAAATCAACCTTCAAAAATCTTTGTACCCCATGATTCAAGGAGTGATCATTGTGAGTGTAGCTTGGAAAGGCTAGTCAAAGACTACTGGCAGTGATAGTAGAGTGAGCTCCTGGTCACATGAGATAGCTTAAGACTATTGAAAGACTATCCAACTTTCTTAAGGTTGAAAAAGAGTTGATTTAATGGAATTCAATAGGTTGTTGAAAACTAAATGTAATTGTGGCCAAACTAGTATAAAAACACTTTATGCAAAATCTCTTCTCTCCCTTAATCTTTTTTACTTTCCTTTTTGTGTTTCTCCTTAATGCGTTTCTGAAAAATATCATTTAACGAGCTTTCTTATTTTCACTTGGTTTAGAAAATTACTTTCTGATACTCACTAATAATCTTTCCGCTGCACTTCAAGTAAATACTTGATAGTTTTTGTGTAGAAGTTTTAAGAAACAGGAAAAGAAAACTAAAAGCACGATTCAACCCCCCTTCGTGCACTTTTTAACCTACAATTAATAACCGGTTTCACTAGGTAATTAAAGGAATTGTGGGATAATATTTTAATAGAACAAGAAAAAAATCAAATTCTTAGCATGTTAAAAATGAACCTAGTCCTGAAGAACAAGTAGACGATGCTACAACAACCCTAATTTACACTATTATAAAACATTTTGTAGGAGACCTAGTAAAATAATATCAAAGAGCCGTTGATCAATTAATGATCATTGCTAGATCAAGATACAGAAAGTATATGTTTGGTGTTTATCACTCCAACAAATACACTAAAGTTTTCTAAGATAAAGAAATGTTTAAGGATAAACTTGAGAGACTTATTTTGATCTTTTAAAGAAGTGTAATATAAGGAATTCGCGTATCCTAGAGAATGTAGTACAATACACGTGTCCCTAGGCAAATTTGGGACCACCATAGGGTTTCCTATGACCCACCAATATTGTTGGTGGGCCCCATTAAATTATTGTTCCAAGATGTGAGAAAATAACTCTGGAGAGTGATGAGTGCTAAAATGAGCACTGGGTCTTGAACAAGCGGTGCATCATTAGGAATTTAAGCGCTTTTGAACACTAAGCGCTTAAAGTTTTCATAAAAATCCCCATTTCGGGTTTCTAGACTTCATAATTGACTATTAACCCAAAAATATGATCCTTCATGCTAAAGACGAACTCCCACTTCCAAGCTTCATTTCTTCTTCAATTTTCTTCAATTTAACTCCAATCTTTCACTTCTAAAGCTTTAAGATATGTGGTTTTAGTGATTTTACTCATTTTCTTTCAATTCTTCGTTGTTTTTGGGGGTTGACATAGAATTTTCATGCTCATTAAGGAAGTGGGATTCATCCATGTTGTTAGAATGGTAGCCGTGTAAATAGGAATTTTAGGTTAATTTAGAGTTTTGTTGATTTTATGACGGACATGGTGTCATTCATGCTCCAAGGAACTCCATTAGTGTTGAACCTTTATCTTCTACCACTCCAGGTGAGTGGGTTCAAACTTGTAACCTCTAGATTGTCATTAGAGTTATTTTTATGAAAAAATGGCTTAAGGTATAATTGTTAGAGACTAATATTGTACAAGATTTGAGATTTACTCGAATATCATGTTTTGAGTTGCTGATTCAAAAAGCATGAACTATTTTGATAAAAATTCATGGGACCATGGTTGGATATGTTGTGTGTGATGAAAAGGTTTTCTATGTTCAAGGAAAGGCTTATTGTAAATTACATAATTTAGTAAAGTTTACGAAAGTTGTCAAGTGCATGTTATGGTTTTTGTATGTTGCCATGTTTGTAAAGAGATTTCAGACAACTTTTTTAGAATATCAAGGGAGATTATATGGATAAATGTAGAATAGAGAATGCTTTAGCTTCTAAACGTATATAGATATGTGTATGTGTGTGTGTGTGTGTGTTATTGTAATTTTAGAGCTTATAAAAGTATTTTAATTTGAAGTGTAACCTAGAAATTTAATAAAAATGATTTTAGAGTATGAATATTCATATAATTCACTAGTTGACAACTACATAGTCTATTGGCTTCTAAAATCACAATGTCTGCAAATGGTGATCCTTGGACATGATTTCATGACTATGGTTATGCTAAGGTCAAATGGTTAGAGTTTCATGGATTTAGATCTCTAAGAAGACTAAGTGATTTTAAGGGTTTCAAATTTAAATGGATTTTGTTTTAATTAATTTAGACAATAACTATAGAGAAACAACCAAGTTAAGTTAAAAAAATAATCGTTAACCTTGGTATCAAGTTGTCCCCAAAGGAAAATCTTCCAGAACAGACATGAAACCTAATTAAGTGTCCGAATTCGGGTTCTCAAAGAACCCACATGCTTTAGAAAATCTTATTATACAATTGATCAAACTAGACATTAATTATTGTTTCTTAGGAGTTATTATACCATGAGTTTGTATAGTTTTATGTATATGAAATATTTGAAAAATGGTTTATGAGCTTATGAGATAAAAAAGTGTATTTCCTAGTTAACTAGGTAATTGCATGTCAAGCAATTTTATTGGTTGCATATATGTTATATTATGTATGTTCCTTGGCGTCCATGAAGAGGGGTTGGGAGAATCCACTCACTGGATTTTGCATAAAACTCACCTCTCTTCCTTCTCTCCTTATAGATATGGTAGCCGCACCTTCATCTCAGCCACTTTCTTCCAAGCAGCAATAGAGTTATAGTTGGTAATCTTAACTTAAGTGAAGTATTTGTCATTTTATTCTAGAAGTGCTCCAAGTATTATTGCAAGTAAGATTTGGACCATAGAACATGATTTAAATATTGCACACATAATGTTGTTTTGGTTTGTACTTAATGAATTGTATCCATGGATATTTTAACTGAGTAACTTTACACGTATATGTTTTGTATTATGATTTACAAACTTTAAAGTTTGAATTATGAATCATGAAGTTAAAGTTATTTTGATTTTAAAGAACCAAGTGATTTGTATATAGAAAAGGAAACCATGTTTTAAATAAATTATAAATAATTGTGCATACAAAGCATCCCAGGTCACAAGGCTTACGTGGGAATGAGATTTCTTATATGGTCACGTGCCCAAATCGGGCCATGACAAGAAGAATGTTTGCTAAGATTACACATAAGAAGATTTTCTTTTAGAGAAATTGAAAACAATTCATAAGAAAACTTCAAAAGTATGAAGAATGCTTAAGAGTCTCTTTCATTCAAAAGTTCTTGACTTGTTTGAAAGTATTTTCCTTTTATACTTGAATTTGAATAGGACCTTTACCCCTTGATTTATTCTCCTCTTGACATGTGTTGATCAAACTTTGTGTGTCCTGGGATGTTAGTCTTCATAGCTCTCTTAGTGACAACTAGTGGAGTAAAGAAAACCATTGTCCTTTATTACTAAAGAATACTTTAGAAACTACTTCTTCAACCATCCTGGTTTATGAACTTCTCTTCTTGTGAAAGCTCCTGGGGAAGGTGATTCTTCAAGTAGAAAGTTGATATGTCACTTCATAACTTTCTGAATGCTTTGACTTCATTGAAATTCAAATTTTCTTTTGATTTCTAATGACCCATTGTATTTTCTGATGTAAGCTTTGGTTTCTAATGAGCTTCTACACTTTCTAAGCTCTTTAAACTTGTGCTAAGCTTCTTTTTGAGATGGATGATGATCTTTAGATAGTATTTTTCTTCTTAAATGATGAGCACTTGTGAATATGATGATTGATGTGCTTAATTTGATCATGAAGCACTTTCTTATAATGCTACTTTCTAAAGTCATGAACTCATTTCTAAAGACCCAAACATACTTTTTAATGCTCTAGTTTGTTTTCTTAAGTTTCTTACATCCTGTAATTCACTTTTTGATATATTTTTCACATTCTTAAAACTTTAAATCTATTTGAATGAGATTTTTATCACATTGAATCATGATAATGTGAAAAATATATCAAGAATTGAATTATATGTATATGAGAAAATTCTTGTTAAGCACCATAGAAACTCAAGCAAACTATTAGTTATTTCTTCATAATATTTTAACGAAATTTGCTTTGTTATCATTCAAAATTCAAGCTATGATAGCTTTTTCAAGTGTTCTAGATTTGATAGAATTCCTATTGAATACATCATAAAACAGCTTTATACTATTAATGAGAAATTGACTGATAAATAATATTAACATTATATTAAGAGTTAAAAATAAATGAAGATTTATAATAATATAAAAATATATAAATAAATAATAATTATTTTAAAAATAAGTAATACATACATGATAAATAATGTTAAGTAATAAATAATATTAATAGAATTATTTTGAATTCTATCATAACCAATTTATGCATCAAAATCACTTCTATCTAATTATTTTCTTAATATCTAATCATAATTATTATATATTAAGTAATAAAATTTTTTTTTACAAATTTTCATAGTTCCAGCTTCTATCATAATCACTTTTATAAATAATATTTTCATTAATTACTAAATTATTAAATAAAAAATAAATATTATTATTTAGATATTTTTAATTGTGTTTTTATTAATTTTTATATATAAATTATGACTTATGTTATATGTTATTTATTATTATGCATTCAATTCTTCTAATAATTATTTTTAGTTTTCACAAAATATGAAAACTAAAAATATATAATACTTTCTTCCTCTTATACATTTTAATATTTTCTATTTAATTATAAATTTCATTATCGCTTAGTGTGAAATAATTTTACATTGCCAATATATAAAAATTCAAGAAAATATCAAATTATGTTAGGTAACTACCCACTATGGTAACTACCTACCATAGTCTAATAAGTTCTTGAATTTTTATTGATTGGTAATGTAAAATGTTAAAGTGTGTGTTTGGTTCTACATTTTTAGAATTGATTTTAAGATGAAGTAATTTATGTTTCACAATTTGATATGAAAAGTGATTTTAATAAAAATCAAAAGACTAAAAACATAAAAACAACAATTTTTCACTTATACTACAATTGATTTTGGACCCAAAATAAATTCTGAAATTGGACTCCAACTAAAATCTAAACAAGACATAAACTAAACAAAATTGATTATGGACTCTCAACATCGATTCTAAAGTGCCCAAACTGAGTACCCAAACATGCACAAAATGAAGTTTAATTGTCAACTAATAAAAATTCAAAAGAATGTGAAATCATATTAGATACCTATCAACTATGATAGTTAACATATTGAATTATAACAATTATTTTAGTATTTTTAATCTCATTCCATATAATTATATTTTTATATTAATATTATTTATCAATGTATTCGTTATTTTTAAAAGAATAATTAGCATTCATTCATCTTTTAATATTATTCTAAATATTTATTTATTTTTTACATTTTATTTAATTAAAATACTTATTATTAAATTTTTTAATTATAATAATTATTACTAACTCTTAATATAAATTTTAATATTATTTATTAGTTTAATTTTTATACATTGATAATATAAAATGATTTTATGCTATCAACAAATAGCAATTCAAGAGAGTACTAAATTAGGTGAAAAGTTATTAATCAATATTTTATTTTATATTATTAATGTATAAAAATTAAACTCAATATTTTTTATAATTTTTAATTATTTAATATATAATTTATCAAAAATTAAATCATCAATGATAATATATCAAACATACCTTTAGTGAAATTGGGTAAAATGTAAATTTTTTAAACTAATATTAAGGGGCTAGCTATATTATACTCAAGAATTTTTTGTGCATTTATTTGGATGGATTCTTTAAAGTTAAATGTATTGAAAATATAAAAAATGTATATTATTATTTAATACAAATATATATAATTAACTTTTATATTTATTATTTAAAAACCATAAAAAAAATTAAGCAAATGATAGTATAAAATTCATTATGATTATACATAAATATTATTTATTAAAATTGTACCTACATCATTTTTTTAATATTTTTAAGATGACATCAAGCCAAAGACATTTGATTTAATTCAATTTTGTCAATGTAGCAACTTTGATGATATGATGATGATTCATGGTTATGGTGTGTCAGAAGGCATCATCGCATCATTCATTGTATACGATTACGTCAAAAGAAACAAGACTCAAAATTGTAATTTTACCAATAGTGCTATTTGTAAATAATATATTAGTATAGTACATTGTACCAGTATACTTTCGTTAAGTAGTGGATATCTCATTTCATTTCATATGGGTCTCACAATTCAGCCATAGTGAATAAAGTATGTGCAGCAGATGAGCATCCAGTACTCGTTGTCTCTATATGTTTGAGTGAGTGATTTCATATTTAACTCTTTCTCTCTTCTATCCTATTTATAAAAAATTTCTAATCTTAATATTTTTATTAAAAAATAAGGGTAGAGTAAAGATATATATCTCCTATGTTATATTATTATATTTAATCATATTATAATATACTATTGAATGAATATTTCAAGTAGGATTAATATTAATCCAATAATGAATGATAGTAATAATCATAATAAATACAAATAACATATATCTCCTTCTACATGCCTCCTTATAAATCTTTGTACACACTCATGAAATAAAAAGATACATTGAATCTATGGCTTAAAGTCTTAAAAAGTAGTCTATTATTTTTAGAATAATTGTAAAAAAATTAAACAATATAATATTAAGAAAAATAAAAAATATCTTGATAAATATAAAAAATTATGAATTGATAAAACTATCATTTTATATTAGTATTATTCATTTAATAAATATATTGATTACTTAACTAACATATTCATATTAAATGTGTAAATGAAAAGAAATTAATATTATTTAGATATTATAAGAAAAATTTATTAAAAAGAAGTAAAACCACAAGAAAATATATCATTTTTCATAAGAGTAAAAAATAAAAAAAAGAGTTTATCTACCAAGTATAGTAAGGGCATGTAAGGATGGTGATTGAGATTTCTTATAGAAATAAATTTATAAATTTTATGATAAAATTTACATCTTAAAACTTAAAAAATTATATACATTTTTAATAAAATTTTATCATTTAAAAACCCCTTATCAATGTGTTGGCAAAAACCCATAATAAATTAAAATGTGTCGCCAAATATTATAAGAAAGAAGTCAAATAACACTTGGTATGGACTAAAGGTTGCAGGGCCACGCTACACCAGTAGCTGATACTAATATTGGAGCGCCACTGCACGCAATAATTTCCAGGTAAACGGAGAGAGAGAGAGAGAGAGTGTGTGTGTCGCGCTTCAAGCGCTGAAACCAACGTACGATGCTGCAACATTAATGCTTTTTCCCCCTTCACTCTTCACTTTCTCTCTCTCTCTTCGCCCCCCTGTGACTCTGTGGGGTCTCTTCCCCACTGTCTTGTCAAATTCCAACTTTCTCTCTCTCTCAGTGCTCTGTCTTTACTCTACAACCCCGGGTATCTCTCTCTCTCTCTAGGACAATGGCATGGGTGCTTCTCTCTCTCCCATCTCTCCTTGTTTTATTTAAGAACTCCAAGATTACATGCTCTTTCATGATGGAACATGAAGATGCTTGTGAGGTGCTGCTAGGTGAATAGGGAGCAGCTGTGAGCCTTTATACTTCACCTTCTTCCTTTTTTAGCATCTGGGTTGGTTCCATTTTCTTGTGTTATGTGAAGAACCATTGGTCTTTTGCTGCTTTGTAGCCATATGGGATTGTTGTGCTGTAGTAGATGAAAAGGAAAAGTTTTTGAGGCTGTGTGTGTGTGTGTGTGTGTGTGTGTTTGTGTGTTTGTTTTCTGCTCAGTTTTGGTGATGCAACGCTTTGTTTCTGTGGTTATGTTCTTTGCATTTTGTGATTTGTTTTTTGGGGTGAATTTTTTTTTCTTTGCATTTTGTATTTTGATTTCAGGTATTTGGATCATTTAAATTTGCTTGGGAAGGGAAGTTCTGCATAACATCTCTTTAGCTTATGTGTCAGTGTTACATTGCAGCTTGTTTGTTTTTGTTTAATTTCTTTTGCTTTGTTGTTACTTCAAAGTTTGAATTTTTAGTCTGGAGGAGTTCCTGAATTTTTGAACGTGCTCCAGCTACATGATTTTGGAAGCCCTTTGTAGTTTATATCCTACTAATGTTACCTATATGTTCACGTGCTATTGCTATGAGTGGTTAAAATACTTTTTGGCTCTGGATACTCTCTGATACCCTTTTTAGCTGTGTTTGAGCTGTTATAACTGATTCTCACAAGTGTCCATTTGAAATTAGTCATGAGATGCATCAGTCATGAAATTTCTAATTGTGTAGTGTTTTTATATATTTATGGTTGCCGTGTCAATTTGGGATCTCCTCTTTCAATTGAGACTGCACTATTTTGCCAAGGAAAATAATGTTTTTCTAATTACGGGATTGAATTAAGATATACAAACTATATATATAATAATTACCATTATATTATGGCTTCAAAAAGTTGTTCACTATTCTAAAGGATAATTGTGGCCATTCAGTTCCAAAGTGTGGCCATTTAGAAATTCTATCCAAGATCTTGGCCTAAGTTCAATCTCCAAGTTCCCTAATCTAATTCTATCGAATAACTTTGTTCTGGAAATCAGTCTACTTGTCAAGCATTTTTAACACTTTGACCAAAACTAGATATTATGGTTACGGTAATCAGTTACTGACCATTGAGCATTTGTGTGGTTGTGTTATTTGTTTGATGCCTTCTCCTGGATATGTTTGATGAATGGTTTGTTTTGGTTATCACAGTCCTTTGCGCACATAAATGATTTTTCAGACATATATTTGGTGGCACTGTCATTGTCATGTATACACTATATTTTGACATGTTTTCAAGGGTTTTGTTGCTAAAATGCAATATAAGTAGAGACATTTGTATGGGATTGAAAATAATGACATGTCTCTCTACCTTTTTCTTTTGGTAGATTCTTTTTTTCTGTGTTTTAAACTATGGTGACATTCTGCTGATGAACCAAGTGGCATTTAATTTTTGCTTGATTGTATTCCCAAATGGATATGAGGTGTGAAATATTCTATTCTTATAGCAAATTCCAGTTTTCGCACTATGTTTTTAATATTTAGATGTTAATTCACAGAGGATGGTTGATCCTGCTTCATCTTGTGCATGGTGTGAAGGCACTGGTATTTCATAGGAATTTCCTGATGTCATGAATTGTAATGGATTTTTCCAGATACATGATGATGAGTCCAAGTTTCAAGAGATGGGCTGTGGGATTTGCACTTAAATGAAGGAGAGGCAGCGTTGGAAAGCCGAAGAGGACGCATTGTTATGTGCTTATGTTAGACAGTATGGTCCCAGGGAATGGAACCTTGTGTCTCAGCGCATGAACACACCTCTCAACAGGGATGCAAAGTCATGCTTAGAAAGGTGGAAGAACTACCTCAAGCCCGGCATTAAGAAAGGATCTCTTACCGAAGAAGAGCAGCGCCTCGTCATCCGCCTGCAGGCGAAACACGGCAACAAATGGAAGAAAATCGCCGCAGAAGTCCCCGGTCGGACTGCTAAGCGATTAGGCAAGTGGTGGGAAGTATTCAAGGAGAAGCAGCTCAGGGAAAAACAGGAGATCAACAAGACAATCAGCCCGATTGACGACAGCAAGTACGATCATATACTCGAAACTTTTGCGGAGAAACTAGTGAAAGAGCACCCTTCACCATCATATCTTATGGCTGCTCCGAATGGACCTTTTCTTCACACTGATGCACCAGCCCCTGCATCAACTCTGCTTCCTTCTTGGCTCTCAAATTCCAATAACAATCAATCTGTTAGGCCACCCTCCCCTTCCGTGACACTAAGTCTCTCCCCTCAACGGTGACGCCGCCTCCTCAATGGTTGCAACCCGAGGGCACCGGAGAATGCTCCTCTTGTTTTGGGGAATGTAACTCCTCATGGATCTGTTCCGGCTTTTGGCGATAAGTTGCTCATGCCTGAGTTGGTGGAGTGCTGTAAAGAGCTGGAAGAAGGGCATCGCGCCTGGGCGGCGCATAAGAAGGAGGCGGCCTGGAGGTTAAGAAGGGTGGAGCTGCAGTTGGAATCGGAGAAGGCGAGTCGAAGGAGGGAGAAGATGGAAGAAACGGAAGCGAAGATCAAAGCTCTGAGGGAAGAACAGAATGCTGCATTGGAGAGAATTGAAGCCGAGTACAGGGAACAGCTAGCTGGACTGAGGAGAGATGCAGAAACCAAAGAGCAGAAGTTGGCTGAGCAGTGGAGTTCGAAGCACTTGCGCCTTGTGAAGTTCCTAGAGCAGGTTGGATGCAGACCCCGGATTGAGCCGAATGGAAGATAAAAAGGTCATCATTCAACAGTTTGTTATCTGGGTTGTTCTGAGGCTTGAAGCACACTTGCAGTATATGCTCCTTGTAGTTTTGATCTTGCAACCTACTTTCAAGTCTTATTGCTGAGGTCTCTATCATTGTCCTACTTATTTAATCAAGTTGAAGCGTTTGTATTAGGAGTTGATGATGTGCTTGCATAGTCTTGCAAGAGTTGCATCCATCTTTATATGAGTATATGAACTCAACTATATTTCAATTTTAACTGCAAACTATAGCATCTTGCATGTGTAGCTGATCTTTTTGTGTGTTGTAGCTCCTCCCTGGAATGAAGTTACAGTATGTCAACTGAAATTGCAAATCATTTGGGGATGGGTTGATCCACTATCAATTTGGTGCAATAGAAATATAGGAAGGTTAAAAGGGAGTGCACTTTATATAGTAGCATGAACATGAGAAAAAATAATAACTCTATTCACTATCAAGTAACAATGAGTGAAAGCTTCTTTTTATGTTCTTTTTCTTTCATTTTATCTTTAATCAATCTTAAACAACAATAAGGACATGTTTGTGATTGGAGGGTAAAATTAAAGGTAAATTTTTCATTATTGAATTTCATGTGTAAAAACATACCAAACAAGGAAGTCTTGTTTTGCCGGATGGATTGATTATGTGAATTAGGCATGCCACAATATTCTTATAGATCATGTTTATATTTAAATAGTTAATATTTAAATCTGTTTTACCTATAGTTTCCTTTTTGGGGATTCTCTCTGCTTCAATCGTCCCATTATTTTTATTTTTCTCATTTTCGCCTTATTAAACAAGTAATCTTATTCGTCAGGTTAAATTTCATTGAAAACATTTCTGTTATGTATATAATTAAAAACAACATTGACTTACGGTATAGCTGCAAATCCCCTAATCTCAATGTGAAGTAAAATTTAACAAAATTTTCTTTAATGTTATATTTTACTGTGTAATTTGGATCAGGGTAATATATAGAAATAATGATCAGTGGTACTTTCTCCTTGGCATTGCAAACTTTGAATTTTCGATTAAAAAAAATATAAGAGTTTGGAATGTTCGTCAAATATATATATATGGGTGGAGATTCATTTATATCATGTATAAGTTTGAGTACACTTACATCTTTTAATAACTTTTTATGGGTATAAAATTTCATTACTCTAACTATTAAATTCAAAGTTATTACCTATTAGATATAATATATCAAATTTCATAAGTTTGAAAATAATTTGATATTTCATCATGTTATTTTATTTTAACGGATAATATATTTTTAAAAATATTAGTAAATATCAATCATTAAATACATGCATATTATTATCTGATTTTTTTAAAATTTGACATATTTAATCATCAATATAATATCACATAATTTAAAGTTCAGATCAACTAAATTCAATTAATATGAAAAGTTATTGAAAGGTATAAGTGTACAACATTTATCCTTATTATAAATGGATCCCCACCTTTTTATATATATATATATATATATATATATATATATATGAATAGCGATCTTGCGTTACCCAAAGAGAGAAAAAATGGCGTTCCTGGATGTAGTCGAGGAAGAAGGCAAATTCTAATTCTTGCCATCAGTACTAGTCTTCTTACCCAATGCACACTCCATATTTTCCAAATACGACACGGTGCATTTGTTTAGGCTTTTGAAAAAATAACAAATAATTGTGAAACTTAAATTCTGAAAGCGCTTGGATAATATTTATGGGGGGTGAAGATCGCTGTTTTCACAAAGTAAAAATAATTTTTTTCTGTATTTAGATAAATTGTTTTAAAATGATCATAATCTTGACAAAATTAATTCTCAATTTTTTTTTAAAAACCAAAGGGAGTAGTTTCTAAAAACAGTTTTTAGCTCTTTCACTTTGTTATAGATTTTTTAGAAGTTGAGTATCGGTGTGGCCGAGTTTTATTAGTCTCTGGTAGGACTGGACTTGGAAAGAGTAATGTTATTTTGATTTATATTTTATAAAATATTTGTTGATATATTCTCATTTATTATTGGATAAATGATCCAAATTAAATGAAATTCACATCTAATTTAATAATAAATATGAATATGTTGATATGATATTTCATAAAATATAAATTAAAATAATATTTCTCTCTTGAAAAAGAGCCAGCGTGGCCAGACTTGAGTTATGTCTCTAATGTGGTCAGGTTTAAAATGTATTGACCGAGACTTGGGGTTGAGATTAATATACCTCACCCTATCCCCTACTATTGTACTTATCGGGGAAAGTGGCATTTGTCGTTAATACAAGTAAAGAGGTGGGCTTGAACCGGCTAGATCACAAGTTCTCAATCTTAAGCTCTAAGGTTGCGTTTGATACCTGTTTCAAAATAGAAAAGATGGATACGATGAGATAATAAAGAAAAGAAGATATTGGAGACGGAGATGAATATGTGTTTTGTAATGATGTACGAAACATAATAATGTATAAAAAGATGAAAAAAATTGTATTATAATTTGATAAAAAATTAGAAAGTGAAAATGACAAATGTGAAATATGAAATGTTTAAAAAAATATTCTTAAAAAAAAATTTTAAACTTGTATTCTAGAAACACATTTCTATCTAGTATTTTTTTTTTTTTTAGGTATAAAAATTAATTCAAAAATTGTCCTGAGCCAGAGATAATTTTAGAATTCTTTTTGTTTAGGTTTCTTTTCCAAATATATTTCTCTTCTCAGTGTCTTTGTATTTTTTATCTCGAAATACTTATCAACGTTACGGAAAATAGTGAAGAGAATATGAAATGTCTATGATCGATAAAGGAAGGCTGGATAATCGCGAAATTAGACGGAACAATTGGTGTGGTCCTTTATGCTGTTTCAGTATTTTTGGGTTCTTGTTTTTTCGGTTCTTCGCAGTCAGTCATGTCCATGCTTGGATGTTTCTTGTTTTGCTCCTCTTCTATTGAGAGTTTAAGTTTTTTTCCTGATTATAAAGAAATAGTGTCCTAATATTGAATGGTAAAAACAATTCCCAATCGATAAATAACTTCAAAACAACCTTAATGTGATAAATATTTTTTAAAATTATAACTGCTTATACCACCTATATAATAAGTGAATAACATAAATATCGTAAAAAAATAACGTAGATATTTAACAAAAGCAAGGATATATAGAGCCCGTTTAGTTTATATTTTGATATAATTACTTTTAAAATAATTAATGTTAATGGAATTGATTTATGTTTGGGAATTAGATTAAAAAAGTGAGTTTGAAAAATTATTTTAATTTACAAATGATAGTTTTGAACATATAATTATTAAAATAGATTTCTTTTAAGATAAATGTGTGTAGTGGCCGAAAATAATAAAGAGATGGATAAAATATACTTATCAACTTTTTCATTAAAGTTCAACATCTAAAAGTTACCACTATCAACAGCTTCGAAAGAAATTAATTGTTTTAACCATCCATTATTTTTTGTCACACCAATACTACTATCCAAACACAATTACTTCTACCCAACTCAATTCCATGGAATGCAAGGGAAAATCTTTGTAAACCAAACAAGTAGATAATTGTATACTAGATTTACATCGCACGTATCATAATATAATAATTACAGGGAGAAGTGATCAAGGAGCTTCAAAGTTACGCATAAAATCCACAAGAAAGAAAGGGAAAATAAGGATACGCTTAGTTTCAGTTTTAGATTTTATTTTTATTTTTTTAATTTTTAGAGTTTTGTAAAGAAATTATTAAAAATTAGAAATGAAAATTGAAAACTGTAATTTATAAGATCTGTTTGGTTTAAGTTTTCACTTTTCAGTTTTTCAATTTGTGAAGGAAAATCTGAAAATTTAAAAGTTATAAATTTAGAATTTCAATTTTCATTATTTTCTTTATAAAATCCTAAAAACTGAAAATTCAAATCAAATAGACCTATAATTTTTAAAATTTTTAGTATTTTTTATATAAAATCTGAAAAATTAAAAAAACTAAAATTAAAAACTCAAAAGCCTTGAAACTTCAGTATTTTTTTATTTCTCTTTTATGGGAAAACTTCAATGATGTTTCATAATAGTGAAGTATTATTTATTTGTACTTATAATTCATAGAATATCATCAATACACTTCTATTTATTTTTAAATGAGACTTAAAATCTAAATTAAGTTGAGTCTATAATCCATTTAAAAATAAATAAAAATAAATTAATATTATGTCTTATATTTTATAAATACAGATAATATTTTTCTTTACAATAAACACGTGGTTCCGTAGCACTTCTCTGTGTTTACAGGAAAAATAACAATGGTCCATCACTCTAAAGTACAATGATTGTGTAATTGGGAAAAAGAAAAAGAAATGGACGAAACGAGATGAATGGGTGGCAACTTCCCGTACCCCTAGGCCCTAAACACATTGATCAGAAGACGTAAGCAAATACCACTTGCAGGTCGCTGTCTCTCTCCTGTCATGTTATTTGCAATTTTAGTGTTTCACATTTTCGTTATTTTTTTACAATAATAAAATAAAAAAAACTTATCCCCATTTCAAATTTGTTATATTTATCTTCTAAAATGCATTTTAACAGAAATTGATTTAGTTTCAATTGAATTTAAAATGTATGAAAATTGGTTTACCCTCAATCGATTTCAACGTGGTAGAATTTTTTACTGTCTAAATTCAACATCAAAGGATTGGAGCTACCCTAGATGCAGTTTATATATTGAGCGAAAACTAATCCAAGGTGTATCAATTTTTGGATATCAGATGTACCTCAGATTGATGTTCTCTCAATATGAAACACATGTAGGGTAGATCATTTTTCTCTCAATGTGAAATGCATGTCTTGATTTTCTCTCAACAAAAGGCGGTTGATGATATAAACAACAGTTAGTGCGGCTTCACCCCAAACATGCTCTGGACAAGAGGAAAAGACAAGAATAGCAAGGATAGAGTTAAGAATATAATGGTGTTTTCTCTTAGCACGGCCATTTTATTGAATGGTACCACGAGAAGAAAATTCGGATAAAATTTCCTATTCAGTAAGAAAAGTTAAAAGTTTTAAATCACGATACTCCATGACATTATCTCAACAAAAAACTTTGACTTTAGAAAATTGTGCTTTACTCATTGTGGCAAAGTCAGTATAGATATAAGGCAACTTATGATGATTTTTTATTAAATAAATTCAAGTATAATGTGAGTAGTCGTTAATGAATATGCCAAAATACTGAAACCCACCCATTGTGAGAGTGGGTGTTGACCCCAAACATCAAAATGAACAAAATCAAAAAGACAATCAAATACCAAAGTACATTTAGTGAAAGACAATGAAAAGACTCACTAATAATGGATTCATAGTTCCCTTTGAAATAAGAGGATGCATTTTTCCCAATGAGTTATGAGTAAGACGTTGATGCCATAGTTGAAGGCAAATTATGGGAAGCAGCAAAGAGGATTGATGAAGAAGGAACATGAAAATTATATTCATAAGCTCAAACAGTCATCCAATCTTTCATTCAGTCCCAATGACCTATCTCGTCAATGGATCCTGCACACATGACAACCAAAAGAGGAGAATATGATTTCATAACCAATATCACATAATTGACCCACAAAAATGAGGTTGAAATTAATTTAGGGATAAGGTATGTGTTAAACAAAGTGAGGTTGGGTGAGAAATGACACCTTATGGCTTATGTGCACAAAAGATCCATCGACAATATATATGAAAGGTGCATCATCACTCATCACTGGTAGATAAAAAGGAAAATATGTTGGACACAAAGGTCATGTGGCTATAGCAAACAGAATCAATATAACATCTAAAATTACCTATGGTGATTGATAAGGCAGTAGAGGTATTACCAAAACAAAGAAGAATTTGTTTAAGGAAGGATTCAAGGGTACCAATGGAAGAGGTAGTTGGAGCACCATTGGCAACAACAGCAATAGTAATCACATGTTTAGATGTACTAGAATAGACTAGACCTATCCTGATTAAACCTTGGTAGTCGAATATGACAATATGCAATCAAGTATCCTGAAAATTTACTATATTAACAAACCAAATAGTTGGAGGAAATATCTGTTTTATCCATAACAATAAAGAAAATGCACTTTCGGAGTAGAATTGATGAAAACGGAGCTCAAATATAAAAAGATCTCCCTTAAAAACCTAGGAAAAGGTTCTCTAGAATACCATGTTAGCGTTACTATTTAACCAGGAGTTCATTTCATTAGCGGGGTTTTTCCTTTTTCTTTTATTATTTGTTATAATTATTATTGTAAACATAAATATCCTGTTACAACAATGGGACTTTAACCAAAAAAAAAAAAAAGTGGGATCTCGATCAAATATAACTTTGATTTTGAAAATTGTATTTTAAAATCAGATACATTAAATATATTTTTATTATTTTTACTTTCTAAAAATAGGATATATTTTTATAAATTAAATGTATTTTTTAATTCTAAAAATAGAAATACTTTTCAAAAAATAAAAATAAAAAATATTTTTATAAACCAAATACGCTCTAAATGGACTGAATCATCTATTTATTGAGTGTGTGAAATTGTACAAAGTTGGTGCCTATTGTAAGCCTAGTGAAATAAATGCAATAAATCAAACCAAGCCTAATTACAACCATATGCAAGTCAATCACATCTCAATTATTTCTCATCACATCGTAACAAGAGTTATGGATCGCGAAAGCATATATCGTCTTGATATTGCAGGAGGACACATTCCTAGGAGATTAGATATACAGGTAATTTCGTTTATTTTAAAGTTACTGTAATTTTTTGTAATTTTCTTTGTTTTAATTTAGTTTTAAACAATCTATCATGTATAATTGTTTAATTAGTTTAATTTGCTTAAGGTTAAGTTTCTTAGTTTAGTTTATTTGTTTTTTAGCATATGTAATTTAATTTAGTTTCGGTTAACCTCCACTACATTGATGGCGGATAGCACTCAGGTGTGGCGATTGGAGGTGTAACAAGTGGCACTAAATTAAATACTAAGTGGAACCTGACAAAAACTAAATTAAATTATAGATACTAAAAAAAACTAAAATAAGTAAGTTAACCTTAAGGATTTTTCACAGAATTAAAATAAAAAATACTAAATTACACACATCCCTTACTTTTTATTTGGTTGTATATTTATCCTATTTTTATTTAATAGAAATTGATTTAAGTCGACTTTTGTATAAAGTTCAAGATTTCATCTAACATTATATAGAAGTTGATTTAAATTGATTTAGAGAGAAATGTAGATTTTATTAGTGTGTTAAGGAGGAACAGTATAAAGTCGATTTAAATCGACTTCTATAATGTATTAGATAAAGAAGTCTATTTGAATCGACTTTAGTGTTGAGGAAGTCTACTTATATCGACTTTTGACACTACTCTGATAATATATCAAATATCGATTATAATCAACTTCCTATGTCTATTTAGGTCATCTTTGAGTAGCTACTCAAATCTGTTATTTACTCTTTACTAATTTATGCGGTGCGTGTAACTATGCCACTTAAAACAAACAATAAAAGATCACACAATATACATAAAAGTTTGAAATGCTTATATACTTTGGACTTTTATATTGTGTACTTGAAATTGACAGTTTGGATGATTATATGGTTATTACAATTATATATTATGTATTATGTGTATTAACTTTTTGGTTTTCTATTAATAATTTTGCTTTTAAGCACTTTAATATAAATTGTGTAATATTTCATTGTTTGTTTTAAGTAGCATGGTTATATGTACCGCGTAAATTAACAAGGAGCACTACAAGAAATTTGGCCTAAAACAACACTTGTTTTTGGCAACATATAAAAAGTGTTACTTTTTATATATATAGACAACACTTTTTTTTAAATGTGTTATCTTTGATATCTAAAAAATGTTGTTCTCTACTCAAAAGTGTTGCCTTAAACAATTGGCCACACTTATTATGGCAATATTATGAAAAGTGATGCATTAACTTAAAAGTGTACCATTTTGTTAAAAAAATATTGCCTTTGATAATTGGCCCCATATGATATAACAACTCTTTAAAAAGTGATGCCTTAATTTAAAAAAGTGTAGCCTTTGCTATATAAAAAACAACACATTTAGAAAAAGTGTTGTCTATGTGTGCATAAGCAACACTTTTTAGGTGTTTCTAAAACTAAATGTTCTTTTAGGCATAAATTTCTTGTAATGGAGTAAACAACAAATTTACACTAAGAAAAGGGTAGCTTGCTAAGACGACTTAAATCAACCTAAGAAGTCGATTATAATCGATTTCTTACACATTCTTAGAACAATGTTAAAAGTCGGTTTAAATAAACTTCGCCACACTAAAGTCCATTCAAATAGACTTCTCACTTATTAAACATACATTACAAAAGTCTATTTAAATAGACTTTATACTGTTCCTAACATATTGATAAAGTTGACACTTCTCTTTAAAATCGATTTTAATTGACTTCTGTAATGGCGAGTGATATCTTAAACTTTATGAGAAATTGATTTAAATCAACTTCTATTAAATAAAAAAGAATAAATATATAACCAAATAAAAAAGTAGGGGATGTGTGTAATTTGATATTTTTTTATTTTAATTCTGTAAAAAAATCCTAACGTTAATTAAGAAAATTAAACTAATTAAAAGGTATACAACATAGATTATTTTAAACTAAATTAAAACAAATTAAATTATAAAAATTACTCTAATTAAAAAATAAATGAAATTACCCGTATATCTAATCTCCCATCAATGTGTCCTCTTTCAGCATCAAGGCGATATGTTTTCGTTATTCATAACTCTCACTCTCACTCTAGCCTTTTTACTTCTCAACCGACTTTGCCAAACTAGTGACCTATACATGGATCGATTTTGAAGCCTCCATCGACTTCTATATATAGAAAATTACAACACAGAAATCGAGCCACCATTGATGCATTTCACATTGATAGAAAATCGATCCAAGTTAGCTTGATTTTCAAAATGCATCTATTGTAGCTTGATTTCTTTGATGTTGAATTCTGACCATTGAAAATTTTACCATGTTGAAATCGATTGAGGGTGAATTGATTTTCTTGCATTTAAAATTCGACTGAAGCTAAATCGATTAGTATTGGAATGTGTTTTAGGACATAATGTAACATGTTTGAATGGGACAAATCGATTCTTAAATAAGTATCCAATTTTAAATATGACCATAGAATAAGAAAATGATTGATAAAATCTTAATATTTGATAATTTTCATGTGTTTATTAAATTACTCTTACTATAATTCCTTTTTATTCTTAATTGCTCTCTCGTGCAGTGTTCTCTCTCATCTAGTTAATGGGGCTATAATTGAAGGAAATAATTAGTATTATCTAAATTTCTAAAATGAGCTGTTATTTATAGCAAATTTATAATTTTTAAACACAATAATTTTTTATTTTTTAGGATATTTATTATCAAATTTAATGACTAATCACTTCACGTAGTATATCTATTTAAGATATAAATGCTGACCACATGATTCAAAACTGCTCAATTTTTAATATTAGAATTGTACTATTAATACTTAATTAAGAAAGTTTTCATCTCACCTCAAACCCGTAGATAAACTAGATATTTATTTAAAAACATTATTTATGTTTTTTTTATTATTGTGAATCGTTAAAATACCTCTAAAATGAAAAAAGTGAAGTAATTTGAGTGGAAATAAATAATTAAATGAATGTAGGCATTGATGCTGCCTCCCTTATCATTCGCGTGCCATCTTTCTCGCACATCAAGCGCTGAAACCAACGTATTCGCACTCTCTCTCACTCTTCCCATCTGCCACTCCGTGGGTCACTTTTTCCCTGTCTTGTCTATTCTCTTCCTCTCTCTCTCTGCACTGTTTCAGTGCTCTGTCTACTCCCCTACACGCACCGCATATTTTCTCTCTCCTTGCTTCCACTACGATATTATCTCATGATGCCGTTACCAACCATGTCATAACATGCACGATATGACATGACATAACATGACACAGGGTGTGCTTCTTTTCCTTTTTTCTTTTTTTTTTTTAACGAAAGAATAATGTTTGATATATGATAAAATTATACAAAAAACATACATCATATATCTTATTATTATTAAATATGGTATTAATCCTACTTATTTCATTTACTTATCTTATTTAATGATAATAAAATATATAATATATATTTATTATATAATTTTATTATACACCAAATATTATATGTAAAGAAAACTAGGAAGTCTAGAATGAACTTTTCATGTTAACTTTTAGATAACACCAAAAAATAGTTGTATATTAGGATATCTATTTTATTATTATTGAATATAATAGTGATCCTTCTCATCCTTAATATTCATCATATTCAAGAGTTATAAAATAAATATCTCAATAAATACTTATTTTTTGAGTAGTTGAATAACAATTACATAAATTTTTACTACTGATCGAATTTTATCATTTGTCTTGAGTTTAATACTCCGAGAAGCCCAAAGTGGAGGAAATAATATGTTACTAGAAATTAAGCCCGTTCTTGGTTTTTATTATTATTAAATGTTAAATAAATAGTTAAGTTAAAGTATTGTAATGATTAAAAGTTACATATGATTAGAATACAAAAATGGATCAATGGTAGTTGCATTTCAATAGTAATTGTATTAAGGAAGTTCATTGGACACTTCATTATAGACTACACTTTTATATAGTCTTTATATTTGTCATTTTTCTCAAGTATGAAAATTTTCAGCCCTTTTGGTGAAATCACTCTTGATAATACCACATATAATTGTCCATGACAAAATACAGGTTTAGGCAAATATAAACCCACATGGTTCAATGATTGGCCTTGACTTTTGTTTATTGTCATTGCATAGCAAACCTTTATGGGAAATTGTTTCCTTTGCAAGATGAAAGGCCACTTTGAGTCATTTACTGTCAAAACTATTCGAGAATGAGTACTTTTGCACTAATATTACTTCTTGAAACAACTTTTGCTTGTATGATCCAATCTCTTAAGTTCACAATAAGTAGTCTTGTCCAGTTGCACATTCCTAATGTAGGATTTAGGTTTCTGAGCAACATAATTGACATCCCTTCTTTTAGTTGTAAACAATGATTTGGGAACCCAGGAAAATTTAAAGTATTCAAAAATTCTACTAGATATATAAGCTCTCGTTCTGCTTTGTTATCAGTTGCTTTATCAATCTCATCTGAGCTTCTATATTTTTTTGTTTGACCTTCAATCATATTGAAAATATAACCATTTATTTCATCAACGTGTTAGTTAAAGGAGTCAATATTACTCTTTTTCTAAGATATTCTTCATCCTGCATGTGTTGTTGTAAATCTATATGTGCTGTCAACTATTTGTTTGAGTGGATTATTGGTAGGCTTAAGAAAATATTGTATTGGTATTTTTGTCCATGTAGGAAGGTCTTCTGCCTCTCTAGTTATTGTTGGTATTTTTCTATCACCAACTTGTAGGAGCCATTCATTAAATTCACGCACCAAAGAATTTACTTACCTTAGCTGAAGTGTCACTAACTCTCATACTTTTTGTCAGCATAAAGATTGTACAATGATCCCACAAATAAGATTTGTTTATACATGCCTGAACTATGTCTTGTCTTTGGCCTTGTGGTATTATGAGTAGTATTTGCCTAAAATCTCTACCAAGAAGCATGGTCTTTCCTCCAAATAGGCTCACAGCTTTGTCTCGATTTCTATAGCCAACAATGTCTTTAAGTGTCCTATCAAGTGCCTTAAAAGCCAATCACTTTATCATCGATGCCTTATCCCAAATAATGAGGTCTGTTTGAAGTATTAGTTGAGCAAGCTGAGTGTTTTTCTTAATTAAGCATGTAGTATCTCCAAAAACATCTAATGGCATTTGAAATCTACTATGAGCTGTTCTACCTCCTGGAAGTAGTAATGATGCAATACCTATATAATTGTAAAGAAAATCAAGCATAAGTAAATACTAAGTAAAATGAAAGTAAACGTGAGACACAATTAAAATGTAAAAAACTTTTAGCATAATACTTTTTATTTTTTTTTCAATTTTAGCTGATAAGAATTGAAAAAATATTGAGTAAAAAGAAACTATTAGTTACCCGATGAAGCAACAACAAGCACAATATGTTTCTCTACCCTCAACTTTGCAATGATAGTCTTGTAGAGGAAAGTTTTTCCAGTGCCTCCATGACCATAGACAAAGTAAACTCCTCTTATATTAGTAGACACAGCATGGATAACGTCATTGTATATTTGTCTTTGTTGCTCATTCATTAATGGGTGACACCTTTCATGGTGTTGTGTAAGGTCTTCAACATTATAGCTAAGTTCTTCTCTAATGAGTCTGTTATCCATTGCTTCAACAAATGATCTATTTGGAAGAGGCATCCATTAAAATTGGAAAGCTCTTTTCCATTCTTGATCAATATCTTTTCAATTTCAATCAAGGAATATGATTGGATCTGTCAATTAAGAGTTGTAAATCAAAGTGATGAAATAACCTTCTTTTGTTGTTGAGAATATCATCAGACAATAGTTTCCAATTATTTTTCCACAATTGCTTGAGATCTACTACTTCACCAAAAAGAAGAATAGTGACAAATAATCTCTCAATTGAGAAGTTGTAGCCCAATGGCTTGCTTCGTTCAAAGCATCATTCCACTCTTTGTTATCGTTCAAAAGGCCAAGAGCATAACATGCTTCTTTGAAAGTTGTGTGTGTCACATGGCCTACTGTCCTAATCTCTTCATAGTTTTTGGGTCCTTGAATGATATTCAACAAAATTCTTAAGTAGTACTTTCACTTGATATTGAATAAAGTGAAGTAATATTTTGAAATTCAAATGAAAGTGAATATTAATTTAAATTATAAAGTTAACATATTAAATAATTTAGTATTAAAATATTTAATTTGTCTAATTTGTACTAAATATCACATTTTATTTTTGTAATTATAATTGTGAGAATTAATCTCCTTGAAGTTTAAACACTCTCAAATATATTTTTTAAAAGAAAAATATTTTAACTTATATAATAGTTATGTTTAGAGAAATAAGTAACTGTAACATCTTTTAAAAATTAATATAATGTAAATTAATATATTTAACCAATCCTTGATCTCTCTAAAACAACTTAAAAAAGGAATAACAAATCTACCATAATCATATTCATCTTTTATCTTCCAAATTTATAAGGTTAAAATATAAATTATTGCATTAGTTTCATTAAAAATTATATAATAAATTTAAAAACAAAATTAAAAAATTGTAAAGCAATATTTTTTACCTGATGTTGGATGAGCATAAAAGATTCGTCCAATTGTTTTGTCAACCTTCCTTTGTTTCCATTTCTTATTTCTTTCATCCCAAACAAATTTTGTTGGGAATTCAGAATACATTGGCAAGCGTGCTTTAGCATTAACTGAATTCATATTCATCCATTCGTGAACATGGTTGTTGTATTCCTTCTCTTCTAATGACTGATGACAAATGCTCTGAATCTCTTAGAGTAATGAGTTTTCCTTTGGTAAATGAAAGATCAATCACATAACTGTTGGACTTCAATAATGTATATTAAAATTGTGAATTCTCCAAGAGGCTTCACATGTTGAGACTTATCCTGTAATTTGTGAGAATTTAAGAACAAAGTTATAACAATGTATACTATTATTAGCGAGTTATATAAAGACAAAAATAATTAGATATTTCTAGATGAGGAAAGGTTGTTTGGCTTTATTCTCTATTATATACAGTAATAAATATAAAAATATATAATAATACATATAAAAATATGTGAAGTTGTCCGTGCAAGTTAAATTAAGTAAAAATTTATAATAATACATATTAACTAAAAGGACTTTTAAAATAAAACCAAAGCATAAATGTTAGCCAATGCAAGGTAAATTAATAGACTTAGATTGATGAAGCTAAGTAATATATTATTAAAATTAGTTATTAGTATGATTCATACAACTAAGATGATATAGAATAAATGATATAACATGTTTTATCTTATTTTTTTGTTTTGCAGAGTTACTTGCAATCCAAGTATGTTTTGATTTTATCAACATGTCTTATCTTTGATGAATTTGTTATATGCTGTTGTGAAACATTTTCTTCTATTAGAATTGTTGTTCTATTCGGACCTTTGTGAGATACTTAAAGAGATATTTTATCGCCTTAGACTTATAGCACCATTCCACATTCAAATGAGCTTGAAATGCGAGTAACAAATGTCAATTATACGGAACAACAATTCGATTGTCCAAGTTGATGTATCCTTTTTTCACATGTCTTCCATGTCCCTCCTTCTATAGGTTGGAAAGCCATCCCTATCTATGGTTGTTTAAGTGCTGAATTATTTTGGATAATTTCTAATGCAATAACTGTAAACCATGCAAGGTGCATTTTTACTTGCTGATCACACAGGCCATGGATCATGAATTGTGCTACAACATTGTATGCTGTCGTCCTTTTTGGTGGCAACTCTCCTGAAATTATTTTATCTATATCTTGTGTTGTTGGCAACTTATTATTTTGGAGAAGCCATAAAAGAATGTGAGCATGAGGTAGGGCTCTTTTCTAAAACTCTATTGTATACATTGCTACAAAAGATAAAAAGATAGTGAAGGAATGATAAATATAGTCAATGGTGTTAAAGAGCAACGTATATGCATATAAATATAAATATATAGTAAAATAAGATCAAACTACATGATAACTGATATTACTTGGCCAAAATACTGCCCTTCAACTATGTATTTCATTAGTTGATCAAGTGTCATATGGAATACTGGGTCTTAATGTCAAGCCTATCATCAATAGATTTTCTTGAAACTTCATCAAGCATATATTGCATCTCGGGCTATTTTGGATTGGCAGGAAATGTTATGAAAATATCAGGATTGCCAAAATTTCTACATATGACCATAGCATCTTGATAATTCTAGACCATGTATCAAGGTTAGTCAAAAAGAATAGGGTAATACAATTCTTTTACCAGGTACCAACTATGGTATCTACATGAACTACCGCTTCACAAACATTCTTGTATAGCTCCTGACGTAGCACTACTTGATTTTGTCTAATCCATCTTAATCGATCTTCTTTGATAAATGTGTATGCAATCAACAACATATTGTTGAAATAATCGACCACCACATATGAGAGTTTTTGCTTCTAATCTTCTTTGTTGCAATCGATATGCATAATATTCTCTCATTGTCAAATTGCTTTGTCTTGTTGTATTTTTCCCATTATTAGGAGAATATGGAATGTCCAAGTGAAATCCATCTTCATCATATGGAAATAATAGTGGATATTGCATTGCCATGAAGGAAGGATGCAACTTGCTTATTCTCTGGAGTCCACCTCTTTTTGCTCTATAACTATATCTCTTCTTCCATTAGATTGACCAAAATCTCTAACTCATGATAATGTATATTTATGGTTCAAAAAGTAGAAATATTTACAATTTATAAAGCAAGTTGTTCATGTTCATCAATATAAAGTAAACGAATAATAAATAATTAAAAATATTAAGTAAATAAACAATGTTTGGCATTTCTTTGTAACTAAATATAATTACATGGTGAAGTTTAAGTATAATAATAATAATAATAATAATAATAATAATAATAATTATTATTATTATTATAATTGAACTATCCACTTTCTTTCTCCATTTCTTTAGTCGTAGAAATTGTTGCACCAATATTTTAGCGCTATGAATACATAATACTGCTAGAATTTCTCAATAGTTCTAATTAAGGATGATGCATTAAAAAATAAATTAAGTTTAACAAATATCAAATAATTAATACCATAAATTTATTAACAAAAAAATTAATAGCAGAAGCAATAAAAATAATTCAGAGTAATATTTTAAATTACAAAAATGATTTGAATTAATAATTTATTGTAATTTATAAGATCTAAATTTTAATCTCCAAATTTTAACCTCTTGTTTCTCCATTTCTTTGGTCATAGAAGTTATTGAACAAGTATTTCAGCTTCTATGGATTATAGGGTATTGCTGAGAATTTCCAAAATAGTTTTATTCAAGAATGATGCATTACAAAAATTAACTATAACAAATAGCAAATTATTAGTACCACAAAGTTATTAAAAAAATAATAATGATCCTAGAAAGGTTAAAAGTAATGTATCAAATACGAAAATGATTTAAGTTAAGATTAATATACCTCTTGTAATGCAGAGTGGCCATGACCCCTCCTAAAATTTCTAATTTTATGTCTATATATATGTATCTATATGTACTTTAGCCTCCCTAAAATTTTTATATGTTATAAGGATTTGTAAGGCGATATGTTATTATATTTAGGAGATAATAGATAAGTTTAATATTTTAATAGTTCAATTTTATTAACTACTTTTTTTTATTGTTTTTACTTCTATATAAATCAGAAAATGCAATTTAAATAGTTGAGATCACTTCTTATAAACCTTTCACTTACTTAGATATTAAAATATTGAGTAATGTTGGGTAAACGACAAAATTACATAATAAATACACACCACATACCTTATCACCATTAGATATGATGAGAAGTGGAGACCACTTATCACATCTAATGGTTATAAGGTGTGTGGTGTATATTTGTTGTGCAATTTTATTAGACAACAAACATTTTTCTTAATATTATAATAAGCAATATGTAGTGCATATGCATGCTTCTTCAATGTTGATTAGAATGTGCATTTTCTTTTAGAATAACAATTTACGTAAGACAAATTGCTCCTTCAAGGAAAAAAAATTTTCATGATTCAATGAAAGTTATAGGACAAGTTAGTCTATCATTAGTATTTTCCAATGATTTACAGAACCAATTTATCTTTAATTATTTACAAATAGTTCAAATTGATTGATAATAAAAATGCAAATAGAACAAATAAATTCACTAAAATATTGAGAATGAGCTAACTTGTCTTGTATTTTAAATTGTAAAGACCACTGAATTAATTTTTTTAAAAAACTAATTTATTTAGCACCATTTTTGTCAAGACCAACTTGAGATTTATTCTTTATAGATATATATTGACTTTCTTTTAATATATAGAATTTATTTTAAAATTTTTTATTACAAAATTATAAGATATATATTATCTTTTAGTATTTCCCCTTGAAATTTAGTCTTTCTTCCTTAGATCCAACCTAGCACATTTATGCAATTAATTACCTAGCATTGTTATCACGGAATTCATGATGAGTAACATTGGGCCTAAAGCCTATTCGAGCTACTTTTGTATAGTTGCCTTACATCACATATTCGCTTGGGCTAATTATTTATGGATTATCTCATTAACTCATTTGATAAAAATAATATAAGATAAATTTATTAATGTAAGAGAACATGAATATTTTTCCTTCAATACTATATATGTATATAAATTTAAGGATTCAATTGATATCACACCTATTTTTCAAAAACTAAAATATTGTTTAATCCGCAAGGTAGCATTTGGTGGGGACAAAGGAAAATATAGGGATAATGAAGATAATGGAGACGGAGACATAAATAATAAATATGTATAGAGGTATTATTGGAAGAAAAAATATTAAATTTCCTCTCCATATCCCTTTCTATATTTTGGAAGTATAGAAATTTTATGTTCTTCTATTTTGGGGACAGAAAATTTTTCTATCCAATGTTCCTATCTCCACCACCAAAAGGTTTGTATCTCAGATCTTATTTCTGCTTAAGACGGAAATAAATGCTACCTAATAGCTGAGATATAACGTGGTATGGCTTTTATGCTTCTCTCTATCTGTTTATGTATTGAAATGAAGTTATTATTGTTTATGAACAATTTGGTTTTAGTTGCGACAAGTTGTAAGTTGTGACTTTTATTGGACAACAACTTCGGTTTTAATCATGTGCAACTCCAACCCTAAATATTATCCATTTATTCGATCAACGTTAATGAGTTTTTCTTATTTAATGTTTATGAGTTAAGTGATTCTTGTTGGGGGTGGGGAGTATGAGAGTGGGAGATATAATCAATAGGTTAAGTGAGAGCACCACACCACCAAATTGGACGCCACATCTTGACCAAAAATCTTAGGTATATTTGGATTGATTGCTGAGTGGAGCCCAGCATAGCAGATCCATTCTTCTTAAATTTCTTTCCCCACAAATTGGAGGAATGAGATTAAATGGAAAGCACCCAAATAATGGAGTGAAGTAATTATTCAACTCCACTCCACTCCACTCCACTCTGCTCCACCTAACTCCACCAATCCAAACATACCCTAATAAGGTAATGGGTCGTGGCTCCTCCTATATTATATCCTATTCTCAACTAATGTGGGACTTCACCTCTCACACTTAGCTCTAACAATTTTTGCCTCAAGTATGAGACCCACCACATTGCTCCCCCATTAGCCAACCACTTTTCCTAGCATTTGTCATTGGGTTTGCCTTTCTAGAAACCTAGCTTAACCTTGGCTATGATACAATTGTTAGGCTAGGGGAGCCCAACAAGGGGAGATTGTGGCATGCTTTATGAATAATAAAACCACGTTTTGTCTTCCATCAAGTCCAAGAAAATTAATAATGGTGGGTGCAGTGGTTGGAACTTTTTAAAAAGGAGGGCCAACTCTATCGATTGTGCATCCAATTGGTGAGCATTGTGTTTTCAGAGAAAAACAATCCTTTGGTGTGTTGTGCATATTTCATAGAGGGAGTATTTTCTCATATAAGATAGGCTGTTATTGTTCTTTCTTTATATTTAGGGAAAAGTGTAATTTTATCTTCCATGTAGTGAAAATCTTTCTTGATCTTGCCCATGGTTTCCCTGATTATTAGGGGTTTTCCACATAAATATTTTGTATCAGCTCCAATTTTCTCAACTTTAGTTTAGTTGCATTAGTTTGTTTCCATAACTCTAGTACCCAATAGCGTTATCAAGCTATTGATTATAGTCCATGCTTGAAGGTTTTATTCACAATCATTATTCATACATGTAGTCATATACTTTTACAGTGTTCTTAACGTGTATTGGATTTGTTTCATATACGATATAAAGATATGATACTATTCATGGTGAAAAAGTGAGAATCATTTTAGCAAAGAAATTTGTATACATGTACTGGATTTGTTCCATATATGATATTATTCACATATACAACACGTATATGGTATTATTCATGGTGAAAAGGTAAGAACCAACTCTAGTAGAGAAACAGATCCTAGTAAACACCATGGTAGCAAAATTTGACATTGAGAAGTTCAATGGGAATAATTTTTCCTTATGGAAATTGAAGATGAAGGCAAACTTGAGGAAGGACAATTGCTTACCAACAATTGAAGGCAAACCTATCGAAGCAATTAATGACAAGTGGAAGGAGCTGGATGATAATGCTATTGCTAACTTGCACATAGCAATGGCAGATTTAGTATCATCAAGTGTTGTAGGAAAGAAGACAACAAAGGAGATTTTGGATGTGTTGCGAGTATCTCTAAGGATAGAGAAATTCTATATAGTAAGGTAGCAATTGGTTCTAGAGGAGGTAAATGGCTCATTATGTTTGGATAATGGATTTGAGAGCAACATGCCACATAACTCCACGCCATGATTAGTTTTACAATTATAAACCTATCTTAGAAGGATCTCTATTCATGGGAGATGATCATGCCTTAGAAATTGCTGGTGTTGGTACAATCAAAATAAAAATATTTGATGGTTGCATTCACACAATTTAAGAAGTGCTATACATGAAGGGCTTGAAGAAGAATATGCTATCTATTGGGCAACTCGATGACCTCAAGTGAAAAATCCATATTGAAGGTGGGATCTTAAAAGTTATTAAAGGAGTTCATGTGGTGATTAAAGCAGAAATGACCATACATTGTGGGAGATAGATACATCAATTGCATCAGCAAGCCAAGAAGGAACGATGATGATGTGTGTGAACACTCATTTTGTCCTTTAATTTAAAACCCAAAATTTGCATAATTCATAATTTAGATTAATTTCCTTTATAGTTTCTATTTAGTCCTTTAAAAAAAAAATAAACAAAAAATAATTATTATTCAGCTCATTTGCATTTAGCCCAATCAAAACAAAAATTGTCCAGCCCATTTTACTTCATTTCCTTTTTTTGTTGTTAAAAGCCCACAACTTGCTCGTACATGAGTTCAATTCAAAAAAAAAAAAAGAGAAAGAAAAGAAAAAAAAGAAAAAGAACCACATTTTAGTTTTGTCCTTCCATTTGTTAAACAAAAATAAAATAATAAAATAAAACAGAAAAAGAAAAGGAGGAAGAAGGAGTCAATTGGCTAGTCCCCTGAAGACTTGTGAATCAATAGTGAATTTGTAATGATAGAGAGTTTTGAAAAATTGCCAACACAATGATGGTGTTCCTCCCTATTTGTGCAAGATGCTAATGCTCTTTCCTGAATGAGCTTGGGGGATACACACATGATAGGACTTGTGAACCTGGGGGTTTTCATTCTTTCACCACATATACCCAATATCTCCATCAACACAAAAAAAAAAAAAAAACACCATGACCATTATCATTCTAGAAAAAAATAAAACACAATATATACAGAGACATCAGAAAGCTAATTGGAGAGAACCTAAAAAGAATTTAGTCAAGGAACAATTCCAATACAATCCAGGAGCAAAAAAAGGAGAAAAGAAAGAACCAGGTGAATAACAGAAGCAGTGTATCATCATCATCTAAATTTTATTTTTTTTGACAAAAAAGATGGAGAATCGAGAAAAACACCATCACACCTCACCTCTATCATCCTTCACAACCCTCATCTTGCCAAACTATAATCATTCAACACCATCATCATCTCTATCACTAGATAGCACCCCTAAGCATCCATAATTTTCACTCTCATCATTGTCACTCCCATAGAGCCACCTTCGTCTTCACTTAACCAAGCCAAATCAAGGCCCCAATTCAAGCAAGGATGTGCACAACATTGTGGTTACTTTAGTGGTATTTTTTTCTTGTTCTCTCTTTCTGCCATCCTCTCATCATCAACATCATTCAGCCATGAAATTTTAAAAAAAAACTAAAGAAGGAAAAAGAAAGAATGGAGAGAGGATTAGGGAGGAACCACCACAACTGTAGTTGCCTCATTGGAACCACCACGAAGCCTGGCGACTCCGTGCCCGGCTCATGCCGCCGCGTCCGTCACCGCCTCGACCACGTCTCTTCCTCGTTCGGTCAACCACCGCCGCGCAGAGCCCGATCACACCTCCATGCACCGTTAGCTTTCCCTCGGACTCCCCCTACATAGTCCCCTACACCGTAGATCGACGGCCTTCCCCGGATCCTCCTCCTCGTTCTTCCTCTCACCTCGCCGCATGGCCATGTACGCCCAGCCACACCTTCAGCTGAGACCAGCCCCAAACCTCATCCACCTTGCCCCGCCATTGGTTCCCCTTCGACCATGTTCCCTCGCCATCTTTCTCCTTCTATCTCTCTAGATTCAGCTTTCATCTCTAACTTTCTCTCATGCTCTCTAATGCTCATTCTTTATTTCTCAATCTTAACATTTCTCTCTTTTCTTTTTGGGCCCGTGAATGCATAGTATTAAGGAGGGAAAGAAATTAGTAAAATAGGAAAAGGGTTATTAGCATTATTATTATTATTGTTGTTGTTACCGTTATTTGTTGTGATTTAAGTACATATGCGTGTATATGTTATTATGTGCGTGAGTTTGTGTTTGATTTAATGTATGTGGATAAGATAGGAGGTAGTAGATTGAAGGAATGTTTTTATTTTATTTATTTTCACTTTAGTTATTGTTATCATTTTATTTTATTGGATCAACATTATGTTGGTAAATTAGATTTTGGGTTTAATTGTTTGGGCCTAAATTATTTTGGTCTAAAATAAAACTTATTTTTTTAGTTCAAATGAGGCTTGAGTATTTTGATTTATTAAAAATTTATTTTTGTTTTTTGGAATTAAATCAATTTGCTTATTACATGAAAATAAAAATAAAAAAAATGATTTTTTTTGTTTTGTTAAATCATATAAGTTTTTAATAATAATAAAAAATAATAATAATAATCAGATTTTAGTTTAATCATTTTATATGTGTCATATGTTTAAATTAGTTGTGTAATTATGTTTATTCTATTTAATCTTATTTCATGGTTTAAATTGTTTGTGTAATTATGTTCATTTTATTTTCAGTTTAATTACTGTATATATTTGTGTGTTCGCTTCAATTAATTGTGTAATTATGTTTATAAATTCATCTTATTGTTAGTTTAATTATTTTAATTGTGCATTTAAATTATTCGTGTAATTGTGCTTAATTATTATATGTGCTTTTATGTTTTGCTTAAATTGTGTGTTTATATTTCTAAATTAATTTCATTAAAATTAAAACTTGGCAAAAATAATGAATATTCAATCACTGTGACAATTAAATTATGAAGAGGTAGATGACTTTCATGTACTATTAAAATTGTAAGGATTCATTGAGTAACCTAGTGCTGCCTTAAGTCTTGTGCACTAGTGGATTCCCATCTTCTAATAATTATTCAATCAAAATTTCTTTTCAAAATTAAAATCAATCAACACACCTTTCGTTTATTTTATTTTAATTAAAATCCACAAAACACATACTCATTTTCTATAGAACTACGTGACTTTGAATTCCCCATTGCATCCTTAGACGTAGGAGAGTGCGATTCCAATCCTGTCAAGTCAAAATTAAATTTTCATAATTTTTGTCTTATTTGTAAATTTTTTTTTTTTGAGATATTTTATTTAATTTAAATAATCATTTTTTAGGAAATATTTTATTTCAAATAAAAAAGTTAATTTAGCCGGACCTTGTTAACTCGATATTTTGGACATCTTAGTTGTGACAGCTTGATGTTCCAAATTTCCTTTAAAAGCATGTTCTCTTTTATATTTTATTTTACTTTCGTAAAAAATATCAAAATAAATTTTTATCTTATTTGTAAATATTTATAATTCATAAGAGATTTTCATTTTCATATATTTAGTTTAAATTTGTTACTTATTTGTGAAATATTGTATTTTGAATAAAAATGTTAATTTAACCGTATTTGTTAACAGGTATTTTGAACACTGAGTGTGACAACTTGGTGTTCCTCAATTTTTTAAATTTTGTTGTAAATAAAATATAAAAATGAATATTTTGAAAGGTTATTAATAATTTGCACAAATCAATTAAGGTACCGTCTAAGGACGGTGTATTAGGGGTGCGTAGGACTAAAATCTTACCCTTCCCCATAACCGACTCTTTAATTCAAATGGTTTCAAAGACCACTTTTTTTTAATAAACGGGTTTTCCATGTTTTTCCAATTTAAATAAACTTGGTGGCGACTCCAATTTTAACAACAATTTTTTGCCGTCCCGCGCGATCCGCGACAGATGGCGACTCCACTGGGATTTCTGAGAGTCAAGCCTAAATAATTGATTGTGCACATTATTATAACTTCTTTTTAGTTTATTTTATTTTATTTTTTTATATTTATTTATTTTATATTTTTATCTTGTTATTTTCTTTTTATGCTAGAATTTTGTCATTATTTTATTTCTTTGTGACAACCATAAGGTAGACGACTTTTGTTTGTTTTTTTTGTGAAAACTTTAGGGTAGGCGACTATTGTTGGTTTTGTATATTTGTTGTTTGTATTTATTTTGCAGGTATTTTACCATGGGTAGTTATAGGATTCCAGGTTTGTATGCTCCCTTCACACACAACACTCACACATTTATCACACACGAGTGGGGCCCTATACCCGGTTCTAAGTGCAACTTGAGATAGGTAAGAGATTGTGTAGTGGTAGCCATTTTGGATGTACATCCTGTTGGTTATTGCGAAATCTCGTCTAGAGTGTGACTCTTTCGTGAATGTCCTACACCTAGCGGTTACCTGCCGTGGATAACATTCCAAAATGAGCCTTTAACTCTAAGACTGTAGAATCCTGAGATCATAGACCTACCTGGTGAAAGTGCTCACAAAATAGAACAACCATAGGACCAGTTTTGACACCCATATTTTACCTCAAATAGGACACAAAGGGAGCATACATTTTCCTTAATTGATTAATTTATTTATTTTGTGTACATAAATTCTTTAACATGATAAATTAATTTATTTATTTTATGTATATAAATTCTTTAACATGCAAGTGTTTATTGCCTTTTTTTTATATAATTTACTTCATTGTTTGTTAGAGAACCATATCAAAGTCTTGTTGTGAGTATCTAAAAATGGAAGCAAACATGAGACCAAACAATCATGAAGAGAAATTGAAAAAGACTTTGCAACTCAAAACCAAGAAACCTTACAGAAAGCCTAGATCCTTGAGTTAGCGTTGAAAACACCGCAACGTCTTTCTCCAGAAAATATGGAAAAGTCTTGAGCCTATTAGAAGTGGAAATACAGGTAGAGGCAATCACCATTGGCCCAGGATATGATCCTCCACTCCGATGCTTCACCTTTCAAGATTTTCAGTTGGCACCAACCCTTGAAGAATTTGACGAATCCTGGGGTTACCGCTGAAGGAGAAAAACCTTACAATTACCAAGGACATTATGCTTCTTTGCACACTATAGCAAATGTCCTAAAGGTAAATGTAAGAAATTTGCATGAAGCCAAGAAATGTAGAAATGGGACAAAGGGGTTCACAAGAGATTATTTGGAGAAACACTTGCACAGTTAGCTCAAGCGAAGATTGGGACACTTTTCATGTGTTGACCCTCACCATTTATGGCACCGTCTTGTTTCCCAATATTGACGGTTTCATAGATGCAGCAATTGATGTGTTCCTTGCTAGAAAGTTTCATGGTCACAATCCTTCCTCCTAGCAGATGTCCTGTTCCTTGGATTTTTGTCATGAGAGGAATGGTAAGAGAATTTTATGTTGTTTACCAATACTATATGTGTGGGTTACCCACATATCTTCCAAAGAAATTACAAGGCATCATGTCCCCTTGATGATCTAAAAATGCATCGTATCAAGAAGAAAAGTGGGCGAGAATGGGCGAAGACCTGGTTAAATTGAATGAAAAGGTGATCCGATGGTACCCTTGGTGGGAAGATGGCAGACCTTGATTTACCAGTGCGGAGACTTTCCAAATGTACCCCTTATGGGTACTCGAGGGTGTATAAATTACAATCCAGCATTTGTTGCGCCGTTGGTTACCCATGATGGGACCGCCTTCAAAGCTACAGTTACTCCATTTGTCCTTTATTACCTAGATTCCCATGACATTGGCCTACTACGGAAGGTCCATTTGCTTGGAACAATGTCATCCGAAAAGGAAAAGAATTGGGAGCTAGGAGTTGTGCGGTAAAGAAAATTACCGCCAATGGGTGAAAAGTAGGGCTCAAGAGGTCAAGTTGCCATTCAGAATCTTGACAACAATTATTCCTGACAAGACATCGGCCTTGCATTCTGATGAAAATGAAGAAATCAAAGAAATGAAAGAAAGGTTGGACAAGGCTAAACAAGAAAAGGTACAAGTGGAGTTCGAGTTGAAAAACGCTCACCATGATTATGCAACTTTAAAGCGAGAAATTGCTGAAAAGATCAGATTCTAGAAGGGACCAGGTAAAAGGCTAAAAATGGGCAGGAGCACATGGTAAAGACCAAAGAATGTTTTGAAGCTGCCAATAAAGAACTAAGGCTTCGAAGGCAAGAACGTGATATGGCAATACTGAAAATCAGCAACTAAAGGAGCTACTTCGAAAGGCCAAAATTGCTGAGAAAGCCTCGCTAGAGAAGGAACAAATGAAGCAACAAATAGAAGAAATGAACAAGGAATATCAGAGGAGTTGAGGATTAATTCAACACATGAAAAATGAGATCCTGAAGTATCAAGCTGCCCTAGGAGAAGAAAAGAAAAAGTTGCAAATTTGGATCTTGAGGTGCAACACCAAGATCATGTCATTCATGAGTTGAAGATTCGCTTTTCAAACTTAGCAGGGTTGGCTAATGCGGAATAGAAGACGTTCCAAGACACTTAAAGCTGGTTGAGCAGGAAATCATCCCTTTTGAAACCCCAACCGAAATTAGCAACTTTGTTGGCTATTGTAAGGACTTGATTGGGAGAATGAAGCAAATAATCGCGGAAGACGTTGAAGACACATAAGGGCTTTTCTGTTGGGTAGCAATGTTGCTGATATTTATGATGTATTTCCTTTGAATGGTTGTATGAAAAATGATGATTGTGACAAATGATAAATAAAAGAATGGTTGCTTCTTTGCATTGTGTTGGTCTCATGGCAATAGCTATAACTTAGTACCTTTGAACGAGACGTTCTGGAAACAGTTATCATCAAAGATACTCACGTCAAGACCAGATATATTTGCCGCTCTCTAACAAATTGCAATATTTTTATCTTTTCACTAATTCTTTTTTTTCTCTTTCTTCTAACAAGAGGTAAAACTGTCACAATTGGGCGCCCAGGAAGGAAGATACCGATCTAACTCGTATTCACAATACCAGAGTCTGACTAAGATGGCTGGTGGTAATCATGAACCAGAAATGCTTCGACCAAGTAAAAAGTTTGAGCATGGAAGTTGATAAGTGAGAGGGAAATTGAATGAAATGTCAAATAACCAAGCAAAGATGGAAGAAATGATGAGAGCCATGAAGGAGTCACTGGATTTATTAGGAACTAATCCAAACCGAGACATAGTGACTATGTCAGGGGTACAACCAAGCACTGCAATGGTAGCCATACCGGGAACATCAAATGTGGCCTAAATGTCACTCAAGGGGTGAACGAGGGGATGAAATTCTGAATAACCTTCATGGACAACCACCACCACAATGCCATTGGTGATCCCAATTGGGGAAGGCTATCGTCCATTAGAGAACATTCATATTGAGGCACGGCATGCTACCCCTTGTTTGGGAGCCACCTCGTGTTGTCATCAAAAACAACCATTTTCATCCGAGAATAGCCGTGAGAGGTGAATAAAGACAAGTTTAGAGAAGAATGGATGAAGAAGATTCAGGATCAAATTAAGGCCATTCAGGGACCTAGCACCTATGGTTATGTGGAAATTGAGCAACTATGTCCTCCTGGAGATCTGATAGTTCCCAAAGACTTCAAGGTTCCTGACTTCTCAAAATATGATGGGACCGTAATCCTTTGTTCCATTTGAAGAGTTACTGTACTAAAATGGCAATATGGTCCAAAGATGAGAAGTTTCTCATTAGTTTTTTCCATGAAAGCTTAAGTGGTCCCGCTTTAGAATGGTATATCCAGTTAGACCATTCTAAAATTTCCTGTTGGAGAGAATTGGTTGATCAATTCATGAGTCAGGACAAGTTCAACATGGAAATAGCACCCACACGTGAGCAATTAAGCACAATGCAAAGGAAGAAGGAGGAGTCATTTAAACAATATGCTCAAAGATGGAGAACTTTAGCCTCTGAGGTGCAACCCCACTTATCCCTTCTGAAATGTGTTCGTACTTTTTGGGGACCTTAGGATCTCCTTATATTGGGACAATGAGGAGCAGCATACAAAGATTTTTCTGAGCTAGTGACGCAGGTGAAAGAATTGAGAGTTTGGCCAAAGCTAGGAAACTTCCTATGAGCAATGAGGACACGAGAAGAGGATTCCCGCCTAGGAAAAAAGAGGCGGAAGTAAGTTATGTGCAAGGTCAGCAATCTTTCATTCCAAGATATACCTCGACACGGCCAAGACCCCAAATACCATCCATCCTTACCCACTATACCAAGTCACTCCAAATGCAAATACAATTCCATACCCCCAACCTCAAGTCAATAACATCCATATACGCCCATACCAACCAGTCGCCCAACATACACCTATAACCCAACCATACATCCTCAATCACCCAAATACCACACCACCACGGCCTAATACCCAAAACCAAAGTCGTTCTCGATTCCCAAACTTACCACCTTTCCCGAAACTATCCATCTCAAATGTGATCTTTTTCAACGACTAGTTGATGCTCATCTCATTCTATATCTGTGCGTCCATTAGAACCACCATACCCAGCGGTATAACCCGAACTTAACTTGCAAATATCATATGGACATAGCAGGACATTCCATCGAGGATTGTGAAGGTTTCAAGACGGCAGTGAAGAAGCTAATTGCTTGTGGGAGGCTGGATTTTCAAAGGAGTCAAAACCAGATATTGTCCATAATCCAATTCCAAATCATGAAGGAGGAGGTCGAGTAAATGCTTTGGAGGTAGAAGAACCACTGATCAAGAAGGTTTTGAATCTTCAAACCCCTATGCAGAAAATTTTTATCGGCTTGAAGGAGGTTGGCAATATAAGCACCCCTCTGACAATGGAGAATGAGAAACATGATAGGAATCAAGTTGTGCATACCATTGTGGAAGTTGGGGCATGATATTGAGGACTGTTGGGATTTCAAGGTTCATGTAGAGGATTGCTTAACTTGGGTGTTATACAAGCAAAAAAGAAGCAAAATGTCCTTGAGGAGGTGAATGTGATCGAGCGTTTTGTACTTCGAGTGCCTCCCTTAATCAGGCACCAAAGCCAGAAAGGTAGTGATCACTGAAGAAACCGACACCCTTTGTGTATGAGGACACACATGCCGTACCTTGGAATTATGAGACCAAGGTTGAAATGAAAAGTGACATAGGGGAAACCTCAAAAGCTCAAGGAAGTGAGGAAGTGACCAGTGTCATGGAGGTAAAAGGAATAACAAGAAGTGGAAGGGTGTATGGACCCAAGGAGTTGGAAAAGGGAAATTTGTTGATGAAGGGAATGTTGAAAAAGGTTCAGAGTCAGGAAGAAAAGAAAAGAAGAGGAGGAAGAAGAGTTCCTTAAAATCATGAAACAGAGCGAGTATGATATTCTGGAACAATTAAAGAAGACTCTGCGAGATATCTTCTGTCACTAATCTTGTCCTTTGAATCTCATCAAAAGGCAATATTGAAGGTCCTGAAGGAAGCCTATGTCAAGCCCGACACTTCATTGGAGAACATGATAAGTATGGTGGATCCAGTGAACGTGTCAATATGATCACATTCTTAGATGAAGAAGTGGTATCACGGGCTAACCCACAAGCGCTACATATAACCCTCAAATGCAAAGGCCACATAGTGCCTAGAGTCCTTATTGATGGAGGATCAGGGTTAAATGTATTACCAATGTCCACTTTGAAACAACTATCAATGAGTGTGGATGATATATCACCTCAAGTGATGGTTGTAAAAGCTTTTGATGGAGCTACGAAAAACATTCTAGGTGAGGTGGTGTTGCCACTAGAGATTGGGCCAAGCAAATCAAGTGTTATTCCAGGTGATGGAGATTGGCTCAGATTATAACATGTTGCTAGGAAGACCATGGATTAATGATATCGGTGCTGTCCCTTCAACCTTGCATCAAAAGGTTAAATATATTGAGAATGATCAGTTGTCACAATCCATGGAGAAGGGACATCATTGTATCCAAACCAGTCTCACTACCATATGTGGAGAATGTGGAGTCGATAGACAATAACTTGTGGCATAGCCTGGAGTTGGTGAAGCCCATGAATGAAGTGGGTCCATAATGCAGAATGTTAATCAAATAGTGGCTCATATCATGGCTAAGAATGGATACCTACATGGTAAGGGGTTAGGACCACAGTTGCAAGGTATTAGAGTACCTATATCGCTCTCAAGAAACCTAATCGATTTGGTTTGGATATAATGCACCGTTAGAAGAGGAAATGGATGCCATGGCCCTCCAACGGAGAAACATGAGAAGAAAATAAACAGATCCCTCACTTGAAGGAAACATTTCCTAGTCCAGCTGAAGTGATTACAGGTGGAAAAGTTCATTCCCCGCTACCGTCTCACCATCAACACCTTGGACATGGAGACAACTGAAGAGAGCAACAAGATTTATGCTGCCAACAATGATGAAATGCTGATGAACTGGAAAATGAACCAGTGATTGATGTTATTGCTGCAAAGTAATTATTTGTGTTGTATCAGGAAAGACTATTTATGCTTTTATTTATGCTACTTGAAGACATCATAAATAAACTTGTGTGTTTATTCACATCTTTATCTTATTCCCGCATTTTTTATATTTCTTGGTGTCTTTCATTCTCCTTGTTTCAGTCCTCTATTTGCTTTCTCTTTATCATCATTTTTAGCTCATTAATTTTTATTTTTCTTATTTTATTTTGCACTTTTCCACTATTCGTTTTGGCCTTCCAACCCACCACAATTGCTTTCCAGGAATCTAAATGCTATAGAAATTTTGCCTCATGAAAGGGAATTTGAAAACTTCAATTGGTTCTCTGCCAATTGATTGTGATAGCCATGAATCTGATGAAGATCAAGAAATTGTTGGGCAATTTTCAGACTTACCTGAACATACAGAAAGGGATTTGACTTAGACAATGAGGTGATCGAGCTGATTAACATGGGCACTAAGAAGAGAAAAAGGAGCTGAAAATAGTGGAAAATCCAGAACGCTCAGAAATGATTGCATTGTTTAAAGAATACCTGGATGTCTTTGCGTGGTCCTACCATGATATGCCGGGGTTGGATCCAGAAATAGCTTCACATAAGATCCCTTTATATGCGGGAGCTGAACGAAAAAGCAAAAGTTGAGAAGGATGCGGCCTGAAATGTCATTGAAAATAAAAGAGGAGGTGACTAAACAGAGAGGCCGGATTTTTGGAGGTGTCAAGACACACGACTGGTGGCTAACATTGTGCCCGTGCCTAAAAGGATGGAAAAGTTAGAATGTGCGTGGATTATCTGGATAAACAAAGCTAGCCCAAAGACGATTTTCCACTCCCTCACATTGATGTCCTAGTCGATAACCTGGAAATCACCGCTTTTCATTTATGGATGGGTACTCAGGGTATAATCAGATTCCCATGGACGTTCACGACAAAGGAAAAACTACTTTCATAACGCGTGGGAACATTCTGCGCTATACAGTCATGCCATTCGGATTGATGCTGTGCCACCTACCAACGTGCCATGGTTGCATTATTCCATGACATGATGCATAAAGAGATTGAAGTGTATGTGGATGACATGGTCGCCAAGTCTAAAGAGGAGAAAGTCATGTAACAGTTCTACAAAAGTTGTTTGAAAGGCTTAGAAAATATAAGCTACGTTAACCCGAATAAATGTGTCTTTGGAGCATCTACAGGAAATTACTCGGATTCATTGTCAGGAGAGAGGGATAAAGGTAGATCCAGACAAAGTAAAGGCGATACAGGAGATGCCAGCTCCCCGAACGAAAAGGAAGTGAGAAGTTTTCTTGGGAGGCTCAACTACATTGCTAGATTCATTGCCAATTTGACTAGCACTTGTGAGCCGATATTCAAGCTGTTACGAAAACATCAACCTGGAGAATGGAATGAAGAGTGCCAAGAAGCCTTTGACAAAATAAAGGCTTATTTAATAAAACCTCCAGCTTTGACCCCACCTATACCAGGTCGTCCTCTAATATTGTACCTCACAGTGTTGCCCACGTCACTGGGGCAATGTTGGGACAATATGATGAGTATGGAAAGAAGGAACAAGCTATTTATTATCTGAGCAAGAAGTTTAATGACCGTGAATCCCGCTATTTGGCAATTGAGAAGACCTGTTGTGCATTAGCATGGGCCTCTAAAAGGCTAAGGCAATACATGTTATACTACACTACTTGGTTAATCTCTCGAATGGATCCATTGAGATACATATTTGATAGTCCCCATGTGTCATTGAGAATGTCAAAGTGGCAAGTGATACTGAAGAATTTGATATCAAGTATATGACTCAAAAGTCTGTCAAGGGAGGTGCAATTGCTGATCACCTAGCTGAAAACCCTTTGGAGGATGGACAACCCACCACGGCTTGAGTTTCTGAGAACGAGGTATTGGTGGTGGAAGAAGATGTAGAAGAGGAGAATACATGGAAGATGTACTTTGATGGGGCCTCCAACATGAATGGATGTGGAGAGGAGCTGTCAGTATCACCAGCTGGAAAACAGTACCCAGCCTTCATCAAATTAGATTTTGAATGTACAACAACATTGCAGAGTATGAAGCATGTGCAAATGGTTTGCAAGTGGCAATTGACTTGGGAATCAAAGAACTAAAAGTCTTTGGAGATTCGGCACTCATAATCTACCAAGTTAATGGACAATGGCGTACAAAGGATCCCAATTGGTACCTTATCAAAAGCACTTGTCTGAATAATTGAGCACTTTGATGATATATCATTTTCTCACTTAACTCGAGACAAGAACCAATATGCGGATGCATGGCGACTTTGGCTGTAATGACTAAATTGGAAGTCCACACCAATGTCCAACCTATCCATGTAGAGGTACAAGATGAACCAGGATACTGTGGTAATGTAGAGGCTGAACCAACGGTCAACCATGGTATCATGATATCAAGCAGGATATTCAAAGGGAGAATACCCAGCTTGGGCAAATGAGATAAGCAAGAAGCAATCCGACGACCGGCTATGTCCTTTTCCTGAATGGTGAAGTCCTTTACAAGAGGAATCATGACACCACTCTCCTTAGATGTGTAGATGCTCATGAAGCTCAATAATCATGATGAAGTCCATGAAGGAATTTGCGGAACTCATGCCAATGGACACATGATGGCACGCAAAATCCTAAGAAGTGGTTATTACTGGTCCACCATGGAGAATGACTTTATCAATCATGTTCGGAAGTGCCACAAATGCCAAATATATGCAGACGAGTCAATGCTCCTCCAGTTCATTACACAACATGGTATCTCCCTGGCCTTTCTCGATGTGGGGCATGGATGTGATCGGCTCAATTAATCCCAAGCATCCAATGGTCATCGCTTCATTTTGGTGGCAATAGACTATTTCACTAAATGGGTGGAAGCGCTTCATATGCCAGGATTACACAGAAGGTGTTTCTTAGATTCATCAAGAGGGACATTATCTAGATATGGAATTCCAAAAGAATCATCACAGACAATGCTCCTAATCTCAATGGTGCCGAAGTTCAGAAATTTTTCAAGACTTTCAAAATCAAGCACCACAACTCAGCTCCAGACCTCAAACTGGCGCGGTTGAGGCTGCAAATAAGAACATCAAGAAAATCATCGCCAAAATGGTGGTGAATTACAAAGATTGGCATGAGATGCTACCATATGCTTTACATGCATATCGTACCAACATACGATCGAGCACAGGGATGACTCCCTTCTCATTGGTATATGGAACGAAGCTGTATCCCCCATAGAAGTGGAAATCCCGTCATTAAGGGTTCTAATGGAGGTTGAGCTAGAGGAATCTGAATGGGTGAAGGCTCGATGTGAACAGTTGAACATGATAGAAGAAAGAAGATTGGCAGCTATTTGTCATGGCCAATTGTACCAAAGTAGGATGGCCAAAGCTTTTAACAAGAAAGTTCGTCCTAGAGATTTTTATCCAGGAGATTTGGTTCTGAAGAAAATTCTCCCGAACGGAGGACGCATCTGGAAAATGGGCTCCGAGTTATGAGGGTCCTTACATTGTCAAACAAGCGCTCTCAGGTGGGGCATTGATTTTGCAAAACATGGATGGACAAGAATTGCCTAAACCAATCAACACTGATGCAATCAAAAGGTTTTATGCTTGAAAAGATGCTAAAAAAAAAAAAAGAGAAAAATACCCGTTAGGTTGAAACTCCAAAGAGTTAAGCAAAAATTAGGGTAAAAAAACAAAAAAGAGCTCGTTAGGTCGAAAACTCGAGAGCGGCCTAAGCAAAAGTTAGAGCAAAGCATCATCTCAAGCAATCTACACTTGGCAATTTTCGGTGATAAGTTCATCTTAAGCAAAGCAAGCTAGGACTTAGTTGGGGCAAAGGAAAGATTGAAGGCTCTACAATGGAGCAATGGTTATAGCATCCAATTTGCCTGAAAATCAATTGAATGAGCCACAAAGAACCCAAACTTGGCAAAATTTTCATGTTTTTCACAATCCTATCTTTCATTTTTGTGGTTGTCTTTCCAAATATTTTGTCATCCAATACACCAAGCAATAAATATGTCCATTCAGTTAATTCTTCCACTTTCTCTTTGAATGCATGTTTATTTACGATGTCTCAAATAGGATATATTTAAGTTTAAATTATACAACCTAACAATGTTTATAGCAATACATCAATGACTAGCATCACACCAAGAGAATTCAGAAGCTTCAATTAAGCTTGGCAGAAAGCAATCATCATCCTTAAAAAGGGGAAAAGAGAAGAGAAGAAAGAATGGAAAGAAGTGGGTAAAGTTACAGAAGAAAAGAAAGCTTTACTTGTGCCAGAAAGTTCCAGCTGAAGAATTGAGTTTGATCGGTTAAAGTCTTCCTCGAGGCTTGCTTGATTTGGGTAAGCCAGTTCTTCAAGAATATGTCTAAAAACCTAAGTGGGTGATAAATTCATGACTTTTGCATATAACAAAAAAGAAGGAGCAGTGCAAATCATTGTTTTCAGTGCAATTTACTTTTCCTGCCGCGCCAGACGCCAATTTACTTTTCCTGTCGGCCTCAGATTGCCAATTTATTTTCCAGTCGGCCTCAGAATTGCCACCAATTTACTTTTCCGTTGTTAGATTGCCAATTTACATTTCCAGCGGCCTCAGATTGCCAATTTACTTTCCAG
>JAMLFY010000012.1:17152732-17262604 GCA_030441495.1 Dalbergia oliveri
CATCTTAATAAATATATTAATTATTTAACTAACACATTCATATTAAATGTACAAATGAAAAGAAATTAATATTATTTAGATATTATAAGAAAAATTTATTAAAAAAAGTAAAACCACAAGAAAATATATCATTTTTCATAAGAGTAAAAAATAAAAAAATGAGTTTATCTACCAAGTATAGTCAGGGCATCGTAAGGTGATTGAGATTTCTTATAAAAATAAATTTATAAATTTTATGATAAAATTTACATCTTAAAACTTAAAAAATTATATACATTTTTAATAAAATTTTATCATTTAAAAACCCCTTATCAATGTGTTGGCAAAAACCCATGATAAATTAAAATGTGTCGCCAAATATTATAGAGAAAGAAGTCAAATAACACTTGGTATGGACTAAAGGTTGCAGGGCCATGCTACACCAGTAGCTGATACTAATATTGGAGCGCCACTGCACGCAATAATTTCCAGGTAAACGGAGAGAGAGAGAGAGAGAGAGTGTGTGTGTGTCGCTTTCAAGCGCTGAAACCAACGTACGATGCTGCAACATTAATGCTTTTTCCCCTTCACTCTTCACTTTCTCTCTCTCTCTTCGCCCCCCTGACTCTGTGGGGTCTCCCCACTGTCTTGTCAAATTCCAACTTTCTCTCTCTCAGTGCTCTGTCTTTACTCTACAACCCCGGGTATCTCTCTCTCTCTCTAGGACAATGGCATGGGTGCTTCTCTCTCTCCCATCTCTCCTTGTTTTATTTAAGAACTCCAAGATTACATGCTCTTTCATGATGGAACATGAAGATGCTTGTGAGGTGCTGCTAGGTGAATAGGGAGCAGCTGTGAGCCTTTATACTTCACCTTCTTCCTTTTTTAGCATCTGGGTTGGTTCCATTTTCTTGTGTTATGTGAAGAACCATTGGTCTTTTGCTGCTTTGTAGCCATATGGGATTGTTGTGCTGTAGTAGATGAAAAGGAAAAGTTTTTGAGGCTGTGTGTGTGTGTGTGTGTGTGTGTGTTTGTGTGTTTGTTTTCTGCTCAGTTTTGGTGATGCAACGCTTTGTTTCTGTGGTTATGTTCTTTGCATTTTGTGATTTGTTTTTTGGGGTGAATTTTTTTTTCTTTGCATTTTGTATTTTGATTTCAGGTATTTGGATCATTTAAATTTGCTTGGGAAGGAAAGTTCTGCATAACATCTCTTTAGCTTATGTGTCAGTGTTACATTGCAGCTTGTTTGTTTTTGTTTAAGTTCTTTGCTTTGTTGTTACTTCAAAGTTTGAATTTTTAGTCTGGAGGAGTTCCTGAATTTTTGAACGTGCTCCAGCTACATGATTTTGGAAGCCCTTTGTAGTTTATATCCTACTAATGTTACCTATATGTTCACGTGCTATTGCTATGAGTGGTTAAAATACTTTTTGGCTCTGGATACTCTCTGATACCCTTTTTAGCTGTGTTTGAGCTGTTATAACTGATTCTCACAAGTGTCCATTTGAAATTAGTCATGAGATGCATCAGTCATGAAATTTCTAATTGTGTAGTGTTTTTATATATTTATGGTTGCCGTGTCAATTTGGGATCTCTCTTTCAATTGAGACTGCACTATTTTGCCAAGGAAAATAATGTTTTTCTAATTACGGGATTGAATTAAGATATACAAACTATATATATAATAATTACCATTATATTATGGCTTCAAAAAGTTGTTCACTATTCTAAAGGATAATTGTGGCCATTCAGTTCCAAAGTGTGGCCATTTAGAAATTCTATCCAAGATCTTGGCCTAAGTTCAATCTCCAAGTTCCCTAATCTAATTCTATCGAATAACTTTGTTCTGGAAATCAGTCTACTTGTCAAGCATTTTTAACACTTTGACCAAAACTAGATATTATGGTTACGGTAATCAGTTACTGACCATTGAGCATTTGTGTGGTTGTGTTATTTGTTTGATGCCTTCTCCTGGATATGTTTGATGAATGGTTTGTTTTGGTTATCACAGTCCTTTGCGCACATAAATGATTTTTCAGACATATATTTGGTGGCACTGTCATTGTCATGTATACACTATATTTTGACATGTTTTCAAGGGTTTTGTTGCTAAAATGCAATATAAGTAGAGACATTTGTATGGGATTGAAAATAATGACATGTCTCTCTACCTTTTTCTTTTGGTAGATTCTTTTTCTGTGTTTTAAACTATGGTGACATTCTGCTGATGAACCAAGTGGCATTTAATTTTTGCTTGATTGTATTCCCAAATGGATATGAGGTGTGAAATATTCTATTCTTATAGCAAATTCCAGTTTTCGCACTATGTTTTTCATATTTAGATGTTAATTCACAGAGGATGGTTGATCCTGCTTCATCTTGTGCATGGTGTGAAGGCACTGGTATTTCATAGGAATTTGCTGATGTCATGAATTGTAATGGATTTTTCCAGATACATGATGATGAGTCCAAGTTTCAAGAGATGGGCTGTGGGATTTGCACTTAAATGAAGGAGAGGCAGCGTTGGAAAGCCGAAGAGGACGCATTGTTATGTGCTTATGTTATACAGTATGGTCCCAGGGAATGGAACCTTGTGTCTCAGCGCATGAACACACCTCTCAACAGGGATGCAAAGTCATGCTTAGAAAGGTGGAAGAACTACCTCAAGCCCGGCATTAAGAAAGGATCTACCGAAGAAGAGCAGCGCCTCGTCATCCGCCTGCAGGCGAAACACGGCAACAAATGGAAGAATCGCCACAGAGTCCCCGGTCGGACTGCTAAGCGATTAGGCAAGTGGTGGGAAGTATTCAAGGAGAAGCAGCTCAGGGAAAACAGGAGATCAACAAGACAATCAGCCCATTGACGACAGCAAGTACGATCATATACTCAAAACTTTTGCGGAGAAACTAGTGAAAGAGCACCCTTCACCATCATATCTTATGGCTGCTCCGAATGGACCTTTTCTTCACACTGATGCACCAGCCCCTGCATCAACTCTGCTTCCTTCTTGGCTCTCAAATTCCAATAACAATCAATCTGTTAGGCCACCCTCCCCTTCCGTGACACTAAGTCTCTCCCCTCAACGGTGACGCCGCCTCCTCAATGGTTGCAACCCGAGAGGGCACCGGAGAATGCTCCTCTGTTTTGGGGAATGTAACTCCTCATGGATCTGTTCCGGCTTTTGGCGATAAGTTGCTCATGCCTGAGTTGGTGGAGTGCTGTAAAGAGCTGGAAGAAGGCATTCGCGCCTGGGCGGCGCATAAGAAGGAGGCGGCCTGGAGGTTAAGAAGGGTGGAGCTGCAGTTGGAATCGGAGAAGGCGAGTGGAAGGAGGGAGAAGATGGAAGAAACGGAAGCAAAGATCAAAGCTCTGAGGGAAGAACAGAATGCTGCATTGGAGAGAATGAAGCCGAGTGCAGGGAACAGCTAGCTGGACTGAGGAGAGATGCAGAAACCAAAGAGCAGAAGTTGGCTGAGCAGTGGAGTTCGAAGCACTTGCGCCTTGTGAAGTTCCTAGAGCAGGTTGGATGCAGACCCCGGATTGAGCGAATGGAAGATAAAAAAAGGTCATCATTCAACAGTTTGTTATCTGGGTTGTTCTGAGGCTTGAAGCACACTTGCAGTATATGCTCCTTGTAGTTTTGATCTTGCAACCTACTTTCAAGTGTTATTGCTGAGGTCTCTATCATTGTCCTACTTATTTAATCAAGTTGAAGCGTTTGTATTAGGAGTTGATGATGTGCTTGCATAGTCTTGCAAGAGTTGCATCCATCTTTATATGAGTATATGAACTCAACTATATTTCAATTTTAACTGCAAACTATAGCATCTTGCATGTGTAGCTGATCTTTTTGTGTGTTGTAGCTCCTCCCTGGAATGAAGTTACGGTATGTCAGCTGAAATTGCAAATCATTTGGGGATGGGTTGATCCACTATCAATTTGGTGCAATAGAAATATAGGAAGGTTAAAAGGGAGTGCACTTTATAGTAGCATGAACATAAAAAAATAATAACTCTATTCACTATCAAGTAACAATGAGTGAAAGCTTCTTTTTATGTTCTTTTTCTTTCATTTCATCTTGAATCAATCTTAAACAACAATAAGGACATGTTTGTGGTTGGAGGGTAAAATTAAAGGTAAATTTTTCATTATTGAGTTTCATGTGTAAAAACATACCTAACAAGGAAGTCTTGTTTTGCCAGGTGGATTGATTATGTGAATTAGGCATGCCACAATATTCTTATAGATCATGTTTATATTTAAACAGCTAATATTTAAATCTGTTTTACCTATAGTTTCCTTTTTGGGATTCTCTGCTTCAATCGTCCCATTATTTTTATTTTTCTCATTTTTGCCTTATTAAACAAGTAATCTTATTCGTCAGGTTCAATTTCATTGAAAACATTTCTTTTATGTATATAATTAAAAACATTGACTTACGGTATAGCTGCAAATCCCCTAATCTCAATGTGAAGTAAAATTTAACAAAATTTTGTTTAATGTTATATTTTACTGTGTAATTTGGATCAGGGTAATATATAGAAATAATGATCAGTGGTACTTTCTCCTTGGCATTGCAAACTTTGAATTTTCAATAAAAAAAAATATAAGAGTTTAAATATTCGTAAAATATATATATATATATATATATATATATATATATATATATATATATATATATATATATGGAGATTCATTTATACCATGTATAAGTTTTAGTACACTTACATCTTTTAATAACTTTTTATGAGTATAAAATTTCATCACTCTAACTATTAAATTCAAAGTTATTACCTATTAGATATAATATATCAAATTTCATGGTTTGAAAATAATTTGATATTTCATCATGTTATTTTATTTTAACGGATAATATATTTTTAAAAATATTAGTAAATATCAATAATTAAATACATGCATATTGTTATCTGATTTTTTTAAAATTTGACATATTTAATCATTAATATAATATCACATAATTTAATAGTCAGATCAACTAAATTCAATTAATATGAAAAGTTATTGAAAGATGTAAGTGTATAACATTTATCCCTATTATAAATGGATCCCCACCTTTATATATATATATATATAATAGCAATCTTGCGTTACCTAAAGAGAGAAAATGGCGTTCTTGGATGTAGTCGAGGAAGAAGGCAAATTCTAATTCTTGCCATCAGTACTAGTCTTCTTCCTTTACTTTCTCACCATGTCATTTCATTACCCAATGCACACTCCATATTTTCCAAATACGACACGGTGCATTTGTTTAGGCTTTTGAAAATAACAAATAAATGTGAAACTTAAATTCTGAAAGCGCTTGGATAATATTTATGGGGGGTGAAGATCGCTGTTTTCACAAAGTAAAAATAATTTTTTTCTATTTAGATAAATTGTTTTAAAATGATCATAATCTTGAGAAAATTAATTCTCAATTTTTTTTTAAAAAACCAAAAGGAGTAGTTTCTAAAACAGTTTTTAGCTCTTTCACTTTGTTATAGATTTTTTAGAAGTTGAGTATAGGTGTGGCCGAGTTTTATTAGTCTCTGGTAGGACTGGACTTGGAAAGAGTAATGTTATTTTGATTTATATTTTGTGAAATATTGTGAATATATTCTCATTTACTATTGAATAAGGTATTAAATTCAAATTAAATAAAGTCACATTTAATTTAATAATAAATATGAATGCGTTGATTTGATACCCCATAAAATATAAGTTGAAATAACATTTCTCTTGGAAAAGAGCAGCGTGGCCAGACGAGTTATGTCTCTAATGTGGTCAGGTTTAAAATGTTTGACCGAGACTTGGGGTTGAGATTAATATACCTCACCCTATCCCCTACTATTGTACTTATCGGGGAAAGTGGTATTTGTCGTTAATACAAGTAAAGAGGTAGGCTTGAACCGGCTAGATCACAAGTTCTCAATCTTAAGCTCTAAGGTTGAGTTTGATACCTGTTTCAAAATAGAAAAGATGGGTACGACGAGATAATAAAGAAAAAGAAGATATTGGAGACGGAGATGAATATGTGTTTAATAATAATGTACGGGACATAATAATTTATGAAAAGATAAAAAAAATTGTGTTATAATTTGATAAAAAATTAGAAAGTGAAAATGACAAATGTGAAATATGAAATGTTTAAAAAGATATTCTTAAAAAATATTTTAAACTTGTATTCTAGAAATACATTTCTATCTAGTATTTTTTTTTTTGAGGTATAAAAATTAATTCAAAAATTGTCCTAAGCCAGAGATAATTTTAGAATTTTTTTGTTTAGGTTTCTTTTCCAAATATATTTCTCTTCTCAGTGTCTTTGTATTTTTTATCTCGAAATACTTATCAACGTTACGGAAAATAGTGAAGAGAATATGAAATGTCTATGATCGATAAAGGAAGGCTGGATAATCGCGAAATTAGACGGAACAATTGGTGTGGTCCTTTATGCTGTTTCAGTATTTTTGGGTTCTTGTTTTTTCGGTTCTTCGCAGTCAGTCATGTCCATGCTTGGATGTTTCTTGTTTTGCTCCTCTTCTATTGAGAGTTTAAGTTTTTTTTCCTGATTATAAAGAAATAGTGTCCTAATATTGAATGGTAAAAACAATTCCCAATCGATAAATAACTTCAAAACAACCTTAATGTGATAAATATTTTTTAAAATTATAACTGCTTATACCACCTATATAATAAGTGAATAACATAAATATCGTAAAAAAATAACGTAGATATTTAACAAAAGCAAGGATATATAGAGCCCGTTTAGTTTATATTTTGATATAATTACTTTTAAAATAATTAATGTTAATGGAATTGATTTATGTTTGGGAATTAGATTAAAAAAGTGAGTTTGAAAAATTATTTTAATTTACAAATGATAGTTTTGAACATATAATTATTAAAATAGATTTCTTTTAAGATAAATGTGTGTAGTGGCCGAAAATAATAAAGAGATGGATAAAATATACTTATCAACTTTTTCATTAAAGTTCAACATCTAAAAGTTACCACTATCAACAGCTTCGAAAGAAATTAATTGTTTTAACCATCCATTATTTTTTGTCACACCAATACTACTATCCAAACACAATTACTTCTATCCAACTCAATTCCATGGAATGCAAGGGGAAAATCTTTGTAAACCAAACAAGTAGATAATTGTATACTAGATTTACATCGCACGTATCATAATATAATAATTACAGGGAAGAAGTGATCAAGGAGCTTCAAAGTTACGCATAAAATCCACAAGAAAGAAAGGGAAAAATAAGGATGTGTTTGGTTTTAGTTTTTAGGTTTTATTTTTATTTTTTTAATTTTTAGAGTTTTGTAAAGAAATTATTAAAAATTGAAAATGAAAATAAAAGTGTACTTATAAGAGTATTTTGGTTTAAGTTTTCAGACTTTTCAGTTTTAATTTGTAAAGAAAATCCTAAAAATTCTAAAAATTATAAATTTAGATTTAATTTTCATTATTTTCTTCATAAAATCCTAAAAACTGAAAATTCAAATCACAGACCTATAATTTTTAAAATTTTTAGTATTTTTTTATAAAATTTGAAAAATTAAAAAACTAAAATTGAAAACTAAAATTAAAAACTTAAACACCTTGAAACTTCAGTATTTTTTATTTCTCTTTTATGGGAAAACTTCAATGATGTTTCATAATAGTGAAGTATTATTTATTTATACTTATAATTTATAGAATATTATCAATACACTTTTATCTATTTTTAAATAAGATAGACTTAAATTAATTGAGTCTATAATTTATTTAAAAATAAATAAAAATATATTAATATTATGTCTTATATTTTATGAATATAGATAATATTTTCTTTATAAACGTGTTTCCGTAGCACTTCTGTGTTTACAGGAAAAATAACAATGGACCATTACTCTAAAGTACAATGATTGTGTAATTGGGAAAAAGAAATGGACGAAACGAGATGAATGGGTGGCAACTTCCCGTACCCCTAGGCCCTAAACACATTGATCAGAAGACGTAAGCAAATACCACTTGCAGGTCGCTGTCTCTCCCCTGTCATGTTATTTGCAATTTTACTGTTTCTCATTTTCGTTATTTTTTTACAATAATAAAATAAAAAAAATTTGTCCCCATGTCAAATTTCTTATATTTATCTTCTAAAATGCATTTTAACAGAAATTGATTTAGTTTCAATTGAATTTAAAATGTATGAAAATTGGTTTACCCTCAATCGATTTCAACGTGGTAGAATTTTTTACTGTCTAAATTCAACATCAAAGGATTGGAGCTACCCTAGATGCATTTTATATATTGAGCGAAAACTAATCCAAGGTGTATCAATTTTTGGATATCAGATGTACCTCAGATTGATGTTCTCTCAATATGAAACACATGTAGGGTAGATCATTTTTCTCTCAATGTGAAATGCATGTCTTGATTTTCTCTCAACAAAAGGCGGTTGATGATATAAACAACAGTTAGCGCGGCTTCACCCCAAACATGCTTTGGACAAGAGGAAAAGACAAGAATAGCAAGGATAGAGTTAAGAATTTAATGGTGTTTTCTCTTAGCACGACCATTTTATTGAATGGTACCACGAGAAGAAAATTGGATAAAATTTCCTATTCAGTAAGAAAAGTTAAAAGTTTTAAATCATGATACTCCATGACATTATCTCAACAAAAAACTTTGACTTTAGAAAATTGTGCTTTACTCATTGTGGCAAAGTCAGTATAGATATAAGGCAACTTATGATGATTTTTTATTAAATAAATTCAAGTATAATGTGAGTAGTCGTTAATGAATATGTCAAAATACTTAAACCCACCCATTGTGAGAGTGGGAGTTGACCCCAAACATCAAAATGAACAAAATCAAAAAGACAATCAAATACAAAAGTACATTTAGTGAAAGACAATGAAAAGACTCACTAATAATGGATTCCATAGTTCCCTTTGAAATAAGAGGATGCATTTTTCCCAATGAGTTATGAGTAAGACGTTGATGCCATAGTTGAAGGCAAATTATGGGAAGCAGCAAAGAGGATTGATGAAGAAGGAACATGAAAATTATATTCATAAGCTCAAACAGTCATCCAATCTTTCATTCAGTCCCAATGACCTATCTCGTCAATGGATCCTGCACACATGACAACCAAAAGAGGAGAATATGATTTCATAACCAATATCACATAATTGACCCACAAAAATGAGGTTGAAATTAATTTAGGGATAAGGTATGTGTTAAACAAAGTGAGGTTAGGTGAGAAATGACACCTTATGGCTTATGTGCACAAAAGATCCATCGACAATATATATGAAAGGTGCATCATCACTCATCACTGGTAGATAAAAAGGAAAATATGTTGGACACAAAGGTCATGTGGCTATAGCAAACAGAATCAATATAACATCTAAAATTACCTATGGTGATTGATAAGGCAGTAGAGGTATTACCAAAACAAAGAAGAATTTGTTTAAGGAAGGATTCAAGGGTACCAGTGGAAGAGGTAGTTGGAGCACCATTGGCAACAACAGCAATAGTAATCACATGTTTAGATGTCCTAGACGAGACTGGACCTATCCTGATTAAACCTTGGTAGTCGAATATGACAATATGCAATCAAGTATCCTGAAAATTTACTATATTAACAAACCAAATAGTTGGAGGAAATATTGTTTTATCCATAACAATAAAGAAAATGCACTTTGGAGTAGAATTGATGAAAACGGAGCTCAAATATAAAAAGATCTCCCTTAAAAACCTAGGAAAAGGTTCTCTAGAATACCATGTTAGCGTTAGTATTTAACCAGGAGTTCATTTCATTAGCGGGGTTTTCCTTTTTCTTTTATTATTTGTTATAATTATTATTGTAAACATAAATATCCTGTTACAACAATGGGACTTTAACCAAAAAAGAAAAGAAAAGTGGATCTCGATCAAATATAACTTTGATTTTGAAAATTGTATTTTAAAATCAGATACATTAAATATATTTTTATTATTTTTACTTTCTAAAAATAGGATATATTTTTATAAATTAAATATATTTTTTAATTCTAAAAATAGAAATACTTTTCAAAAAATAAAAATAAAAAATATTTTTATAAACCAAATACGCTCTAAATGGACTGAATCATCTATTTATTGTGTGAAATTGTACAAAGTTGGTGCCTATTGTAAGCCTAGTGAAATAAATGCAATAAATCAAACCAAGCCTAATTACAACCATATGCAAGTCAATCACATCTCAATTATTTCTCATCACATCGTAACAAGAGTTATGGATCGCGAAAGCATATATCGTCTTGATATTGCAGGAGGACACATTCCTAGGAGATTAGATATACAGGTAATTTCGTTTATTTTAAAGTTACTGTAATTTTTTGTAATTTTCTTTGTTTTAATTTAGTTTTAAACAATCTATCATGTATAATTGTTTAATTAGTTTAATTTGCTTAAGGTTAAGTTTCTTTGTTTTTTAGCATATGTAATTTAATTTAGTTTCGGTTAACCTCCACTACATTGATGGCGGATAGCACTCAGGTGTGGCGATTGGAGGTGTAACAAGTGGCACTAAATTAAATACTAAGTGGAACCTGACAAAAACTAAATTAAATTATAGATACTAAAAAAAACTAAAATAAGTAAGTTAACCTTAAGGATTTTTCACAGAATTAAAATAAAAAATACTAAATTACACACATCCCTTACTTTTTATTTGGTTGTATATTTATCCTATTTTTATTTAATAGAAATTGATTTAAGTCGACTTTTGTATAAAGTTCAAGATTTCATCTAACATTATATAGAAATTGATTTAAATTGATTTTGAGAGAAATGTCAGATTTTATTAGTGTGTAAGAAGAATAAAGTCGATTAAATCGACTTCTATAATGTATGTAGATAAATGAAAGTCTATTTGAATCGACTTTAGTGTTGAGGAAGTCTACTTATATCGACTTTTGACACTACTGATAATATATCAAAATCGATTATAATCAACTTCCTATGTCTATTTAAGTCATCTTTGAGTAGCTACTCAAATCTCTTATTTACTCTTTACTAATTTATGCGGTGCTTGTAACTATGCCACTTAAAACAAACAATAAAAGATCACACAATATACATAAAAGTTTGAAATGCTTATATACTTTGGACTTTTATATTGTGTACTTGAAATTGACAGTTTGGATGATTATATGGTTATTACAATTATATATTATGTATTATGTGTATTAACTTTTTGGTTTTCTATTAATAATTTTGCCTTTAAGCACTTTAATATAAATTGTGTAATATTTCATTGTTTGTTTTAAGTAGCATGGTTATATGTACCGCGTAAATTAACAAGGAGCACTACAAGAAATTTGGCCTAAAACAACACTTGTTTTTGGCAACATATAAAAAGTGTTACTTTTTATATATATAGACAACACTTTTTTTAAATGTGTTATCTTTGATATCTAAAAAATGTTGTTCTCTACTCAAAAGTGTTGCTTAAACAATTGGTCACACTTATTATAGCAATACTATGAAAAGTGATGCATTAGCTTAAAAGTGTACCATTTTGTTAAAAAAATGTTGCCTTTGATAATTGGTGATATAACAACTCTTTAAAAAGTGATGCCTTAATTTAAAAAAGTGTAGCCTTTGCTATATCAAAAACAACACATTTAGAAAAAGTGTTGTTTATGTGTGCATAAGCAACACTTTTTAGGTGTTTCTAAAACTAAATGTTCTTTTAGGCATAAATTTCTTGTAATGGAGTAAACAACAGATTTACACTAAGAAAAGGGTACGCAAAAGACGACTTAAATAAACCTAAGAAGTCGATTATAATTGATTTCTTACACATTCTTAGAACAATGTTAAAAGTAAGTTAAATAAACTTCGCCACACTAAAGTCCATTCAAATAGACTTCTCACTTATTAAACATACATTACAAAAGTCTATTTAAATAGACTTTATACTGTTCCTAACATATTGATAAAGTTGACACTTTTCTTTAAAATCGATTTAAATTGACTTCTCTGTAATGCAAGTGATATCTTAAACTTTATGAGAAATTGATTTAAATCAACTTCTATTAAATAAAAAAGAATAAATATATAACCAAATAAAAAAGTAGGGGATGTGTAATTTGATATTTTTTTATTTTAATTCTAAAAAAATCCTAACGTTAATTAAGAAAATTAAACTAATTAAAAAGTATACAACATAGATTATTTTAAACTAAATTAAAACAAATTAAATTATAAAAATTACTCTAATTAAAAAATAAATGAAATTACCCGTATATCTAATCTCCCATCAATGTGTCCTCTTTCAGCATCAAGGCGATATGTTTTCGTTTTTCATAACTCTCACTCTCACTCTAGCCTTTTTACTTCTCAACCGACTTTGCCAAACTAGTGACCTATACATGGATCGATTTTGAAGCCTCCATCGACTTCTATATATAGAAAATTACAACACAGAAATCGAGCCACCATTGATGCATTTCACATTGATAGAAAATCGATCCAAGTTAGCTTGATTTTCAAAATGCATCTATTGTAGCTTGATTTATTTGATGTTGAATTCTGACCATTGAAAATTTTACCATGTTGAAATCGATTGAGGGTGAATTGATTTTCTTGCATTTAAAATTCGACTGAAGCTAAATCGATTAGTATTGGAATGTGTTTTAGGACATAATGTAACATGTTTGAATGGGACAAATCGATTCTTAAATAAGTATCCAATTTTAAATATGACCATAGAATAAGAAAATGATTGATAAAATCTTAATATTTGATAATTTTCATGTGTTTATTAAATTACTCTTACTATAATTCCTTTTTATTCTTAATTGCTCTCTAATGCAGTGTTTCTCTCATCTAGTTAATGGGGCTATAATTGAAAGAAATAATTAATATTATCTAAATTTTTAAAATGAGCTGTTATTTATAGCAAATTTATAATTTTTAAACACAATAATTTTTTATTTTTAGGATATTTAATATCAAATTTAGTGACTAATCACTTCAGTGTAGTATATCTATTTAAGATATAAATGCTGACCACATAATTCAAAATTGCTCAATTTTTAATGTTAGAATTGAACTATTAATACTTAATTAAGAAAGTTTTCATCTCACCTCAAATCCGTAGATAAACTAGATATTTATTTAAAAATATTATTTATGTTTTTTTTATTATTGTGAATCGTTAAAATACCTCTAAAATGAAAAAGTGGAATAATTTGAGTGGAAATAAATAATTAAATGAATGTAGGCACAGATGCTGCCTCCCTTATCATTCGCGTGCCATCTTTCTCGCACATCAAGCGCTGAAACCAACGTATTCGCACTCTCTCTCACTCTTCCATCTGCCACTCCGTGGGGTCACTTTTCCCTGTCTTGTCTATTCTCTTCCCTCTCTCTCTCTGCACTGTTTCAGTGCTCTGTCTACTCCCCTACACGCACCGCATATTTTCTCTCTCCTTTCTTCCACTACGATATTATCTCATGATGCCATTACCAACCATGTCATAACATGCACGATATGACATGACATAACATGACACAGGGTGTGCTTCTTTTCCTTTTTTTTTTTTTTTTTTAACGAAAGAATAATGGTTGATATATAATAAAATTATACAATAAATATACATCAAATATCTTATTATTATTAAATATGATATTATCTTCCTTATTTCACACTTATCTTATTAATAATAATAAATATATAATATATATTTATTATGTAATTTTATTATACACAAATATTATAATAAAGAAAACTAGGAAGTCTAGATTGAACTTTTCATGTTAACTTTCAGATAACACCAAAAAATAGGTGTATATTGAGATATCTATTTATTATTATTGAATATAATAGTTATCCTTCATCTTTAATATTCATCATATTCAAGAATTATAAAATAAGTGTCTTAATAAATACTTATTTTTTGAGTGTTTGAATAATAATATCATAAATTTTTGCTACTGATCGAATTTTATCATTTGTCTTGAGTTTAATACTCCGAGAAGCCCAAAGTGGAGGAAATAATATGTTACTAGAAATTAAGCCCGTTCTTGGTTTTTATTATTATTAAATGTTAAATAAATAGTTAAGTTAAAGTATTGTAATGATTAAAAGTTACATATGATTAGAATACAAAAAATGGATCAATGGTAATTGCATTACAATAGTAATTGTATTAAGGAAGTTCATTGAACACTTCATTATAGACTACACTTTTAGTATAGTCTTTATATTTGTCATCTTTCTCAAGGATGGGCATTTTTAGCCCTTTTGGTGAAGTCACTCTTAATAATGCCACATATAATTGTCCATGACAAAATACAGGTTTAGGCAAATATAAACCCACAAGGTTCAATGATTGGCCTTGATTTTTATTTGTTGTCATTGCATAGCAAACCTTTATGGGAAATTGTTTCCTTTGCAAGATGAAAGGCCACTTGAGTCCTTTACTGTCAAAACTATTCGCGAAATGAGTACTTTTGCACTAATATTACTTCCTGAAACAACTTTTGCTTGTATGATCCAATCTCCTAAGTTCACAATAAGTAGTCTTGTCCAGTTGCACATTCCTAATGCAGGATTTATGTTTCTGAGCAGCATAACTGACATCCCTTCTTTTAGTTGTAAACAATAATTTGGGAACCCAGTAAAATTTAAAGTATTAAAAAATTCTCCTGGATATATAAGCTCTTGTTCTGCTATGTCAGTTGCTTTATCAATCTCATTCTGAGCTTCTATATTTTTTTGTTTGACCTTCAATCATATTGAAAATATAACCATTTATTTCATCAACGTGTTAGTTAAAGGAGTCAATATTACTCTTTCTAAGATATTCTTCATCCGCATGTGTTGTTGTAAATCTATATATGTATTCAACTATTTGTTTGAGTGGATTATTGAGGCTTAAGAAAATATTGTATTGATATTTTTGTCCATGTAGGAAGGTTTTCTCCCTCTCTAGTTATTATTGGTATTTTTCTATCACCAACTTGTAGGAGCCATCCATTAAATTCACTTGCCGAAGAATTTACTTACCTAAAGCTGAAGTGTCACTAACTCTCATACTTTTTGTCAGCATAAAGATTGTACAATGATCCCACAAATAAGATTTGTTTATACATGCTTGACCTATGTCTTGTCTTTGGCCTTGTGGTATTATAAGTAGTATTTGCCTAAAATCTCCACCAAGAAGCATGGTCTTTCCTCCAAATGGGCTCATAGCTTTGTCTCGATTTCTATAGCCAACAATGTCTTTAAGTGTCCTATCAAGTGCCTTAAAAGCCAATCTCTTTATCATCGTGCCTCATCCCAAATAATGAGGTCTGTTGAAGTATTAGTTGAGCAAGCTGAGTGTTTTTCTTAATTAAGCATGTAGTATCTTCAAAAGCATCTAATGACATTTGAAATCTACTATGAGTTGTTCTACCTCCTGGAAGTAGTAATGATGCAATACCTATATAATTGTAAAGAAAATCAAGCATAAGTAAATACTAAGTAAAATGAAAGTAAACGTGAGACACAATTAAAATGTAAAAAACTTTTAGCATAATACTTTTAATTTTTTTTTCAATTTTAGCTGATAAGAATTGAAAAAATATTGAGTAAAAAGAAACTATTAGTTACCTGATGAAGCAACAACAGGCACAATATGTTTCTCTACCCTCAACTTTGCAATGATAGTCTTGTAGAGGAAAGTCTTTCCAATGCCTCCATGACCATAGACAAAGTAAACTCCTCCTCTATTAGTAGACACAGCATGGATAACGTCATTGTATATTTGTCTTTGTTGCTCATTCATTAATGGGTGACACCTTTCATGGTGTTGTGTAAGGTCTTCAACATTATAGTTAAGTTCTTTCTAATGAGTCTGTTATCCATTGCTTCAACAAATGATCTATTTGGAAGAGGTACCATTAAAATTGGAAAGCTCTTTTCCATTCTTGATCAATATCTTTTCAATTTCAATCAAGGAATATGATTGGATTTGTCAATAAGTAGTTGTAAATCAAAGTGATGAAATAGCCATCTTTTGTTGTTAGAATATCATCAGACAATAGTTTCCAATTATTTTCCACAATTGCTTGAGATTTGCTACTTCACAAAAAGAAGAATAGTGACAAATAATTCTCTCAATTGAGAAGTTGTAGCCCAATGGCTTGCTTCGTTCAAAGCATCATTCCACTCTTTGTTATCATTCAAAAGGCCAAGAGCATAACATGCTTCTTTGAAAGTTGTGTGTCACATGGCCCACTCCTATCTCTTCATTGTTTTTGGGTCCTTGAATGATATTAAACAAAATTCTTAAGTAATATCTTTCACCTGATATTGAATAAAGTAAAGTAATATTTTGAAATTCAAATGAAAGTGAATATTAATTTAAATTATAAAGTTAACATATTAAATAATTTAGTATTAAAATGTTTAATTTGTCTAATTTGTATTAAATATCACATTTTATTTTTGTAATTATAATTGTGAGAATTAATCTGCTTGAAGTTTAAACACTCTCAAATATATTTTTGAAAAGAAAAATATTTTAACTTATATAATAGTTATGTTTAGAGAAATAAGTAACTGTAACATCTTTTAAAAATTAATATAATGTAAATTAATATATTTAACCAATCCTTGATCTCTCTAAAACAACTTAAAAAAGGAATAATAAATCTACCATAATCATATTCATCTTTTATCTTCCAAATTTATAAGGTTAAAATATAAATTATTGCATTATTTTCATTAAAAATTGTATAATAAATTTAAAAAAAATTAAAAAATTATAAAGCAATATTTTTTACTTGATGTTGGATGAGTATAAAAGATCGTCCAATTGTTTTGTCAGCCTTCCTTGGTTTCCATTTTCTTATTTCTTTCATCCCAAACAAATTTTGTTGGGAATTCAGAATACATTAGCAAGCGTGCTTCAACATTAACTTGAATTCATATTCATCCATTCAGTGAACATGGTTGTTGTATTCCTTCTCTTCTAATGACTGATGACAAATGCTCTGAATCTCTTAGAGTAACCAAGTTTTCCTCTGGTAAATGAAAGATCAATCACATAACGGTTAGACTTCTATAATGTATATCAAAATTGTAAATTCTCCAAGAGGCTTCACATGAGAGTTATATTAATTTGTGAGAATTTAAGAACAAAGTTATAACAATGTATACTATTATTAGCGAGTTATATAAAGACAAAAATAATTAGATATTTCTAGATGAGGAAAGGTTGTTTGGCTTTATTCTCTATTATATACAATAATAAATATAAAAATATATAATAATACATATAAAAATATGTGAAGTTGTTAGATGCAAGTTAAATTAAGTAAAACTTTATAATAATACATATTAACTAAAAGGACTTTAAAATAAAACCAAAATATAAATGTTAGCCAATGCAAGGTAAATTAATAGACTTAGATTGATGAAGCTAAGTAATATATTATTAAAATTAGTTATTAGTATGATTCATACAACTAAGATGGTACAGAATAAATGATATAACATGTTTTATCTTATTTTTTTGTTTTGCAGAGTTACCTGCAATCCAATTATGTTTTGATCTCATCAACATGTCTTATATTTGATGAATTTGTTATATGTTGTTGTGAAACATTTTCTTCTATTAGAATTGTTGCTCTATCGAACCTTTGTAGAGATACTTAAAGAGATATTTTATCACCTTAGACTTATAGCACCATTCCACATACAAATGAGCTTGAAATGCAAGTAATAAATGTCAATTATCAGAACAACAAATCGATTGTCCAAGTTGATGTCTCCTTTTTTCACATGTCTTCCACTGTCCATTCTTCTATAGGTTGGAAAGCCATCCCTATCTATGGTTGTTTAAGTGAATCATTTTGGATAATTTCTAATGCAATAACATCAACCATGCAAGGTGCATTTTTACTTGCTGATCCACACAGGCCATGGATCATGAATTGTGCTACAACATTGTATGCTGGGTCGTCCCTCTGATGGCAACTCTGTGAAATTATTTTATCTATATCTTGTGTTGTTGTTAATGTCTCCTGCTTTATGAATTGACGATGTCCCCACAAACCAACACGGGTCTTTTTCACGCGCTTGTCCTACTCCACACACTGGGAAAAAAGGAACACATCCCAAAATTATCCCAAGTCAAGCACGCTAGTTGTGGAGTTATTTTCGTGATGGGCTCCGAAAAGAAAGATACATCTTTGTGGCATAGGTAGTAAATCAATTCATATAAGCCCTCCTTAAGATATAGTCCATACCTATAGACTCAAGATCCCTCTCATTCGTGTGTGTAATCCATTCATGTACCCTGGGCTGGAGGCAGGAGCCGCTCCTTGCTCTACCTTTTTACACTAGCGATCGCTCCCTCGTCCGGACATTACATGCCCACCGCTTTCATTTGGTTCGTCCCGAACCATATTGGGAAGGTGCAGGCTCTAATACCATTTGTAACATTCACTTTGCTTTATGGATTGCAGACTGTCCCCACAAACCAACACGGGTCTTTCAACGTGCTTGTCTCACTCACACGCTTCTTGGTAAACTTCAGGAGATCACCCATGCCAAAATTACCCAAGTCAAGCATGTTAACTGGAGTTCTTTTGTGATGGGCTCCGAAAGAAAGATGCATCTTTGTACATAGGTAGTACCAATCAATTCATATAAGCCTTCCTTAATTGTATAGTCTCATACCTATAGACTAAGATCCTCTCATTCGTGTGTGTAATCGGTTCATTATGTACCCCTCTACTTGGAAGTATGAGCTGCTCCTTGTTCTATCTTCTCGTACCAAGTGATTCACTCCCTACCTCGTCCCCAACATTCAGTTGGCAACTTATTATTTGGCAAAGCCATAAAAGAATGTAAGCATAAGGTAGGCCTTTTTTCTAAAACTCTATTGTATATATTGCTACAAAAGATAAAAAGATAGTGAAGGAATGATAAATATAGTCAATGGTGTTAAAGAGCAATGTATATGCATATAAATATAAATATATAGTAAAATAAGATCAAACTACATGATATGATATTACTTGGCCAAAATACTGCCCTTCAACTATGTATTTCATTAGTTGATCAAGTTTTATCTTGAATACTCGGGTCTTAATGTTAGGCCTATCATCAATAGATTTTCTGGAACTTCATCAAGCATATATTGCATCTCGGGCTATTTTGGATTGGCAGTAAATGTTATGAAAAATTCAGATTGCCAAAAGTTCTACATATGACCATAGCATCTTGATAATTTTGGACAATGTATCAAGGTTAGCCTATAAAAGAATAGGGTAATACAATTCTTTTACCAGTCCACGCTATGGTATCTCCACGAACTATCGCTTCACAAACATTCTTGTATAGCTCTATTGATAACACTGGTTGATTTGTCTAATCCATCTCAATCGATCTTCTTTGATAGATGTGTAAGCATCAACAACATATTGTTGAAATAATCGACCACCACATATGAGATTTTTGCTTCTAATCTTCTTTGTTGCAATCGATACGCATAATATTCTCTCATTGTCAAATTGCCTTGTCTTGTTGTATTTTTCCCATTATTAGGAGAATATGGAATGTCCAAGTGAAATCCATCTTCATCATATGGAAATAATAGTGGATATTGCATTGCCATGAAGGAAGGATGCAACTTGCTTATTCTCTATTCTTGGAGTCCACCTATTTTTCTTATAACTATATCTCTCCTTCCATTAGATTGACCAAAATCTCTAACTCATGATAATGTATATTTATAGTTCAAAAAGTAGAAATATTTACAATTTATAAAGCAAGTTGTTCATGTTCATCAATATAAAGTAAAAGAATAATAAATAATTAAAAATATTAAGTAAATAAATAATGTTTGGCATTTCTTTGTAACTAAATATAATTACATGGTGAAGTTTAAGTATAATAATAATAATAATAATAATAATAATAGAGCTATAACTTTCTTTCTCCATTTCTTTAGTCGTAGAAGTTGTTGCACCAATATTTCAGCGTCTACAATACATAATACTGCTGAGAATTTCTCAAATAATTCTAATTAAGGATGATGCATTAAAAAATAAATTAATTTTAACAAATAGCAAATAATTAATACCATAAAGTTATTAACAAAAAAAATTAATCACAGAAGTAATAAAAATAATTTGAGAGTAATATTTTAAATTACAAAAATGATTTGGATTAATAATTTATTGTAATTTATAAGATACTAAATTTTAATCTCCAAATTTTAACCTCTGTGTTTCTCCATTTCTTTGGTCATAGAAGTTATTGAACAAATATTTCAGCTTCTATGGATTATAGGTATTGTTGAGAATTTCCAAAATAGTTCTATTTAAGAATGATGCATTACAAAAATTAACTATAACAAATAGCAAATTATTAGTACCACAAAGTTATTAAAAAAATAATAATGATCCTTGAAAGGTTAAAAGTAATGTGTCAATATGAAAATGATTTAAGTTAAGATTAATATACCTCTTGTAATTTAGAAGTGGCCATGAGCCCCTCTAAAATTTCTAATTTTATGTCTATATATATGTATCTATATATATTTAGTCCCTCTAAAATTTTTATATGTTATAAGGATTTGTAAGGTGATATGTTATTATTTTTAGGAGATAATAGATAAGTTTAATATTTTAATAGTTCAATTTTATTAACTATCTTTTTTTATTGTTTTTACTTCTATATAAAATCAGAAAATGCAATTTAAATAGTTGAGATCACTTCTTATAAACCTTTCATTTACTTAGATATTAAAATATTGAGTAATGTTGGGTAAACAACAAAATTATATAATAAATGCACAAGTATTAACTTCAAGATTAGATATGATGAGTAAGTGAGAACACTTATCACATCTAATGGTTATAAAGTGTGTGGTGTATATTTATTGTGCAATTTTATTACAACAAACATTTTTCTTAATATTATAATAAGCAATATGTAGTGCATATACATGTTTATTCAATTTTGATTAGAATGTGCATTTTCTTTTAGAATAACAATTTACATAAGACAAATTGCTCCTTCAAGGAAAAAAAAATTCCATGATTCAATGAAAGTTATAGGATAAGTTAGTCTATCATTAGTATTTTCAAATGATTTACAGATAATTTATCTTTAATTATTTACAAATAGTTCAAATTGATTACTAATAAAAATAAAAATAGAACAAATAAATTCACTAAAATATTGAGAATGAGCTAACTTGTCCTATTTTAAATTGTAAAGCCATTTGAATTAATTTTTTTAAAAATCTAATTTATTTAGCACCATTTTTGTCAAGACCAACTTGAGATTTATTCTTTATAGATATATTTTGACTTTCATTTAATATATAGAATTTATTTAAAATTATTTATTACAAAATTATAAGATATATATTATCTTTTAGTATTCATCCTCCTGAAATTTGGGTCTACTAACCTTAGATCCAACCTAGCACATTTGTAATTTAATTACCTAGCATTGTTATCAAATTCATGATGAGTAACATTGGGCCTAAAGCCCATTCGACCTACTTTTGTATAGTTGCCTTACATCACATATTCGCTTGGGCTAATTATTTATGGATTATCTCATTAACTCATTTGACAAAATTAATATAAGATAAATTTATTAATGTAAGCGAACATGAATATATATATATATATATATATATATATATATATATATATATATATAAGGATTCAATTGATATCACACCTATTTTTCAAAAAATAAAATAATATTTAATCCATAAGGTACCATTTGGTAGAGGGACATGGAAGAAATACAAGGATAATGGAGATAGTGGAGACGGAGACATAAATAATAAATATGTATATGGGTATTATTGGAAGAAAAAATATTAAATTCTCTCTCATATAGTCCCACATTTCAAAAGTATAGAAATTTTATGTTCTTCTATTTCAATTGAAAAAATTTTGTCATATTCCTATCTCTACCACCAAACAAGTTTGTATTTCTAGTGCCTTACTATCTTCTCCCAAAGACGGTAAATAAATGCTACCTAATAGCTGAGATATAACCGCAGTATGGCTTTTATGCTTCTCTCTCCTGTTTATGTATTGAAATGAAGTTATTATTGTTTATGAACAGTGTGGTTTTAGTTGTGATAAGTTGTAAGTTGTGACTTTTATTGGACAATAACTTCGGTTTTAATCATGTGCAACTCCAACCCTAAATATGATCCATTTATTCGATCAATGTTAATGAGTTTTTCTTATTTAATGTTTATGAGTTAAGTGATTCTTATTGGGGGTGAGGAGTATGAGAGTGAGAGATATAATTAATAGGTTAAGTGAGAGCACCACACCATTAAATTGGACGCCACATCTTGACCAAAAATCTTAGGGTATATTTGGATTAATGAGCTAGATGGAATGGAGAGGCGGATCTCTCTTAAATTTCTTTCCCCACAAATTGGAGGAATAGGATTAAATGGAAAGCACCCAAATAATGGAGTGAAGTAATTATTCAACTCCACTCCACTCCACTCCACTCTGCTCCACCTAACTCCACCAATCCAAACATACCCTAATAAGGTAATGGATCATGGCTCCTCTATATTATATCTACTCACTTGTCTATTTTCAACCAATGTGAGACTTCACCTCTCACACTTAACTCCAACAATTTTTGCCTCAAGTATGAGACCCACCACATTGCTCCCAGATCAGCCAACCACTTTCCTAGAATTTGTCATTATAAGTTAGTGCTTTCTAGAAATTGAGCCTAACCTTGGCTGCTACAAGTTGTTAGCTTGGGGAACCCAACAAGGGAGATTGTGGCGTGGTTTATGAATAATAAAACCACGTTTTGTCTTCCACCAAGTTAAAGAAAATTAATAATAGTGGGTGAAGTGGTTGGAAATTTTAAAAAGGAGGGCCAACTCTATCGATTGTGCATCCAATTGGTGAGCATTGTGTTTTTAGAAAGAAAAATAATCCTTTGGTGTGTTGTGCATATTTCATAGAGGGAAGTGTATTCTTCTCATATAAGATAGGCTATTTATTATCTTCCATGTAGTGAAAATCTTTCTTGATCTTGCCCATGGTTTCCCTTCATCATTAGGGTTTTCCATAAATATTTTGTGTTTCCAATTTTCTCAACTATAGTTTAGTTGCATTAGTTTATTTCCATAACTCTAGTACCCAATAGTGTTATCAGAGCCATTGGTTATAGTCCACGAAGGGTAACTATTCACAATCATTATTCATACATGTAGTCATATACTTTAACTTCTTAACGTGCATTGGATTTGTTTCATATACGATATAAAGATATGATACTATTCATGGTGAAAAAAGCGAGAATCAATTTCAGAGAAATTTGTATACATGTCCTGGATTTGTTCCATATATGATATTATTCACATATACATCCTGTTCACATATATAGTATTATTTATGGTGAAAAAGTAAGAACCACTCTAGTAGAGAAACGATCCTAGTAAACACCATGAGCAAAATTTGATATTGAGAAGCTAAATGGGAATAATTTTTCCTTATGGAAATGAAGATGAAGGCAATCTTGAGGAAGGACAATTGCTTACCAACAATTGAAGGGAAACTATCGAAGCAATTGATGACAAGTGGAAGGAGCTAGATGATAATGCTATTGCTAACTTGCACCTAGCAACGGCAGATTTAGTATCATCAAGTATTGTAGAGAAAAGGCAGCAAAGGAGATTTGGGATGTGTTGCGAAGTAGCTATAAGGATAGAGAAATTCTATATAGTAAGGTAGCAATTGGTTCTAGAGGAGAAAACGGCTCACTGATGTTTGGATAATGGATTTATGAGCAACATGCCACATAACTCCATGCCATGATTAGTTTTACAATTACAAACCTCTGGAGGATCTCTGTCATGGGAGATGATCATGCCTTAGAAATTGCTAGTGTTGGTACAATCAAAATAACAATATTTGATGGTTGCATTTGCACAATTCAAGGAGTGCTATACATGAAGGGCTTGAAGAAGAATATGCTATCTATTAGGCAACTAAATGACCTCAAGTGCAAAATCCATATTGAAGGTGGGATCTTAAAGTTTATTAAAGGAGTTCATGTGGTGATAAAGCAGAAATGACCACACATTGCGGGAGATAGATGCATCAATTGCATCAGCAAGCCAAGAAGGAATGATGATGATGTGGCACCACAAACTAGACCACATGTTGAAACATGGTTTGAAGGTTCTTGTGAAAGGTGATTCTCATTCCGAGCTCAGAATCGGAACTTACCGTTTTGTGAGGACTGCTCTTACAAGCAAGGAGCATAGATTGAAGTTTAGTAGATCAACTTCTCGGAGTAAGCACATTCTGGACTTGATTCATTATAATGTGTGGGAGTCACTAGAAATGTCTCTAAGAGAAGCAAAATATTTTGTATTATTCATTGATGATTACTCTAGGATACTTGGGTGTCTCAATAAGAAGAAGTCATATATGTTTCCAATATTTAAGGACTTCAAAGCAAGAGTAGAACTTGAATCAGAAAGATGATCAATTGTTTGAGGACAAACAATGAAGGAGAATATATAGATGGAGATTTTCTAGCATTTTGCTAGCATGAGGGTATTCAAAGGCAATTCGTGTTGCACATTCCCTCATGAAAATGGTATAAGAGTAATGAACATGACTCTTCTAGAAATAACAAGAGCTATGCTAAGAATAGTAGGTTTTGCTAAGTCTTTATGGGCGGAAGGTGAAAACTTGCTTTTATGAGATTAATCAATCACCATCAATTGTGATTTGTTTGAAGACATGATGGAGATGTGGAATGGCAAGCCGATGGATTATTCATCTTACATATGTTTGGATGTCCTACATATGTGATGTACAACTCCCAAGAAAGAACTAGTTAGACCCAAAGTCTAGGAATTGTATATTCTTGGGTTATGCCTCAACATAAAGGGGTATTGCTTGGGATCCAGCTCACAAGGTTATTGTTAGACTGGAATGTTGTATTTGTAGAAAATGAATTGTAAAGTGAAGAAGGAAATGACAACACCGTTAAGGAAATTACTATAGTCAATATGAGAAGTCTAGAGAAAGTGATTCTGAAGTAGAACATGTAACACCTCACTAAGCTCTAATTCTTCCACATTAAGTTTTAATATTATTATTATTTTAAACAATAATTAGCTAACATAATATTATTATCCTTATAATCTGAAATTTTATGAGAACTTTTTTTTAACTGTTACGATTATTTCTAATTTATAGTTCTATTCTTGAAATAATATATACCAATTGTATTCATGTATCTGGTAGATTTCAGGAAAGAGAGGTCACAATGGACACGCTTAAATACCAAGTCTTTCCTAGCTAGATTTTCCAAATCACACTTTTACAGTAATACACTTCTTCCAGCAACTCAAAGGTAATTTTTAAATGACAAAGAATATTTCTTTTCTAATATATTACTACTATTTGTTAATCAGGAGTTACAGTTAGACAACCATCATCTATAAAAACATACTTCACTACTAACATCAATCCATAGGATATAATATATATTACACATTCAAGATACATTAAGAAAACTTTAATATAACAATATAACATAACCAAAGTCTGGTAACAGATAGTAAAGATTCTATCTAGCACACATAATAGAATCTGTTATTTAGAAACTAAGTCCAAGGCTACATCCATTTCACTGTTGATGACAATCCATGCTATCTGGAAACATCAAAGAAAGGGGTGAGAGAAGTCTCCAGGTAGGGTGATGTTTCCAGGGAGTCCCATTTCATCCCAAAAGTACTAAGAATAACATGGGAGTGCAATAAGATGCAATCTTTTATATTAACTCAAATTATATTTACTAATGTCAAGTAAGATAGAAGTGCACAATATCAATTATAATAAAAGTTCAGTAAAAGAAGTGTCATAAATAATCATGAGTGTACTGAAGCTCCCTTTTATAGTATCATGTTATTTTCAAATGATTATAGTCTGCAAGGTTTACTTCATATTGATCTATGAAGCTCTCATCCTGGGCGTCCTCAGAGTCAATGAATATAAAGTCTTTGTCCGCTAGCATGGTGGCCCAAGGTATCACTATAACGTACACCAAGTCCTGGTCGCTGCAAGGCGGGGCGAGTTGTCGTTTAGCAACTGCAAAACTAAGTGTACACAAGTCCTTATCTGCTATAAGGCGGCTAAGGTGTCACTATTTATGTATTCATTTTACATAGTTTATACAATATACATAAAGAATGAAAATTACATAAAGTTTACATGATTTCTTCATATTTACATATAGATCACAAGATTTTTCATATTTACACATAAAGTCCAAATAACATAGGATTCCTAAAATACTCATAAAACCCATATTTCTTACAATTATTATTGAAACACCAAATCACACTATTTTTATAAATTCATTTCCTTTATAATAAAATATACTTAACCTAGTTTTTCATCATATAATAATTTATTTTCAAGTAATAATATGTTACTAATTCCATAAGCCTAAATACACCATAAATTATTTCCAATCTATCTTTAGAAAATATGTAAGTAAATTACCTTTACATGTTCAATATAAGTAAAAAATATTTTTATATAAAGATATAATCATAGGGTAAATAAAAGAGCAATAAAATCTAAGAAATATTTAAAAATAAATAATTGAAATTATACCCAAACTTTAAGAAATCACTTCAAGCATGAATCTAGTTAGTTTATATGTCATATTCCTAATGGGACCTTAACTTAAATCTTTGTAAATAATATTTCTTAATGTTAATAAATTTATATTCAAGTCAAATGTTTATAATCCAAGGTCCATAGTCCAAGATAAACACAACACATAAACCAAGCTAAATATTACATGCTCAAAGGTTTAAAATCCATTCATTATAATGAATTAAATACAACACTTTTTATGAACCAAAAATGTTTTATGATCAAATACATAATAAGGTCAAAATCAAGCTATATTATCTTAAAATTTCACAACTTGTGCACAAAACTTTATTAAATGAAAATACATGGTTCAACAAATTTAGACAACATTGAAATATTTGAAGAAAGCATAATCAAAATTTAAATGATCTTAAATCATACTTTTCAACCATATAAGTAAACAAATAAATATACATCATATACACATAGATTAAGTATTTTATGTCACAATCTTTAAATTATTCAAACATATTAAAACCATAAACACAAACTTTGAGTATCATAACAACATCATATATGAAAATCATGCATGAAGCTTATTAGTGAAAGAAAAACCCTACTTGTTCTTGGAGCTTTAGAACTTAGCAATACCCATGCTAGATCAGCAACTTCTTCAACTTTTCTAAACCTTCTCTAAGGGCTCTAATTCATGTATAAAGGCTGGGAAGTGTTGAAGTTAGATGGTGATAAGAAGATGTGGTAATTTGGAGGTGATTTGCTAAAAATTTGTAAATATTTTTGTGTGAAAATAAAGAAAATGAAGAGAAATGATGGCTATGAGTGTTGATAGATTTTGGGCAAGAAGAATGAAGTGTGGAGTGATGTTTAGAGGGGTGCTATTTATAGAAAAAGTTTAGGATTAAAATATTTCTAATTTCATAATTTATTTATCATATTTGATTAGTTAAATATTAAAACTAACACTAAATAATTTAATAAATTCTCAATTATCATTTAAAGAAATACTAAAATATTAATGAAGTGATTTAAATTTATTTATTAAATTTTAATATTTTTAAATATAATTTAATAATTAATTATTCAAAATAAGGTAAATTTGCTTATACTAGTTCATCTTAATTAAGTTAATTAATTAGTAAATGACTTATTTTTTTATTCAAACATCATAATAAGATTATTAGAGATATAATACAAGTATTCACGAAATTTATATAATTTTCTATAATTATTTATATTTTATTTGATATTTTACACTATTGCTAGTTTTATTAAGAATTAATTATTAATTAACTAATAATTTATTTAACTATTATTTTTTTTCTTCTTTGGCAGCCTATAGGTTTGAAAAACATGTCTAATAGAGTTATAGAGGGTGGAAAGTTGTCTTGAATGATTAATATATGAAAATGACAAATTTTACATATTTATCTTAAAGTTATATATACTAAATAATTCATAAAATCATCATAAAAATTAATTTTCCTTAATCTATTGTTAAGAACATGTTTTTACCTTATTTATAAGTTATCTATAATTTTCATGAATTTTTTCTAAAATTTTTAGTATTTTTAATATATCTTTACCTTAATTAGGTCTAATTTGAGCTAATTAAAATAATTAATTATCTATAAATAAAATATATAAATTTTATATAGCAGCCCATGTGAATTTTGAGCTGTCTAACATGATAAGGAGACAAGCTCATCTTTGTTGAAATTTTTAGTCAAAGTTTGGTTGGTTGTTGAATAATTATAATATGAAAGTTTGACCATTTAATTTTATTTTTCAAATATTTTTTTTCTTCCATGTGGCTGATCTAGGTGTTAATTAATTGGTTTAGTATTATCAGCAAGATAAATCAAGGTTTAGGAAAATTTATCTTAAATTTTAAGTGATTATTTAGGTAATTTAAGCTTTAATTAAGTCAAAATTAATTAATTAAAGATCAATATGATTTTTAACACTATCCATAGCCTAATGGAGAGGCCTATTTCATGGTCCTCATTATTTAATATCATAACTTAGTTAAAAAAAATTTTACAAGACTTAGAGTTATTTTAGGATTTTCAGAGTTTATTTTATACTCCACAATAGGTTATTTTTGTGCAATTATGCTAATATTATACAAAATTACTTAATATTTATATTTATGATCAAATTTATGTTTAAGGTATATTTATAATTTTTTATCATTTTTTTTAATAACTTAATGACATTCTCTAAGCTTTTCTAATGTTTCTGTTAGCTTTTTCTAAAGCTAATTATATTATATGTTTATTTTCTATCCTCTAATGGCATCTTTTGTAATTTTAATAAAATCCAATGGAATAATTAAAATTTTACATTTTGGTGTTAAGTTCCAGATTGTACAACTATTAAGTTTTGTAATATTTTAATTATACATTTTTTTCAATAATTATCCTTAAATATTTCTTGCCTAAACAAAATCCGCATACTATCAAAATAAAATGTTATAACAAAGTAACACTATATTAAGAAAATTTGGGATGTTCAGAATCAACGCATGATGAACAAGTACAAGATGAGGCTAATGATACAGAAGTTCGAATCAACAATGTTATGGTAGGGCCATGAGGCATTCTGTCTTCTAACGAAGAATGAGAGCCATCAACCTTGCAGGAGAAGCTGTGAATAGTCTAGATGCTTCTCAATGGAGTAATCCAGGAAGAAATGAAAGCCTTATATAGAAACAAGACATGGAAACTTATTGCACTTCCAAAAGGTTAGAAAGCCATTAGTCACAAATGGGTCTATTAGATCAAATAAGATGGCAATGGTTGACAATTAATGTAGTACAAGACTGATGGTAATAGGATTTGCTTAAAAAGAAGGTATTGATTTTAATAAGATATTTTCTTCAATTGTTAGACTTACCACTCTAGAAGTAGTGTTGGCTATGTACATTGCATTTGATTTACATCTTAAGCGTTAGACATGAAAACTATTTTTTCACGGAGAACTTGAAGAGAGATTACATGCTCTAACCATACGACTTTAAGGAATAAGGAAAAGAAAACTTGGTTTGCAAGTTGACCAAATTTCAGTATGATCTAAAGCGGGAACCAAGGTGTTGTTATAAGAGATTTGATTCAATCATAATTTTTCAATATAACAGCTAAGTTTAAACCATTGTACACACTACAAAAAGTTTGGTGATAATGATTTCATCATTCTGCTATTGTACGTAGATGACATATTGGTGATAGGCCTCAACAAAGTCAAATCCAAGAATTAAAGGCACAATTTGCCAGGAAGTTTGATATGAAGGACTTGGGTCATCAACAAGATTTTAGGGATGCAAATTCATTCGAATAGAAAGGACAAGAAGATTTGGCTTTCTCAGAAGAAATATTTGATGAAAATCAAGTGGCACTTCAACATGCAAGGTTGCAACCATTTCTCCACTTCCTATAAATTACTAATTATCATCAAGTATGTGTCCTGGCGGTGTGGCAGAGGATGGTAATGTCTCGAGTCCGTATGCATAATGTTGGGAAGCCTTATGTACGCTATGATTTATACCATGCAGATATTGAGCAAGTTGTGGGTTGGCCAATTGGTTTATTGTAATTCTAAGCAAAGAGCATGAATGTTGTGAAGAGGATCTTGAAATATATTAAAGGAACCTCAGGTCCTGCATTATGTTTTGGAGGATCAGATTTAATTGTCAAAGGGCATATTGATTTAGATTTTCTAGTGTTCCAAGTTATAGATTGTTATAACTCTTTCTACTATAGAAGCTGAATATATGGGCTGCTAAACAAGCTTGCAAGGAGGCTATTTGGATTCAAAGGTTAATGGAGGAACTTGAACATAAACAATCAAATATTCCTGTATTATGACAATCAGAGTGCCTTGTATATTGCAAAGAATCCAACCTTTCATTTTGGATGAAGCGCATAGGTGTTCAATACCATTTGCTTAAGAAGTAGTAAAAGAAGGGAATGTGGATATGTAGATTCACACAAAAGATAATTTAGGATGTCATGACAAAGGGATCAACACTAACAAGTTTAAATAGTATATATCCTTCTATGGCCTATTAGAAAACAGGCGGAGACTAGCAAGTTGAGAAAAGGTTTTGAAAACTATCCAAAAGTGGCTTTAAATGGGAGATTGTGGTGTGCTATAAGCACAATAAAGCCACATTCTTTGGCTTTAAAAGTTAAAGGAAATATGCATATGAATAGTAGTTTTTTGATGCATCAAATCTCAACTTTGAAATTTTCTTACACGTGTTGTCAAAAAACTTTGTTTCCATCCAGATGAAATCCTCTATAAATAGAGGTTGCATTGAATCAGTTTATGTATCACAACAACAACATAGAGCATCCCACTCTAGAGTGAGTAAATATATACATAGTATCTTATGAGAATTTCTTCTAATTTTATAAAGAGGGTGTATTCTCCTAGTATAAGAGAGAATGTCATTGTTATCTCCTTATATTTAGAGAGAAGTGCAATTTTATCTTCCACATAATGAAAATCTTTTTCAGTCTACCCGTGGTTTTTTCTTCATCATTAGAGGGTTTCCAATGTAAAATATTTGTGTCAATTCCAATTTTTTTAACTTTATTTCAGTTGTGTTAGTCTATTTCCATAACTCTCATATGAATAGTTTAAACTAAATGCTTCATATATGTTGATAAAATGTTTTCCAATCATGTTTATGTTGGGATGGAAAGTGCCAACGGTTAAATTTAAAAAATAAATCAATAGATTAAATGAAAAACGTGATATATAGTTGATGGAATGGCATATAAATTAAACATATGAGTTCTCCATCTCTTATATATACTATTCACTTGCTCTAATTTTTTAACCAATATATGGACAGTTCATACTTGAAATTCCAACATTCTCTTCCCTCAATTGGGAGATATTCTTGTATAGACATAAGTTTAACAAATCATATTTAGATACATTTACAATCAAAATGCGTTTCACCAACTTTATTCAAGATATAATCACTCATATATATATATGTATGCCCTACCAACTTTCATAATGCGAGTGTGTTTAAATTTGAGTTGTTAAGTTTGTGTCTTTGGGAATAAATAAGGTATGCCCAAGATCCAATCAATCATGTTATCAAAATCTACTTGTTTTATAGATGTGTTGAAGTTTGTTATTATCATATTTGCTATTAATTAAATAGTTAATTGATAAAGTCCTTGATTAAAATTAGAGACTTGTTATTGTGTAATACCCAATGTATGCATGTCATGAGAGTGTGTTTAAATTTGAGTTGTTAAGTTTGTGTCTGTTGGAATAAATAAGGTATGCCTAAGGTCCAATCAATCATGTTATCAAAATCTACTTGTTTTATAGATGTGTTGAAGTTTGTTATTATCATATTTGCTATTAATTAAATAGTTAATTGATAAAGTCCTTAATTAAAATTAGAGACTTGTTATTATGTAAATACCAAATGCACGTGTGTCAATAGGCAGATTTCTGTACGGCCTAAGGTCCCAGACCCACCATCGGTTCTGAACTTCTTAAGTCTAGACCTACAGCCTCCTTGAAGGGCTATATGTTAGAGTGACATTCTTGGGATTAAAAGTCCCGGTAATTGTTCCTAGAGGGAAAATGAGTTGAAGAGTGATTTTTAATGATTTGTATGAAACCTTTAAACAATTTTTTGAGCCCCCAAATTTAGAAAATCTTGAAAACTTAGGAATTTGAACTAAAACTCAAAATTTGGATTTTGAATGGTTGGGGTTTTGATTTTTTTGATATTTTATTTGAATCCAAATGGGGGGTATTTCCTTATTTACTTTATGTTTTAAAGTTACCATTAACTTAAAAGTAAGAATGTAAATAAGTGAGATGATTCTTGGAAGCTATGTGACGAAATTATGCAATAGTTGAGTTTTGCTAACGTTCTAGAGGTCCAGGACCGTTATAGCGTCACGAGGGCATTTTATGTATTGTAGTGGTTAGAGGACCGTATAGTGGTCATAAGTGACAGGGCGCGCGTACGCGGCGGCTAGGCGGTCCCCCTGGAGCGTGAATAGTGAAAATAGTGTCGTTTAACTCAGCTGTAACCCTCCCTCTATAAAACCTTCCCCATTCTCTTCCTCCCCCATTTTGCGTGATCAGAAACCCTTCCCTTCCCATTTTCATCCTTTTTCTCTCATTCTGCGAATCAGCTCCCCATCATCAAAGGTATGTTTATGTTCATAGATTTTAGTATCTTTTTCCATTCCTTCATAATCTTGGTATGAGTGTTGTTATTTCTCTCATTGTTGTCAGTGGAGATGCTCCCTCAATGTTGGTCAAGTTTGATTAGATTTATCTAGAGATATTAGAGTTTGATCTCTGGGTCAATGTTGTTCTATGGCAATTGTTGGTGCCATTCCAAGCTCCCAAGGTCAAGGTGGTAGTTCCCACATACTCCCTTCTAAAGGTAAGTGGGTTCAAATTCATGACTTTACCTTTAAGCATTATAAGTATATTTATGCATGATTATTGTTAAATATGAAATTAGAGATGAAATTATGAGTATATATATGATTTTGCAAGGATGGCAAGCTAGACAAAGAGCATGTTTTGACAATAGCATGAAAAATGCATTTTAGAAAACCATGAGACCATGATTGATAGATTGCATGTTATGAAAGTGTTTTATGTACACCTCTAAGAGATTCAATACAAGAATATGTGATTTAATAAGTTTTTTTTTATCAAATGTGCTTCAAGACTTGAGATTTCAAATATGATTTTAGAGTATTAGTTAAGATATTTTGGCAAGAATGTCAAACAAAGTATGACTTAATTTCATGAATAGAGGCAGCTTTTTATAATATCAAGCTTTTATGATTATAAACATTTCCATTTCAAAGTATGATATTAGAGTTATTAAATTATGAAAGATGTTAGCTTAAGAGATAAGATTTTAGAAATTCAGTTCTTATGATACTCAGAAGTATGGAATTCAGATATGATTAATAGCAACTCGCTAGATACATATTCTGTGGACTTGAAATGGAATGCCTACGAGCGGGTGAGTCTAGAGCTTCTAGAGTTTTGAAAGTTTTTAGTTGTAAATGATTTAATGTATATTAGAGATATTATGATTTCAAGAATAAGAGTAACTACATGATAGAGTTTTAAACCCAGAAAAAGTCTGAGGCGGAGTTTTGGAGAAATGATTAATTTATGATATCCAGACTAGACGGTAGCTAAAGATAAACAAAAGGTAGTTAACGGCGGGAAAAATGATCGTTAACCTTGGTACTAAGTTTTCTGAGAGAACAATCTCATAGAGTAGAGAATAGAACCTAATTGGGTGTCCAATTTGGATCCAAAGATAGCCTAGAGATTAGAGAAATTGTTATATCATGGTTGACATGCATAACCAGAATTTATATTTTGTTATACAAGGCATAACCAGAGATCCCTATTTCTCTTTTAGAGCCTGTTATTTATGTTTTCAGAAAGTATTGATGTTTTTAGAGAGTAATTGATTTAAGAATGATGTATATGTCCAGAAAATGATTTCTCAATAAAGTAAGAATTTAGAGATGTTTTTCTATGAATTTATGAATATAGAGATATCTTTCTATATAGATATGCACATAACTATCAAATGATTTATGCTACTGCATGTATATTACACTATATATATTATCCTTGTTTTTCCCATGTGGGTGATGGGTGAGAGCTCACTTCCTAGAGTCGTTGACTCACCCTCTCCATTCCTCCTTATAGTCAGGTCCAGAATGTTGTTAGACCTTTTGGCAGCAAGTTGTGTTCTCAGTGGTGAGTCTTACTTGGAATAAGACTTAGTTTAGAGTCTTGTTAAAGTAAAGTGCTGCAGTAGAGATGTGATAGATCCAAGCCATGCATAGATTTTTAGATTTTGTATTTAATTTTCAGTATTTGGACAACCATGTGTATGTTTTCAGTTATACGTATGAATTGAAATTATAGAGTTTGATTAAAGATACATGTAAGCTAAAGATAAAATTATGATTTGTTTATAAGTTAAGTTGATTTTCAAGGTATGATTAATATGTTATCAAGCTTCATATATCAAGTATTTCAGTTATATAATTTTAGATATAAAGTTTAAAGAGATTTAGATGAAACCATGATTTTAGAATAAAAAGTATATTATTTTATGCATATAGAGAGACTCAGAGGCCACGAGGCTTATGTGGGAATGAGATTCCTACGTGCCAGTCATGTTCCTTGGTCGGTCGTGACATATTATCATAGAGATTATAATAATGAGAAACAAGTCTTTCATAATTTTAATCTAAATTGGCCTTGATCATAGAATTATTGAATGAGACATCAATAATTTGGATAGATCAATATATGTGTAATGGTCTTTATTGGATGAAGATTAATATATCTCATTTATTAAATTACATATATAAATGATGTATATGGGGATATGACTATTGAACTGACTCAGAGAGAGAATCCTAATGGTTCATATTACTTTTAAATTGTCAATAAGAATTTCTCATGAAGAAATATTTTAGTTTCCTTTGACTTGAGATTATCATAGTAATTAACAAGTTATTTATTATACTTTAATTCAGACACCTAATGTTTTGGGACGTTAGTTGAATGGATATTGAGCATAATTAAATAATTGTAGAATTAATGATTAATCAATAAGGGATCCATCATGTGATATCCCAAATATGAAATTTAGTGGTATGAGTTATTATTATTATTAGTATTATTTTTTTATTATTATCATTATATTACTAAATGCAACCCGTGTTGCATACATTTAGAATATATTATAATGCAACCTTGTGCTGCATGCGTTTAGAATATATATATGAGATGTCACATGCTTCGACATATGCACATAACCACAATTCTTCCCTTATGGTGAACGTGTAAGGCACTTGTGTAGTGTGCACGAGGCTAATTGCATCTGTTTTCAGTTACATAATTGTCTCCTAGTATATATTTGGCACATTATAATATTCCCAAATATTTTCTAAGAACCTTAGCCACCAAAAAATTTTTCCTAGAGAGAAAAACGTGATTTCTCTCAACTTTTTGAATTAATCTCTTCTGGTAAGTGATCTTAATGGAATTTAGTCAGTTCCTTCCTCTTTTATCTAGTATGTGAGTTGGGTATTGTCAGGCATGATTTTCTCTCAATATTTTTCCTCCCTACCATCCTAAACTTAGTTAAAGTGATTAAATCAAATTGTTTATGTTTTCATTATATTGTTTGGCAGTTTCAGGTGTCATTCCAACTCCTTAAGAGTCAAGTTGTTAGTGGAAGCACACTCCGGCTACCAACGGTGAGTGGGTTTAAGCTCATGATCATACTTTTGGTCATTATTATTATTTTTCCCGATCATATAAATTATTTATGAAATTTTAGAATGATTTATGCTAAGAAATATGCCTTTATAAATTAGAAATTTTTAGAAAAATTATTGTTTTCACAGTTATCATGAAAATCTTATTTTAGAAAGCTCATGGGATCATATTTGATACCTTGTATGTTATAGAGTGTCTTTTCCTGGTTTATGAAATTATGAGACCTCAATTTAATGTTTCCAAGTAGAAATATTGATTATCATGTTTTCAATTATGAATTTCCTATTAAGATTTTAGAACATCACTATCATTTATTGAAAGTGTTGAACAAAGTATGATCATAACAATTGTTAGATACATACTCTCTAGGCTTCTGAAATCACCATGTCTACAAGCTATTGATCCACTTGAGCATGATTTTAGAACCTCTGTTATGCTAAAGTCAGATTGTTAGAATTATATGAATTTAGAGCTTTTGGGTTTATTCAGTTTCTTGCAAGTTATTTTGATAGTAATTAATGATAAACAGACCTATGTTAAATTTGTAGGATTAATCATTAACCTTAGTACCAAGTAGTCTGCTAGAAGACTAGCTCACCCGAGTAAGGAACCCAGTGCAGTGTCCATTTATTGGACCTAGTTAGGTGCCCATTAGATTAACCATTGGCTCAGATTCAGCTATTCAACTCAAATATTTATGTCCAGAAAATCTCTTATTTGTCTACTAGTTATTGTCATAGATTTAGTTAAAATATTATTTTCAGTAGTTATATGTCATTATATATAAAATGTTTTACATCAGTCGCATGTATATGTTATGTATATTTGTTGTTGTTTCCCATGTGGGTTGTGAGTGGAGGCTCACTCATTAAGTTATGATGAACTTATCCTCTCTTTTCCTCCCCTCCAGATAAGCTCAGGTTCAGTTCACACCATAGGTCCTCCAGTAGTGCTATGGCTTCTTTGGTGATCTTCGCTTTGGAGTGGAGCTTACTATTGGTTATGTCGTTTAGTAGTGCTCCAATAATTGTGTAGGTAGGATCCTGAACATGCATTATATTGTTTTCACTATTTTTAGAATTTCAGTCATTTATTTAATTATGTTTGGCTTTGGCCCAGATGATGGATTTTACGTAGTTTTATTTTTAGTATTTATGATTGGAAACATTTTCAAAATTATGGAATTTAGTTAAACTTGAGATATTTGAATATATTCGATTTATTTATACATATTAGTCGTCACATTCTAAGAGGCTTTAGTGGATCCAATCCTCATTCACATTCTCTCAGGTCATGATAAATCAACTCTTTGTAGTGAGTTTGAGCTTTATGAACTTAAAGACCTTGGCCAGGGCAATTGAATGAATAAAGAAATGAGCTTCTTAAGTCATTCATCATATGTTAACTTTTTAGAGTTTGACCGTAATACCATGCTTTAGAGTTAACCCAGAGCTATAAAGATGGAAAGAAATATTTCATTATTCTTCTAGTGATTCTTGAAAGTAAAAGATATTACTTCATGCTATTCCGGACGTAAAGGAGTGTTGCTAGACATCAACCTTGATTAGTAAATTAATTTGATTAATTTTCTACCGGCTTAGTTTCGAACCTAGAGTCACACACAAATTGGTGTTCTAATTTTTGCTAAAGATAAATTTTATTATTTGATAATTAACTTAGAGAATTTAATTTAATCAAATAAATAAATTTTTCTAGTGGAATATTATTGTATTCTTTGCTAGCACAAAGAATATAAATAATATGAAGTTAACAAGCACTTGACATTTGGAATAAAATATTTGATAGTATGATTGCCAATTGAAATGCACAAGTATTGCATTTGGAATAGTTTGAAATTCAACAGAGACTCATGCTTAGCATACAAGTTTAAATGCTAAAAGATAGAACCTAATGGCAGCCTTATGACTAAGTCAAATGCTTTCAAACTAATAAAAAGAGGCTTGGGAGAAAAACGTGTATGGATAGATAAAATCAAATCTAATCCAATACGTAGTGGTTCCTATTTTTGAGGACAGTGCATTGTTTAGTTACTTAATAAAATATAGGGTAGAAAAATAAATAGTCAGTTAGTATTATACTCTTTCTCATCTCTTTAAAAATTTCAGTCATAGGATTAATAATTTTTCCACCGCTCAAAGAGTTGAGAGCAAAGGATTAGTCTTGGTGTGGATACACATGAAGTCTTCATATGTTTGAAGCAAACTCTTAAAATTTCAGGAATCTCATTCGGATACTTATGAGTATTTATTTTGTTATTATTTTAATATATTTTAGACGCAAAATAGATCCTTTTATTCTGATATACATGTGTTGTGAACACCTTTTTCTATAGTGTCTACACAATAATTATTCGCAATTATGAGGCCCTGTATGCCCCTTTAGTGGAAGCCTTTATTGTTAACAAGAGTCATATACTTTCTTCACTCATAGAGTTATCGCTTCACAAGAAAATGCCAAATGACCCTTTGCGATAAGCTCTTATTCCACATGTTGGGAGGAAAACCCAGCATGGATGAGACCTAAATCAATGGGCGAAATGAAAAAACAAGTAGCAATCAAACGCTCATCTTGATCCCCAGCTAAGATAATTTTATAAGTTCTCTTATTTCATAAACTCCTCACTTAATCAATTCCCAATATATGTGAGATTTCACCTCTCAAGTTTGAAATCTCAACAACTTGCAGCATGTTTGGATAGTATATCTCCAAACTAGTATTAAAGCCTCGAGATATCATTCATTAAATTACATTAATTCCAGACTAGATCAACACCACTTTAAAATCATTCGCACACATCAATAATGCATTCATTACATATTGTCGATTGAAGACACTACAAGATCAACATAACTTGAGAAGTACATATCATTAACCAAAGTCACATAACGTACATACCATTAATTAAGTCGCATAAATGGTATGTCATTTTGTAGGTGAAAAAAGACCTTACTGCTCCAAGATCAACCTCCAATGAATTCTCAATCAACATAATAGTTCATCATTTTGGACGAAGCACATAGGGGTTCAATACCACTTTGCTCAAAAAGTAGTAGAAGAAGGGAATGTGGACATGCAAAAGATTTACATGAAAGATAATTTAACAAATGTCATGACAAAACCGATCAACACTAACAAGTTTAAATAGTATAGATCCTTCTATGGCCTATTAGAAATGTAGGTATAAGAGAACTAGCAAGTTGAGAAAATGTTTTGAAAACTATCCAAAAGTGGCTTTAAATGGGAGATGGTGGCATGCTATAAGCACAATAAAGCCATGTTCTTTGGCTTTAAAAGTCAAAGGAAATATGCATATGAATAGTAGTTTTTCGATGCATCAAATCTCAAGCTTTGAAATTTTCTTACACGTGTTGTCAAAAAACTTTGTTTCCATCCAGATGAAATCCTCTATAAATAGAGTTTGCATTGAATCAGTTTATGTATCACAACAACAACATAGAGCATCCCACTCCAGAGTGAGTAAATATATACATATTGTCTTATGAGAATTTCTCCTAATTTTATTGAGAGGGGTGTGTTCTTCCAGTATAAGAGAGTGTCATTGTTATCTCCTTATATTTGGAGAGAGGTGTAATTTTATCTTCCACATAGTAAAAATCTTGTCGATCTTGCCTGTGGTTTTTCCTTTATCATTAGGGGGTTTTCCAATGTAAAATATTTGTGTCAATTCCAATTTTCTCAACTTTATTTCAGTTGTGTTAGTCTATTTCCATAACTTGGTACCGAATAGTTTAAACTAAATGCTTTATATACGTTTATAAAATGTTTTCCAATCATGTTTATGTTGGGATTGGGGAGTCCAATCGATTAAATTTAAGAAATAAATCAATAGATTAACGAAAAACCATGATATATAGCTAATGGAATGGCATATAAATTAAATATGAGTCTACCATCTCTTATATATACTATTCACTTGTTCTAATTTTTTAACCAATATGTGGATGGTACATACTTGAAATTCCAACATTCTCTTCCCTCAATTGTGGAGATATTCTCTTGTATAGACATAAATTTAACAAATCATATTTAGATACATTTACAATCAAAATGGGTTTCACTAACGTAACTTTATTCAAGATATAATTACTCATATATGTAGGTCCTACCAACTTTCATATTGCGGTGTGTTTAAATTTGAGTTGTTAAGTTTGTGTCTATCTTCGGAATAAATAAGGTATGTTCAAGATTCCAATCAATCATATTATCAAAATCAACTTGTTTTATAGATGAGTTGAAGTTTATTATTATCATGTTTGCTATTAATTAAATAGTTAATTGATAAAGTCCTTGATTAAAATTAAGACTTGTTATTATAATATATAGAGATTATAATAATGAGAAACAAGTCTTCATAATTTTAATCTAAATTGTTCTTGATCATAGAATTATTGAATGAGACATCAATAATTTGGATAGATCAATATATGTGTAATGGTCTTTATTGGATGAAGATTAATATATCTCATTTATTAAATTACATATATAAATGATGTATATGGGGATATGACCATTGAACTGACTAAGAGAGAATTTCTAATGGTTCATATTACTTTTAAATTGTCAATAGGAATTTCTCATGAAAAAATATTATAGTTTCCTTTGACCTAGATTATCATAGTAATTAACAATTTATTTATTATACTTTAATTCGGACACCTGATGTTTTGGGACGCTAGTTGAAATTTGGGCATGATTAAATACTTGTAGAATTAATGATTAATCAATAAAGGATCCATTATGTGATATCCCAAATAAGAAATTTAGTGGTATATGAGTTATTATTATTATTATTATTATCATCATCATCATCATCATCATCATCATATTACTAATGCAACCCATGTTGCATACATTTAGAATATATTATAATGCAACCTTGTGTTGCATTCGTTAAGAATAAATTATTATATATATAAATATGAGATGTCACATGCTCGGCATATGCACATAACCACAATTCTTCCCTTATGTTGAATGTGTAAGGCACTTGTGCGGTGTGCACGGACGCTCATGCATCCTATTTTTAGTTACATAATTACCTCCTAGTATATATTTGGCACATCATAATATTTCCAAATATTTTTCTAAGAACCCTAACTATCAAAGGAATTTTTCCTAGAGAGAAAACGTGATCTCTCTCAACTTTCTCTTGATTAATCTAGATAAGTGATCTTCATGGAATTTAGTCAATTCCTTCCTCTTTTTATCTAGTATATGAGTTTGGGTACTATCAGACAAGATTTTCTCTCAACATTTTTCGGTGATCTTCGCTTTGGAGTGGAGCTTACTATTGGTTATGTCATTTTAGTAGTGCTCCAATAATTGTGTAGGTAGGATCAGAACATACATTATATTGTTTTCACTATTTTCATAATTTCAGTCATTTATTTAATTATATTTGGCTTTGGCCTAGATTATGGATTTTACGAGTTTTATGTTCAGTATTTATGATTAAAAATATTTTCAAAATTATGGAATTTAGTTAAACTTGAGATATTTTGAATATATTCGATTTATTTATGCATATTAGTCAGTCAAGTTATCAGAGGCTTCATAGGATCCAAATCCTCATATGTTGGTCACGTTCTCTAGGTCATGACACATCAACTTTTAGTAATGAGTTTGAGCTCTATATGAACTTAAAAACCTTGGCCAGGGCAATTAAATGAATAAAGAAATGAGCTTCTTAAGTCATTCATCATTTGTTAACTTTTTAGAGTTTGACTATAATACCATGCTCTAGAGTTAACTTGAACTTAAAAATGGAAGGTAATATTTCATTATTCTTCTAGTGGTTCTTGAAAATAAAAGATATTACTTCATGCTATCTGGACGAAGGAGTGTTGTGAGATGCCAATCTTGATTAGTAAATTAATTTGATTAATTTTCAAATTTGATTAATTTTCTACTATTTTAGTGTTGAATCTATAGGGTCACACATAAACTGGTGTTCTAATTTTACTAAAGATAAATTTTATTATTTGATAATTAAATTGGAGAATTTATTTTAATCAAATAAATAATTTTTTTTAGGTGGAATATTATTGTATCCATTATTGCTAACACAAAGAATATAAATAATATGAAGTTAATAAGCACTTGACATTTGGAATAAAATATTTGGCAGGTATGATTACCAATTGAAATGCACAAGTACTGCATTTGGAATAGTTTGAAAATCAACGGAGACTAATGCTTAGCATACAAGTTTAAATGCTAAAAGATAGAACCCGTTGAAGAATTATGACTAAGTCAAATATTTTCAAATTAATAAAAAGAGACTTGGGAGAAAACGTGCATGGATAGATAAAATCAAATCTATCCAATACGATAGTGGTTCCTATTTTTGAGGAACGATGCATTGTGTAGTTACTCAATAAAATATAGCGGACGAGAAAAATAAATAGTTAGTTAGTATTGTACTCTTTTTCTAATCTCTTTAAAAATTTCAGTTACAGGATTGATAATTTTTCCACCACTAAAAGAGTTGAGAGCAAAGGATTAGTCTCGATACGGATACAGGTGGAGCCTTCATACGTTTGAAGGAAACTCTTAAAATTTCAAGAATCTCATTCTGAATACTTATGAGTATTTATTTTGTTATTGCTTTAATATATTTTAGACATAAACTAGACTGTGCATGTGATGTGAACTTCTTTTTCTATCAGTGTCTACACAATAATTATTAGCAATTATGAGGCCCTGTATGCCCCCTTAGTGGAAGCCTTTAGTGTTAACAAGAGTCATATGCTCTCTTCACTCATAGAGTTATCGCTTCACAGAAAATGCCACATGACCTCTTTGCTATAAGCTCTTGTTCCACATGTTGGGAGGAAAATCCCAACATGGATGAGACCTAAATCAATAGGCGAAATGAAAAAACCACAGTAGCAATCAAACGCTGCATCTTGATCCCCAGCTAAGATAATTTTATAAGTGCTCTTATTTCATAAACTCCTCACTTAATCAATTCCCAATACATGTGAGATTTCACCTCTCAAGTTTGAAATCTCAACAACTTGCAGCATGCTTGGATAGTATATATCTCCAAACTAGTATTAAAGCCTCGAGATATCATTCATTAAATTACATTAATTCCAGACTAGATCAACACCACTTTAAAATCATTCGCACACATCAATAATGCATTCATTACATATTGTCGATTGAAGACACTACAAGATCAACATAACTTGGAGAAGTACATATCATTAACCATAGTCACATAACGTACATACCATTAATTAAGTCGCATAAACTGGTATGTCATTTTATTAGGTGAAAAAGGACCTTACCTGCTGCTCCCCGATCAACCTCCAATGAATTCTCAATCAACATAATAGTTCATCAATAAATCATCATAAACACTGAAATCCGAAGATATATCCTCTAACTCATCTTGATGACCGTCTTTCTTGCACCATCATCCACACTTTCATCCATTGCCTCATCATGAGGAGGATCTTCTGTTACATGATTCACCACTTCATCACGAGGACGATCTTCCGCTGTTTCACTTGCTACTTCATCACCTGGTCGATCTTCCGCTGCATCATTCGTTGCCTCCTCAGGAGGACGATGATCTTCTTCTACGTCGTTCGCCATTTCATCACGAGGATGATCTTCTGCTACATCGTCATTCACTGCTTCATCAAGAGGAAGATCTTTCTCCACATCACTCACGACTTCGTCACAAGGACGATCTTCCGCTACATCTTCATTCACTGCTTCATCAAGAGGAAGATCTTTCCCCACATCATTCATTGTCTCACCTTTTTTCTCCACACCATTCGTTGTTTCTTCACCAGTTTTGCGTCCACTTTCAACAGAAGACTCCACTTCCGGTGGTGGAGCTTGCAATGTTTCCTCTGAAGCATTTTGCAATACAAGATTTTCCTCCTCGGCGTCCTGGGAATTTTCATTCAAATCTTTTGGTGTCTCGTCCACATCTTCACGCTGTAAATGATTGCAATTACAGTAATTCATGATTAAGCTTTGTAGAACTTTGGAGGGTTTAATTTTGATGTGCTAATAGTATAAATTTTATTTATATAATCATTTAATTATATATTATTACATTAGCAGAATATGTTTGAATATGATTTCACTACTTTAAAAGTCATACATATAAAAAATTATAATATTAGTATAAATATCAAAATTAAATCCAATTCTCAATACGAACACATGAGATATTTGGTTATCTATCAAATGATTGTAAGACATTTACCTTTGTTCTTTTTCTAGGTTGCAATTTGGGGTAGCATTCAGGAAGTATATAGTTCACCACCTCTCTGATGGATCGGAATTTTCGGGTTGAACTACTGTGAAAATAATACTGCAAAGGGAAAAAAAAAATACATTACAGCATGAACGTTAATCATTAATATATTTCAAACATATTGTCAAAGGAAGCATTCGCGTACGTAGTTATTTTTTTTATTTTTGTTTTGAATTCCCAAGGTTCACCATCTGCTTACAAAAAGAATGGAAGACATAAAATAGGCGAGGGGGGTAATGAAGAGTTTAATAACATATTTTTTAAAATTTAAACTTTATTAAAATTATTAAATATAATTAACATGTTTTATAATAATTTAATTTCAAGAAAATTTTTTTAAAACTATTATATATTCTGAAAATTTTAAAATTATTTCTGTTTTAAAAATAATTTTCTCTTTAAAATCTTTTCTCAAAAATAGTTTCTATAAAAAGTTAATCTTTCTTTAGAATTTTCTCTTCAAAATCTTTTCTCTTTCAAGAAAAATTGTGAGGATTCAATCCTTTCAAACTAATTGTGAGGATTCAATTAGTGAGGGGTATCTAGAAAGTATAAGCTTTGTGAGGGGTTTAGTGAATTAGTCTGTACTTTCTCCACTCTGAGTGTTGGACCTTGTCCATCTAATTATTTAAAAAAAAAAAATGTGAGGATGCATGGAAGACAACGTGAGAAACCCCGATGAAGGATGAAGAAACCTTATTTGAATCCCTTCAAACAATTGTGTGACCCATACATATATATTGACATATTATAGCATTCACCGAGAATATGATACAACCCATTGTGTGGAGAGATATAAGTCAGCAATGACATATTGTGAGAAGGTGATAAAACACATTATGAGTGGAGCAATGTCATGTGAGTAGAGGAGACAACTGAAATGTGAAAGGATTAGTGATATACTTTGAGAGCGAGTGATACACATGTGAGATATTGAGTTTAAATGATGAGAAGTGTGAGATAAACCCTGAAACATGTGAGTTGTTATTGAGAGTTGGAATTGGTGTGTGTGCTTGGATTTTTTTGGTGTGTTGTGGTTTTACTGGGTGTGTGCATGGGTGTCTCTGTGCATGGATGTGTGTGTTTATTGGGTGTGTGTATACACGGTGTGTGTTTGTGTATGTTATTTTCTGATCATGGTAGTCTCTTTAATAACTTGATATATCATACTAGTGATATATACAAGAGTGGAATTGTGATGTGATGGCTTTTTTCTGGAAGTTTTAGAAGCTGTGGAAATATGAAGGAAAATTTGTTACATGAGTATTTCTTGGGGACCTTGATGGTCATCCCGAAGGGTTCCTAGAGTAGTGCTTTGCTGGTTTCAAGGTGAATGGATTGGTGCTGAGTTAAACTTGATATACCAATACTAATGTTTCAAAAGGTGGCAGTATGCACGTTGACTTGTGATTTTCAGAATGGTTACATAGCTGTGTAATATTTGTTTCATGGATATATTTATTTAAAGGTTAAGATCGTGTGCTAAAGGCGTAAAATGTGATGGAGTGTGTGATGAACATTTGTTTCGCAAATTTTTATACATCGTAGGAGTGGCTAACCTGGTCTGTCAAGATGTATAATGCAAGTGTTTGTTTTTTGGTGTAGTTAATGAATGACATACATATGAAGTTATTAATTCTGATGTTTTTGTTAGACTATGATTTATACTTTTACTTGCCTCTTGGTGAGTATACTCTAATTATATAAAAAAAAAATGATACAAGCCATTCAGGTTTTTCCCAAAAAAAAGACTTAATAAAACTTAAAATCCATCTTCGTTTTTTAAGTAAAATCTTGGTTTTGGGTTTTGCTTGAAATAAACCCTGCATAGCGATCAAGGTTAATAAATTCTGAAGTTTAGATAAACTTGTGAAGGTTTATTAAATTTCAATTGCAACTTCACTCTCATAAGTTCGTAACAGCTTACACACTTAAAAAAAATATCTTGGCAAATAAACATAATTAGATAGCACATTTATGGTAAATATTAAAAAGACTGCCATATATCTAATGTGAATTTGACTATGATTCGCAATTATTATATGGTTATAGTTTACTCAAAATTTTAACAGTGAAAAATGTAATGATTAATTCATGAAGTAATAACAAGTCAATTGCAAGTATCGAAAAATATTCTATCACTAAAATATTTCATGTAAATGAGAAACAAATTTTGCATGAAATTTTTTAAAAAATAATATTTCAATATTATATATATGATTGTTGTTTGAGAATTATTGTCTTAATAAGAAGAATTGTTGTCAACGATAAGATCTTATGTCTAAAGTGATAAGATAAGGCATTTTCATCCTTAAATCATTTAGTCAATTATAAATCAAATACATTTTATTGATTTAAAGTTGAATAAACCTTTACTGTTTTTCCCCTATTTTAGAGACATAGACAATGCATCTCTAGAAAAGCCTCATCCCATTTGTTTCATTTTTTCAATGAACAGAGTTATATCAATAGAAGTGGTATAACCAATAATGGTAAAATAACATCAAATAAATTATAATGAATAATGATTGGTGTATAACAAGTTATACAACAATGTTACAACATCACTCACAAACCTATTTTATCTCTTAGTATATTAATATTCACTCTCACTAAAAAACAACATAAGTTTATGAGTGGTGTTATAATATTATTGTACAATTTTGTTGTGCATCTAACTCTGCTCAATTCTAATTTGATGGGGCGATTTAAGTACCGTATCACGTAGCTTTGTGGCACGTACTCTGCTCTGCAGCTTCCAATCCCCAAGCTTAGACAACACCTCGTCCATGTCTTTGAAACTTTCAGTGTTACAGTACGTCTTTGGAAGACGAAATGTAAACTTTTTTTCTGTCAACAAGGGATTCCTCGTCTTCTTGCCCCTTTTTTGAAATCCTACGAATAAAAGCAACAAATTACTTTGTTCATGTGCAATTTAAATGAAAAACTTATGTTCCTTAAACTAATACTCAGAAGTTTTATAAATGATAAAAGAGAATGACGAATGATAGAAGAGAATAGAGAGTCAAAGAGTAGAATAAAATAAAAACAATTCAACCTCTTGTTTGAATGTTCAATTGGGGAGTTTTAGTGGTAAGGGAGGAATTTATTATTCCTCATTTACCATCTCACTCCCCCTTCTAAAATCACTCTCGAACATACTTCTAACTTAATAAGGGTTTGATTGACTACTGTTTTTGTTTTATGTTTTTTCATTTTATGTGTTTCTTGTTTGCTCTATTCAATTTCATTCATAGAATTTTAAAAACAGAAAACATAGAAAATTAAAATTAAAATCAAATATGCCGTAAGCCTCTCCCTTCCTTCCCACTCTCTCCATTACCCTCAATCCAAACATAATTTTATATTAAATATAAAATAATTCATACATTTTTACTCATCAATTTAATAATTTTGGGAAAATGAAGAATATTTAAATGCACAGAAGTAAGAGAAATCACTGCTTTGATTAATTTATTAATTGACACATAAATTTTGTGGGTTATCGTTGTCTTTCACTTCCTTTACATGTTTAATACAATAGCTAATTTGTCAATCAATATAAATAGAGTAAAGTAAATGCTTTATCTTATTATAAGAGTACTTAAGAATTTCTGAAAAAGAAATAATTCACGCATCAATTCTCAAAAAAAAGTATTCAAATGAGTAACATATTAAATATAAAATTATTCATGTAAGACCTCCTATGTAAACACTTATAAACATTTAGGAGAAATTATTCATGACACCATAGTCTCTAACTTGACATATCATTACTCGATACGCTACTTGATTGACAAGACACGACCACCCTAGTATATGTGTTGAATAAAACTTAATTTTAACTAAAGGATAACTCACCTTTATGCGTAATACAGCATTTTTTGCCCGAGCTCGGCACATCTTTTTGAATTTTTTGGCGTATTTCTGTGCAACATAAGAAGATAGATGAAGTTAATTGCAACAACTCTTAGAAGCAAAAGACTAGCTAGGTAAAAAGAAAAGAAACAAAATATATTACTCAGCCACACAATTGTGCCAAATTCTTCACAGAATTCATATGTAAAATAAAGTGGTAGAATTCACTTATTTATATAAGAATCAATAGCATATCATATCATTCTAATAACTCAATTATAACAAAATCTCTTGACTTCCATTAATAATTAAAAGAAAAAACAGAAAGAAAAAGGAGGTTAAATTGTTTTACTTACTGTGACAGCATCCTCAAGAATCTTAGGCAGCTCTAATTCTTGGGTGTTGCTCATCTTTGGCATGGTAAAATCTTCCTCCTCACAGAGGTCGATAGATTTGGCCTCTACTGAACCTTAAGTATTTTTCTCTAGATCGAAGAAAGACACAAGAAAAACTAGGTGCATATTGCTGGCAACTATGAGAGAAGAAAAACCTTAAATAATTGTGTGTTGTGAGATTTAAGCAGAAGAAGAACCTAAGTAATTATTGGTGGAGTAAAATATTTTCACTGTCCATGCATGTATACATGAATCTATATAAAGATGTGCATTGTTGATACAAACAATGCTCTTGACAGTTTCTGCTGGAAGAATTCAAATCACGGTTAATTTTATTATGAAAGAAATATTTTAAATAAGAATATAATTTAATTACGAGGAATTAATTAATAATAATAGGTGTGAAAACATTTATTCTGAAACATTTTCTACATTAAGAGAAATGCCCGTTATTGACTTTCTATTATCCAAATTTGTTTATTCTAGTTACCGTTTTGGTGATTGTTCCACATATAAAAATTATTAGCTATAAAAATATTTTGCTGGCATCCAATGTATTGTCACCTTGTATGATTATATAGCAATTTGCATTTGTTAAGCATGAGTTATAAGATACAGGGCCTCAGTACAATTGTAAAATTAGTAAAAGTATATATGTCATATATAGGTAAATCTGTTATAGGGAAAAGAAAAAACAAAAGAAGGAATGTTTAAAATTAAAATAAAAACTAATTTTATTGACCATTAATAAATTATAATGTATCTAACATGAATGAAAAAAAATTTAAAGAAAAAATATATGAGAGAAGATTTTCAATGGTTATTATTAGGAAATAAATTAATAAAAATAAAAAGGAGAATAAAGATAATTAGTTAAACATTAACCAAAAGAGTAGGTGATGTGTAGTGGTCTTTTAATTATTATAATAATACTAAGGTTTAATTATGTAACAGATCCCTATAGTTTCAATCAATTTTCAGTTAGATTCTTAATGTATGAAACTTTTTAATCCAGTCACTGCAATTATACAAAATGAAATATTATTTGAATATGTCATTTTCATCCCCTTCTTCACCTTCTTATGAAAACAGAATATTATATGAATATTCTATTTTTTTATAACAGCATGTACTTAATTAAAAAATCTCACATATTATAGGGATGTACTTAAAAAATTTTGAAATATAGGGGACCTAATTGAGAATTGAATGAAACTATAAGAACCTAGAACAATTAAACCTAGCTAATAATAATAACATTACTTAATAACAAAGCATAATAAAATAATTTAATTAAGCATTATAACCAAACGAATAAGTGATTTGTGGTCTTTTAACTATAATTATCATAATCTATACAATATATAAGAGAATTGTGCTTGTAACTATCTTTTGGTGTTACTAAATTGCACTGCATTTCTTTTTTAAGTTCACACACATATTTAATAACTTCAAACACCATAATTAAATTCAAAAACTTCTACCACTACATATAAAACTATGAAATAACAACTACTAACAATATTTTTAATATTTTTTATATATTTGAATTAATTTCTTAATTAATAATTTAATTTTGTTTAAAAATTCATATTAAATTTAGAAAATGTGGATAAATAGACACATAAGTGCCTATCAATTCACTAGTAGTAGTAGTAATAATAATAATATAGTTTTATAAATGAAATGCATTTTTCTCTAAGAAAATATTTATCAATTTCAAAGTTTTTTAATTAAATATAACATAGAAAATGTATTAAAGCCTTGTGAAAAGGAGCCAAAGCATGTGCTGGAATTGCCTCCCCTTCAGCCGACACAATAAAGATATCTCATTCTGCTTGTATTAGAATCGTTTGTAGATAATAGTCAATCCAAACTTTTGTCACTTACGAAAGAAAGTTAAATAGCAATTAGATTATCATATAGTATTTGTTAGAATTATGAGCTAAGCAATCGAGAATTTAGTCCCAATCAACATGAAAATCAGCCGGAGAATTCTTTATTGTTCCAAAAAAAAGTATCTCAAGTTCTAAGAGGATAGGATTGATCCAATGAACCCAATAATTAATCCTAATCAATCTTATGGAATTGAGTAAGTCTGATTTAGGTAATCAATTATTTTTAGTTGAAATTAGTCCAAATCAAATACTGTTGGTTCAGTTTTGGATTTATGATTTTTCAATCTGATTATCCAAATATCTAATCTGATCATCCGATTAACTAATTTCTTTAATTTACTTCTAAACTTTCAAAGTCTTGTACCTATGTTTAATTAATAGAGTCAATTTTTGTATATCATCTTTGTTTACATTGGTTAGAGAGTTATATATTAATATTATTAAGTATATCATAGCTAAGTTTTATTATATTGTTAGCAGTAACTAAAATAAAAAAATTTTAAAAAATAGAAATCTTTATTTTTTACTTTAACCCAATAAGTCAAATCAAACCAATCCAATCTTGACCTGATTGGTTGTGTTTGAATTTGTTTCTTGTTTTTTAAATAAAAATAAAAATGGAATCAATCCAATTCCATTTGAATTTGATTGGTTTGGATTCGTTTCCCTGTCGAAATCCAGAGCAATCAGTATACAACCGTAACCTTAACCGTTGTTTAATTATCCTAGATTACAAATTTAACTGAATTGTTAGTTAATTATAATGTTATCGGAAATCTATGAAATTGCTAAGTTTACTATTTCGGCGCTTGAAATTAAGGCTACTCCCAAACACGACTCACCACATATTCTAATTGATTAGATTTTCAACATTGGTTAAAGTGTGTGTGTGCGCGCGTGTGTGTATATATAGATTGAAGAGGGTACTCGTTCCAATTTATGGTCAAAGCATGCTTTCAGGGTTAATGACTTCTCTATACTGTTCATTGCAGTACTTATAACCAAAATAAAATGATAGTCTTTAAAAACACTTCCAGACGATGAAATCAGATTGAAGTTTGAGGATTTGGATCCGAAGTGAGCTATATATTGAACCAGAAACGTATATATATCTTTACTAACATTTTAATAGTTGTTAATTTTGCATATATGTTTCTCACTTATGGCATGAAATGTTTGAAATGAACCTAATTATAAATTAAGACAATTATATTAACTAGTACCTTCATAAAATGCGGCATATAGTAATTAAGGAGTGAATAAAACATGCATATTAAGACGGCTTTGAATAAAACATGAAAACTCCTATATTTCTTAAAATTGAAAGCAGGATAGCGCTAATTTCTTTTACTTTGTTTTATAGAGAAACCTAGCCGCATTTTATTTTGGCTTCTACGTTGTATCATATTGTGTTAAAAGAAAATGATCTTCTAAGTTCTTAGTCAATGAGGGACGGTCGTCTTTGAATCTCCATCTGTGAATATGTCTAGACATTTTTTTCCAAGGCTTGTGGATAAGTTCCTTTTTTTCTGAGTGTGAAACAGGCTGAAGCAAGTACTCTCCAAGAATAGAAATGAGCATTAATCCAAAGTAGAACCATACAGAAGAAGAGAAGACAATTAGCTATATATTATTAGTTGTGAATGTTTCATGTAGGTGTTGTTTCATGAAGGCCACAGTGCTTTCTGTGTGCTGCAAGACATTTGTATAAAATGCAATTGTTCTTCGGCATTTCTTGTTAGCAATAATTAAATATCCCTTATTATCGAACATATCACTCGCTTTGCTATTTATACCGTGAAAGTGTTTAAAAGTTACAAATTTTACAAGTTTTTTATATTGTTCTTCAAGTTGAAATAGAGTTGCAAAATTTATTGACATTGGTAGTCAAGATTTTCATGGTTTTCGTGTATGTGTGGGTAATGAATATTTCTTTAAAGATAATAATTTTTTTTGTGTCTTGAAACTGCAACAATAAAAATGTCTTCTTTTTAATTTATAATAGATTGTCTTAACAATTTTAAAGAGATAAATTTGAAGATGGCACATGCTATTTTCTTCTAGGGTTAAATTATTTTATCTTACTGCAAAACACTTAACTAACCTTTATTCTTTTAATTGACCTTTTAAACAATTTACTCAGCTAATTAAAGTGATACAACTCTCTTCACCTTTACAGACTTTGTACCACAAAGAGCTAGATTATACTCTATTAAAATCTTTTGGTTGGGCATGTTATCCACTCCTTATATATAATGTACACAATTAGGTTTCAGATATAATTTATGCATCTTTATTGGCTACTTTGATCTACTCAGAGGTTGCAAATGCTAAAGTAAAACTAGGAAGGTTTATATTTATAGACTTAGTAATATTTTATGAACATTCCTCCCATTATCAATGACTTTTCTAAGCATCGCTCTGCCTTCTCTCCACCTCCTTCAATACTCTCATGATCCCAACATTACATTAAGTCTCTCACACTCATCAATGAATGTCTCTAATGCTGTTACTCACTCCTCTAATGTTGCACATATACCTATTGACATTGGTACTAACCTTGACAAGTCCAATTATGATTTCCATAACTCTCTCAGACTCTATCAGTTCCATCAAATATGCTGCTACTGAAAGTTCAGCACACTAATAATATTGATGGTGCTATTCCTGCTCTTGCTGCTATTTCTCAGCTTGTTTCTTTTCAAAATCATCATCCTATGATAACTAGAGCAAAGGCAAAACCTTTTAAACCTAAGAAGTTCACTACTTCATTTTTTCAAGAAGGCCCTACCAGATATCCAAGTGGTTACAAGCCATGAAGAATGAGCTAGCACCTAGCTTTATTGAGAAAAAAATTGATGAACCTTAATGCCTTCACCTTCTAATAAGACTACAATCGGGTTTAAATGGGTATTCAAAGTCCAATATAACCCATATCAATGCTATAGCCTCAGCACAGGCACATGCAGGCTATTACGTTAGTTATGGGCTATTAGAAATGAAGCCTAAGTTTGTTGTGAGGAATATGTAAGCTTATAAGCTCAACTATATAAGCTGTAATCTCTCTCTTAATCATTCAATGAGAAGTTATATAATTACCAAGTTCACTTTCTCTTTTTCTTCTCTCAAAACCTTCTTCTCAAGCCTAACTTGATACCTACGTGGTATCAAAGCCAGTGCGCTCACCATGGCTTCTCCAATCTCATCGCAAATTTCTAAGGAGTTCAACATAGCCGATCTCCAATCCTAAAACATTGAAGCCGGATAAAGACGTTGGAATTTAGCATAAAGTCCCACATTGAAAAGAAGTAGAAAATCCTTGCTAGTGTTTTAGTCTATAAATACGACATTTGATTATTAGGTTTAGTCATCCTCCAAGGTTAAAAGTGAACCATATATATAGTTTTAGAAGCTCCTATATGATGAAATATTTTACAAAAATAGTTTGCAGCTTAATCATTCAAAAGTTCCTGATAGTGAAAGATTTGTAAAGTCATGGATTTAAGCAATTAAGACTGAATAATGTTAAATTTTGTGTTTATTTATTATATTTCTTTTACTTTCGTTGTCCAACAAATGATCTTAGAGCCAATCGTTTGAGTCAGTTGGGCTTGGTAGATATGGAGAGAATGATAGATTTTGGATCCATATATGGGTCTCTTTTGTCAAAAGTCTTCAGGACGATAAAAAGATCAAGTGGCATGTTTCGTGAGCAGTGATGGTGTAGGTGAAGATAGTTTGTGTTGAAAGTCTTTTGACAGTATGGAGGCCGAGCGCGTGTTTGTGTGCAATGGCAGCACAAGTGGAGGGAGCAAAACTTTGGAATAAGAAGAGGATTTGTTGGGATCCTAAAGTTCCTCATCGAAAAGAGATAGAAGCCTTGCTTGTGTTTTAGCCTATAAATATAACATTTGATTGTTGGGTTTAGTCATCCTCCAAGAGTGGAAGTGATTCATATGAGTAGTTTTTATAAGCTGTCTATGTGGTAAAATATTTTATAAAGGCAGTTTGCAACTTTAAGTTTGAAGTTGCAGATAGTGAAAGATTTGTGGAATCGTGAATGTAGACAGTTAAAATAAACTACGTTAAATTGTGTGCTTGTTTATTGTATATCTTTTTGCTTTTGCTGCCCTTTAGCAAAAGGCAACTTCTTACAATGCAGGCAGCAAGCCGAAGCAACAATTGAAGACCATGATATGTTGCATCATCTTATAGGAGAAAACATTCAAAAGAAACTTGAGGTTAAAGGGGATTGAGGAAATGTTGCAGTCACATCAGAACACCAACGCTAGAAGAAACAAGATGCATTGTTGACATCTTGGTTGCTAGCATCATAATTGAGTAAGGCTTTCACCTCAAGGATGATTTGTTGTGATTTATGTTATCAGTTCTGGCAAAGGCTAATAATTTCTTTGCATCACAAATTACGGCTAGAATACGGCAATTGAAGAATAAGCTAAGCAATATAAAGAAAGAAGGATCGATTGCTACATATTTGCTTGAAATAAAAAGCACAAATGACTCACTGATCTCAGTTAGTGCACCTATTAATAATTTTGATTACATTATTGAAGTTTTTCTCAATGGTTTGCCCAAAGAGTATGGGCATTTTATGACCACAATTATTTCTCGAGCTGAACTTGTCTCTATAGAAGAACTCGAGGCATTGTTAATGGACAAGACCGAAATTCTTGGTTCTGAAAAAAGTGGTACTTGGCAATGGTACAGGTCTACACAGTCTTCATCTTGGAAATTCTAATTTTAAATTAGATATGAGTTCTTGTTCTTTTCACCTAAACAATTTACTTCATGTGCATAATATAACTAAGAACTTAATTAATGTCTTACAATTTGCTAAAGATTATCAAGTATTGTTTGAGTTTCAATTTAATTGCTACTATGTTAAGTTTCATGATTCAAAGAAAATCATTCTCCGAGTCGCTGTCGAAAATGGATTGTACAAGTTTTCAAACTTTAGCCCTATTTCTGCTCCTACTTCTGCAGTTTTGCTGTCAACACAATACAAGGTTTTGCTGACTTCCATCTTTGGCACTTCATGCTTGGCCATCCTTTACCAACTGTTGTGTCTAGGATGTAAAAGTCATGTGATCTTCCTTTTCCGTTGATAATTTTGTATGTTCCTCTTGTCGTTTCGAAAAGTCTCATTAACATCCTTTTTCTTCTATGTATATACTAAACCTTCACAACTTGTATACACTGATATTTGGGGTCCAGCACCCATTTCATCAATAAAAGATACTTGTTACTATGTTGATTTCATTGATGCTTTCTCCAAATATACTACTTTACCTAGCTAGTTAACTCTAAATCAGAAATCAAATCTGTGTTTACCAATCTCCAAATTACTTGCAAAACCATGGTATTATACATAGTCTCTCTTGTCCCTAAGTGCATCAACAAAATGGTACAACTGAGAGGAGGCGTGCACAAACACACACACATGGGGATGAGTCTAACCTTATTGGTTGAATCTTCATGCCTATTTAGTACCGAGGTGAGGCATTTGCTACTGCTACTCAAGCCACAATTCATTATCAGCACCGTTATTGCAACATTAGCCCTCTTCTGAGAAGTTGTTTCACATCAAAACCCTCTTATGGTAGTTTCAAAATCTTTTTTTGCCTTTGTTTCCTTTATACTAGACCCTATAATACACACAAACTTGAGTACATATAAAAAACTTGTGAGTTTCTAGTTATGGTACACAACATAAAGTCTACAAGTGTCTTACATACTTTGGTCAATCAGATTCACTACTAGAGATGTGATATTTGATGAATCTAATATAATTTCCCTTTAAAGATCCTTCCTCTAGGTTTTGCTAAGAGCTAGTTCCTGCACTGGCTCTTGAACCCATCCTAATTAAGGTCATTCCCTTAATTCATGTTCTCCCAAGGCCTCAATAGTCTCCTCCAGCTTCAGGATTTGTACCTGTATATGGTGTCACTATTGATCTGCCAATAACACATCATGTTTCTGCAGCAGACCTACATAATCTAATTGTGTTCCTATAGATTTAGTTGCCGCAGCACCAGATCATGTGGTTTTTGCAACTCCACATAATTCTCACCCTATGATCACTAAGGCCAAAGCTTGAATGCTTGAACCATCATCTGCTACTCAAGCTCTCTTCATTCCTCGTTGGAAACATGCTATGTATAGGAGCAGCAAAATAGGTTGAGCCCATTGGGTTGACCGTCAACCCGCCATTTTTTTAGGGTTAAGGTAATATTTTCAATCCACCAAAAAAATTTCACTCATTTGACCCCACTTGACTCGCAGATTTAACGATGGGTTAGCCATCAGTTCCTTTGTTTTTGTTTCTTTTTTCGGCTATGCCAAAACCAAAATTGTTTATTGGAACATTCTTTATGTGAAGTTGCATCTTCTTTTAATGGATACTTGTATCTTCTTATTCTTGTTCTCTATATATTATGTTGTATTTCAATAATATTGTTAATATTTAAAATCTTTGGTTCATTTGTCCATATCTCCAGTTTGTCTATATATCTGTGTATTTATTTGACTATTTGATTTTTTATTTGACAATCTAAGTTAAATTTCTTTAGTTGTTATTGATAATATATTTTTTGTTTTATATATAAGGGTGGTTTGATTGATAAATTTGTAGAATATGTTGCTCAATTCAAACAATTGATAAGGTCTAATGTATTGTATTGATTTATTAAATCATGCTTAATATAACATGTTAAACATACCCTTATGTCAGCTTGTTTTACTTTTAGAAAAATTTATAGAATCAAAATATTTAAAAAAAAATAATATTTTAAGTAAAACAATTTTAAATCTTAATTTATATTTTATGAATTGAAAATTCAATTTTGCTATATTGGAAACCTATACAATGTCATTTATTTATTTGTTTGTTTTTTAATTTTTAATTATAAATATTATTATTATTAATAATTCATATAATTATCAACACAAAAAACTATATAATAAATAATTAATAATTTTATTAAATTCCATTAAATATAATAATCTGTATGTTTAATGATTTTTCAAAGTACCTAATTGCTATTGAAAAAATTACCTAATCAAAATTAATTTTTTCATTAAGTATATATAAAGAGATAAATTACTTTTTATTAATATATACAAAGGTCATAATAAGTATTAAATGACATTTAGTGAGTGATTTTCATTTAATCTAATAATTTGAAATCATCTAATTTTTTTCAGCAAGAGGCTGTTAAAATATATGAAGTTATCAAAATATTCATAAGTATTTTTCTGAAATAAAAATAGATTGTATTCAAAGTTTGACCTTAATTAAAAAGAACTTTTATATTATCGTTAAAATAAAATAATATATTTTGAAAAAATTATTTATAAACATAATGCTCATAAAAAAGTATCAATACATAATTTTGAACTATATTTTCTCAAAAACTTAATGAATAAATTTAAATTACTTGTGATTATTGAATTAAATTCACTGTTTCATTAACTATATATTGTTAGAATTTCTAATTAATCCCTTAAATTTGTATTTACTATATAGGCATTCACAGAGCAATTTGTATCAGTTTTGAATGAAAAATTTACTTGATCCAAATAATATAATTTTTTGTGGTTTGGACTAGGTTGACTTAAGTTATATTTTCAATCCAATCCAATCCAATTTTAGTCAGTTTGGATTGGACCAGTTTGATTGATTTTTTAAAAATAAAATTTTAACTTTGAAGTATTATAAAATATAAGTAAATTAAGTCAATAAAATAAATAAATAAATAAAAATTAAAAAAGTCACTTTATATTTATAGCATAATATTTAAAAGAGAATGTCACATAAAAAATAAAAAAGTGTAATAAATTAAACTTATTATAGTAAAACTATAAATTTATCAATAAAATATTATATTATATAATATTATTCATTTGGATTTAATTAGATTAATTTTTAATGTTGGATTTGAAATTTGATCCAATCAAGCAATTTGTGAGCATCAAGATCCGATCAAATCCAAATCTTTCCAAATGATTTCAGTTTAGATTGGATTGATTTAGTTGTTTTAATTAGATTGTATTGTATTTGAACACCCCTAACTATTTAGCTCTAATTAAAGCATGTGAACCAACAAAAATCATAAGCTAGATTAGGGCTAAGGATTACCTAGAATAATCAGTGAAGACAAAGGATCTACCGTTGTTCTTCGATTCGTTCTCATATCTTTCAAAAAAAGGAAAAGAATCAAAGAGAGAGCTAAGAAGAAATTAAAGGAAACCACAGGGGGAGAGAAACTTGTTATATTCCCGTTATGCCCTAAATGTGCATATTGTTTAATCGAGTAACAAATGCTTATGTATAGGGCTATGAGAAGGGTTTCTCCTTATGTCAACAAAACATGGAACTACCCACTATGGTAAGCTCCTGATAGGGCCCATGACATATTTTCACACCATTAAGCCCAACAACAAAATGAATCACAATTGGATTAAATAATATGAACCTTTTTTTTTTTTTTTGGTTTCTAAGGGTATTCACATCTGGCAATGATTACTAATCTCTTTTAAATGCAGAGTTTTTTAAATGGATAAATCTCTGGCTAATAGTTTTCCTATATACACTATGGGAAATAAAACCTCTAATGAATGTTTAAAAAGCTTAATTCAACTCTAAAAAAATTGACAATAAAGCACTTGAGAATTTTAAAAGTCAATAGTAAAAGCACCTTAGGACCAAAATTGGTTTCAGTTTTCATTTTAGAATTTTGTGAAGAAAAACTGAAAAATGTAAATAAAAACTAAAATTGAAATTTATAATTTTCAAAAATTTTCAATATTTCTTCAAAAATCTAAAGGGCTCAAAACTCAAACTAACAAGTCCTTAGTTTTCTGTTTATCAAACCAAGAAAATTGACTTCATAAGTAGAAGCACCCTCATAGACATCATCAAACCAAGCCTGAGTGTTGTAGGATGCCTCCGTTCGCATGGTCTGGAGCTAACTTTCGAAAATTTGGAGAGTTTATGGGGCTGGGTTCTGCACTTAGATGAAAACATTACAAAGGAAGCATTCTTTTGTAACTCAACGAGGATTCGCATTGAAACAAGCAGGATAAGCCTCATCAAAGGATGTGTTTTTCTATCTTGTAGGGAGAGCTGGGTGGGGCGTGCGTATGTGAAAGAGGCTTATCGCGAGCTCTCTGGGTGTTCATCTACTCCTCCCGTGACAAAAAAAAAAAAAAAAAAAATTTTCTCAAAACAAAAAAATAACCAAAACGATTGGAGTTTAATTTTGATATACTTATAGATTAATTTTTTTATATTATTATTCAATCATATACTGCTTCAATAAAAGTGATTAATTAAGTCTACACCTACTACTGAAAAGTTATATAAATGAGATAATTTAATTGGATGAAAATATAAAAAAAATTTATAATGTTCCTGCATAGGAATTTAGAAAAAATAAAAATATTATTATATATAAAAGATTCAATCCAATTTAATCCAATCCAATTTTAATCCGTTTCAATTGGACAATTTAATTGATTTTTTAAAAATAAAATTTTAACTTTGAAGTATTATAAAATATAAGTAAATTAAATCAATAAAACAAAGAAATAAATAAAAATTAAAAAATTCACTTTATATTTATAGCATAATATTTAAAAGAGAATGTCACATAAAAAAGTGTAATAAATTAAACTTATTATAGTAAAACTATAAATTTAACAATAAAATATTATATTATATAATATTACTCTTTGAATTTAATTAGATTGATTTTTAAAGCTAGATTTGAAATTTGATCTAATCAAGCAATTTGTGAGCAACAACATCCAATCAAATCCAAATCTTTTCCAAATGATTTTCAATTTAGATTGAATTGATTTAGCTGTTTTAATTAGATTGTATTATATTTGAACATCCCTAACTATTTAGCTCTGATTAAAGCATGTGAACCAACAAAAATCATAAGCTAGATTAGGGCTAAGGATTACCTGGAATGATTAGCAAAGACAAAGGATCCACAGTTGTTCTTCAATCCGTTCTTGTATCTTTCAAAAAAGAAAAGAATAAAAGAAAGAGCTAAGAAAGGAAACCACATAGGGGAGAGAAACTTCTTATATTCCCGTTCTACCCTAAATGTGCATATTGTCTTAGTCAGTAACAAATGCTTATATATAAGGTTATGAGAAGCGGTTTCTCCTTGTGTCAACAAAACATGAGCTAAGCTACCCACTATAGCAAGGCTTGTTGATAGGGCCCACGTCATATTTTTCACACGTTAAGCCCAACAACAAAATGAATCACAATTGGATTAAATAATATGAACCAATTTTTTTGTTTTGTTTTGTTTTGAGGGTATTCACATATGGTAATGATTACTAATCCCTTTGAGGCAGAGTTTTTTTAAATGGATAAACCTCTAGCAACAAGAGTTTTTCTATATACACCATCGAAATTGAACCCCTAATGAGATGTTTAAGGAACCAGGCTAGCTAGTTAATTTGATTTTAAAATTAATCTAAAATTTCACATAATTCAATTCTAAAAAACATCTCACGATAAAGCACTCAGAATTTTAAAAGTCAATAGTAAAAGCACCTTAGGACCAAAATTGATTTTAGTTTTCAGTTTTTATTTTCAGGATTTTGTGAATAAAATACTAAAAACTACAAATAAAAACTAAAATTGAAATTTATAGTTTTCAGAATTTTTAGTATTTCTTTCACAAAATCTGAAAACTAAAAATTGAAAACTCAAACCAAACAGGTATTTAGTTTTTCTGTTTATCAAACCAAGAAAATTGACTTCATAAGTAGAAGCACCCTCATAGACATTATCAAACCAAGCCTGAGTGTTGCAGGATGCCTCCGTTCGCATGGTCTGGAGTTAACTTTCGAAAATTTGGAGAGTTTATGGGGCTGGGTTCTGCACTTCGATGAAAACATTACAAAGCTAAGGAAGCATTCTTTTGTAACTCAACGAGGATTCTCATTGAAACAAGCAGGATAAGCCTCATCAAAGGATGTGTTTTTCTATCTTATGGAGAGCTGGGTGGGGCATGCGTATGTGAAACAGGTTTATCGCGAGCTCTCTGGGTGTTCATCTACTCCTACCGTGACAAAAAAAAAAAAATCTCAAAACAAAAAATAACCAAAAGCAATTGGAGTTTAATTTTTATACATTTACATATTAATTTTTTAATATTGTTATTCAATCATATATTGCTTTAACAAAAGTGATTAATGAAGTCTCACACCCACTACTTGAAAAATTATATAAATGAGATGATTTAATTGAATGACACTATAAAAAAATTTAATACTGTCACTATATTGAAATTAAATTTAGAAAAAATAAAAATATTATTATATATAAAAGATTCCCTTGGATATATCATTTTAATATATGGTAAAATATATCAACAACCAAAGACAAAATAATAATAATAATAATAATAATAATGAGGGTGGTGGTTTTTGTTTACAATTTCAATAATTTGTAATGTTATACTATTATCAATTGTTGATAACTCATATTATTACCGATAAAAATATTATTATATATAAAATGTGAAAATTAGTGATGTAAATAATTGGTTCCCTTTCAATATATACAATAATTTAGTTAGTAATAGTATTAATTACCTTCCATGGAAATTTTACACTAAAAGTATAGATAGATAAATTAGTTTTTTCGATATACATTCATAAATAAAAAAATAAGTATTAACTAAAATTTAACCATGATTTTGATTTAACATAAGAGTCCGTTTAGACATTGGAATTGGAATTGTAATGTGAAATTCTAATTTTGAGAGAATTGTTGAAATTGTTTTAGAATCTTAAATTTTATTGTTGGGTTTACTAAAGAATTGTAATACAATTACTGAAAAATGAATGAGAAAGAAAAAAGATTATATAGACATGAATGAGGAGAGGGATATCTCATAAGTAGTTGAATTGACAATTCATAGGGTATAGGATAAGAATTAAAAATGGTTCATTTGAGTTGTTTTCAAATTCCATAGAATTGAATTGTAGAATTATAACTTCAAATTCTATATGTTACTTCAAACACAAAAATTGAAATTTGAGTGCTCAATTCTAATTTCAAACTCTAATTCCATACTAAATTCCATCCATACTAAATTCCAAATGTCAAACAGATCGTAATTGTTCCAAGTTGTCAAAATTATCCCGAAAGTGATTAACAAATTATGAAATTAATGAGTAATTATTTTGGTAAAACATATTATTTTAATAAAGAGAGGCAATATTGAAAGTCTGACGTTAATGAAGGAAGAGATAACAATTAGGTTCTCATTGAATTAAAATGTTTTTTTTCCTCAGAAGTTATTTATCATACTTAAGGTCACATGACATTTTCTCCTATATAAAATTTTAAAGTTCTTTCACTAAATGTGCCACATGACATTTTCTCTTAAATTAGATAATTTTTATTTGTAATGTAATTTTTTTTTTTAAACTTTTCATTGACCCACCTTACTTCACTTTATAATTTATATATTCTAATGTGAAATAATTATATTTACAATTATAAGATTACTCTAATTAGAAGTGGAAGTAGATTGGACCACCCATGAGAGGCATTAGGCCTAACCTGCCTGGCCTATTTATTAAATGAGCTAAGCTAAGGTTTTTAAAAACTTATTTAACTAAACAGGCTTGGTTATATGCTATAGAAAAAGCCTATAAACTGACGTACCTATTTATTAATATTCCTAATACACTTAAAAATTTATATTATTATAATACTATATATATATATTATCATTATGATTTTCCAAATTCCAATTAACACATTACAATAATTTAATTTAATATTTTAGTAAAAGAATTAAATATCTATTATGGTAAATTCACAATTTCTTATACAGCTACAACATTATTACCGCTCTCTATCAACCCTAATTTCATTTTACCGTTTCACCTCTCACCTCAAACTCTCACTGTAGCGTCGCTGAACTCCACCATTGCTCCGGTGTTGCTGCTTTGTGCGTGGATGTTGCGTCGCTATTGTAACTCTTCTTCCTCACATCATTGCAACTCCTCCAGTCCACGAAACACAGGTAAAGTAGCTTTCTTCCTTCCAATCTCATTTTTCTTTTTCTTTTTTTTTCTGTTTTAGATGTTATTTGATTTACAGTTATAGCATGCCCACATTTTTCCCTTTGTCCAATTCTTTAATTCTTAGTAATGGTTTGAATAAGTGTTAGAATGGCTTAAGAATTTTTTCTAACAATTTTTTTTTTCTTTTTGGGTATTGGTTATGAGAGCAACTTTATAATCGTGGAGCCTTTGCTTATGTATTTTACATATAGAACCTTGTTGCACCCCTTTAATAATATTGATCTATTCAAAATATTATATTTATTGTTCACATAATAACAATTAAATGATAGTTTAATTATATAACTAGAATAATTGCTTAATTGATTTCCTAACAACATTCTTTCATGCTGAGTATTTAGTAAAATATTCTGAAATTCTCACATGTTAATCAGACTACTACTCATAATATGACAATGAAATAATACTTAATTTGAGAAACTTCAGTAAGTGTTTAACTATGTTTTGATGATATGATGAGTTCTATCATGCTAAATAATATTAATTGTTTTATCTAAGAAAATGTAGCAACTATTCAACTAAATTTTGATATTAGGTTGGACTTTATCATAAATAGTTAATAATTAAATTTAAATAATACTAAGAATGTTAACTAATTAAATAGTTGATAATTTAATTGTTATAACAACATTAATTGTTAACTGATTTCTATTAACTAACCGAATCTAATTATAATGCTAATCAATAATATACTAATTACCTTAAGAATAATATTATTTGTACTTATTGTGTATGGACATGATGTCGCTAACACTTCATCCATCATTGAATGAGGTGTGGATTATAGTTGAATGGAGCCCACACCCAATTCAATAGTGGATGAAGTGTGTTTAAGTGTTAACACATAATAAATACAAATAACATAACTCTTAACTGAATGATTGCACTAGTTGTGTAACTGAATTCTAATATTAGGCTTATTACTTAAATCTAACAATAATGAAATTAGTCTTATGGTTCCAGTGTTGCCCATATAATAATAATTAATTAATAATTTATTCAATTGAGGGAATTACACTAACGGTGTGTGAACTACTTAAATACTAATAATTATTAATTAAATTCAAATAACACTATATCTATTCTCCTATCCTGATTGTTATTCACAAGGTGATAGGAGTTGTCTACCCCCTAAACAAATCAAAATTTATTTAATGTCAAGTCGTACAAAAAATTAGTAAATGGCATATAACTTAGGGTCATTTCACAAAAAAAATATTACTAGTCGATTGGAAATTGGGGAGGGGATTCTCAACTAATGTGAAATTTCACCTCTCACACTCAACTTCAAACCGCTCTTCCCATCACATGTTATCCAACCTATGTCGTTTCAGCTTTATACCACAGTGAGGCGGGAGGTCCGATGGGGAATACAACCAACGGGCTAAGTGAGAGCAACACACCATTGAGTCAGACACCACATCTTAACCCAAACCATTAAGGTAATGAGTCATGGCTCCTCCCATATTATATATTACTTATTTAATCCATTCTCAACTAATGTGAGATTTCACCTCTCATACTTCTTCGCAATCATGAAATCAATTGTTCCAAAAGCTTAAGCTTTTAGGTTATAGCACATTAATAGTTTTATATCTAATATGTCCGTCACGCAAATGCCTCAATTGGGCTTGAAGTGTGGACAATGCACGGATCCACCTTACCTTATGGGAAATTTAATTATTTTATTAGAAGTTGAGGCGTGAGGATCAAACTATAAACGACTTGGTCGTAAAGGTTTTGATTAGAGATGACAATTACTACCCTACCCGCGGGGCATCCGCCCACCCACCCAGCCTCACGGGGTGGATTTTGTTGCGGTGGCGAGGCAAGTGCGGGTTTAGGGTGAACTCGCCCCTTACCTCGCACCCTATATAAATATTTTAAAATAAAATAATTAATATATATATATATATATAAATTTTTTTTACCCTAACCCTTATAGCAATACCTTATCATTATCATCCTATCAAATTTCATCTTCATTCATGATTTCACATTGCAAAAACCACGTGCCATAGCCATGTTCTTCTATTTCAATCTTTCCTCAAATCTTCAACCTTATGATAAGCTTATTTCATGTTATTGAGGATTCCGTTGTTTTCTTAATACTAATTATTGCTACTATGGAATTTAAATATTGATATTGGTTGTATTTTATATGATTGTGTTTGATTTCTAATTTTTTATTTTCTTGAAGCTAGTCATTTTATATGTTTGTTAGATTTTGCAATAATTTTAAAGACTTCTTTAAAAAATACCAGGGTCGGTGGGTACTCGGGCAAGTGCAGGTTTAAATTTTTAAAATTAGTGGGTAGCGGGCAGTTGAGACTAGTGTTAATAAGATACGGACGAAGGTCGAGTTGAGCTAAAACCCTTCCAACTCGCCCTATTGCCATCCGTAGTCCTAATACCATGTCATGAAATCAATATTTCTCAAAATCTTAAGCTTTGGGGTTATGGCACATTAATAATTTTATATCTAATATTGCCCTAATGATATAACTGCTTTAACTATTATTCATTCCCTTCTTGATCAAGATGAGAATGAAAGGGAGAGAAGTTTCTTCGTGAAATGATCGCTAGAAGGCTGTTGAAGAGATAAAGCAAGTTGCGACATTGCAATACGACAGAGTTATATACCTATAATGTATTAATGATGGACTATGGTTTATGATCTAGTTATATCGGTGTAACTTTAATCATATATTTTTCATTATATAATGTTTTTAATATATAACATAAATAATGTAAAACTTGCACCAATGATTTTAGGTTAATTTTCAGGAGTTCGAGAATGTATATCGATGTTTGTTTGGTTGTTTTCTTATTCTCCATCTCTTATACATGTTACAACCAAAAAACATTTATATTGCAAATATGATGCAAATTTTCAAAAAGAAATCTAGCATCTATTCACTGATTTCAATAAGAAGAACATGGACAATCTCTCTAATATTGAGCTTTCAGTATGGGAAATAGAAAAGAAAATTCAATTGTTATTGACCGATTTATTTGTGTTTTGAAAACTAGAAATCTAGTCACAACTAATCGATTTCATCCATACAAAAAAATAATGGATGTGTGAAATCAATTTGCACAAAATGAGAGTTTGGTAAATAATTTTTTTTTTTCATTTTATTAGTAAAAAAGCCTAAGTTTGGATAAAAGAATAAATGTACTTTTTCATAGTCAAATTATATTAGAGGATAAATATGTCCTGATAAACTTAACCAAAAAAAGGACTTATCAACCAAAAGGTTCTTTGAAGGATTTTTCACTCTCCACAAAAAAAGCCATTACTCTTAGAACTCTATTTCTTTTTATTCTTTTGGTCGCAGAAACGAATAAGATTGTTTCTCAACAAAACTTTCTGTTTCTTTTTTCATTCAAAAAACTCTTTTCATGCCAAATTTAACAATAACTCGTAAGTTGTTTGATTTGACATCATTAGTATTTTTCTTTGACGTAAATTTCTTCTTTTGCTTGTGCTTGTGTAGAAAGTAATATTTGATAATTACACATAATATAATACTACAATATTCATAAGTATACACGAGAGAAATGAGTATTAAACCTAAAAAACAATTAAGTTTGGAGACGAGGTGAACAACATGGTTGGGTATGATTGTGGGTACTATGAATCTCTTGTGAGTGAGAGTGAGAGTAGGGGAGGAAGGATTTTTAAGAGTTTGAGTAGGATATGATTTTTTGGTTTGATACATGAGCAAAGAAAGAAAGGAAAAGAATTATCTCAAGTGAAGAGCCCTAATAGAATACGCAAGTAGGATAAGCTCTATTTCTCTCAGAAATCTCCAAACATACTCAAAGTCCAGAATTAGCACCAAATTTTGCCAAAAAAAACCCCAGCTTGATTGCCCTCTCTAAAACATGCCAAACGTAATAAGACCAATTAAGATTGATGAGATGCTTAATATAAGAGATGACCCAACGTAGATATGAGGTTATGTTCAAGTCTTGATGAATAAGATGGACAATTTGAAGACAACCTACTTCACACAAAATAAAACAATACTAGCTTGCTAAGATAATTTCAAGCCCAGGCGCAAAGCAAATAATTCAGCACCAAGGATATACATCTATCTGACCACAATGGCAGAAAAAGCCCAAAAGCCAGCCACCACTATCATTATAGAAAACAAGGAGTCATTATTTTCCAATCTGCTCTCATTAGAATTAAGCTTAACAAAAGGAGAAACTAACCAAAACAGTAGGACGCTAGGGAGCATTAGTAAAAAAAAAGATTGGAGCACTCATCCACCAAATAATAAATCTTCTGAAGCAAAATAGTGGGATGCATTTTCTCATTTTACAAAAATCCACCTATTTCTTGGACAACAAATATTCCACAAAGCGCCAAACAAGATAGAATTGTTGCCTAATGCATTTGTCTAAAGCTAATCAAACACCTCCAAACTAACAAAGGTACAATCAGAATTAAGTTACAGTCTTGCAAACAATAGGTCACTGTCTAAGGAAGATTCCCGCATAAGACAACTATTTGAGTAAGAGATATGACATTGAAATCTGAAATACTTTGTAGGAAGGCATTGCTGAGCCATCCAAACCAAAAAATACATTGTATAAGGAACCTTAAGGTCCAAAATCCATCTTCAAGAAGAGCTATTACCGTTGACATTTGGGGACATAAGCCCCAACAATACCCAGATGATGCTAAATAGACCCTAGAATCAAATGCATCCCAAAACAAATAGTAGCTAAACCACCAAAAATAGGAATAGGAACATCATAGACCCAATGTTGGACATGATCAGGGACGGAAGTACATAAGCGAGATAGATCTCAATTACCATTAATCTAGCAGTCCTTAACCTTCATATCTATGTAAGAAATGTGCACATAATTAACAAGAAGATAGAAAGGACCAGCATGGTCCATGTATCATACCAAAAGAAGAACTATCACATATTCGATCGAACATTCCAACCATCATTAAGGGCACTAGCTTTTGCAAATTGCCTTCCAAGCTGAAGAGCAAGAAGAGTGATAGGTAATATTAAACACTAAATTCTCTTTTAAGTACTTATCAATAGAACTTCTGTCATCAAAACACTCTACACAAGCTTGCCCAACAAGCCTGTATTAGTTTCTCAGCTCTCCTAATGCCCAAGCCCCCATTTGCAAGAGGTTTAGAAATGGTGTCCCAATAAAGCAAATGAAGACCCTTGTCATTACCATTAGTACTCCATAGAAAACCCTAAAGATTCTATCAGTATCATCACAAGTATCTTGAGGCAACCCAAAGGATTGCATAGAGTATATAGGAATAGAAGACAACTACCAATTTAGCCAAGGTCAAATTACTTGTTTTATTGAGAAGCTTTTCATTTGAGAAGCCAATCGCTAGTTTAAATCCTCCACACTGAAAGAAAAATAACACCTTCTAGGTCGTCTATTTAAAGAAGAAAGCCCAGATATTTTCTAGCTCAAAAGCAAAGCGAACAGAATGGATAGAGGTGAATAGTTCCTTTCTCTTTTCGAAATGTAAGAAGAACATATAGCTCTAGACTTGGTAGTATTTACCTAAACCCCAAAAGCCAAACAAAATCCTTAAAAGGAAGCTGAGAAGCACTTGCTTTATGGTGTGTATGTTTGAAGAGAACAGAGAGAAAGGATTGGAAAAGGAAGGAAAGTGGGGAAAGAATTGATCTTTTATTATTTGATGCAAAAAAAAAAAATGGAAGAGAAAAGATTGAATAGTGTCAAAAAGTATATGGGATCCATCTAAATTTTCCCTTCCCCATATGGGCGAAAGTGTGAAAGGAAGGGGTGATATCTATATATTTCAAAAATACCCATGCCATGATTTAAATCCCTATCCCCAATATTTGAGACTTTAATATTTTTATTTTAAATAAATTTGAATAATTTATTTTTATTAATATTTTCTTATTTGTTAGCTTGATATTACTCTAAACTTATTATAGTAAAAAATAATTATATTTTCTATTTGATATTAATTAATAAAATTATTAAATATAAAATAAAGATATTGGCTTGAATGCTTTCATATAAATATGTATAAGGTTAATTTTTATTATATTTATTTATATTATATTGATAGATAAATTTATGAGATAATTGTATTTAATTTTAATTTTTCAATAATTTTTTAGGTAGTTCTATAAAAATTAATCTTTTTATTTTTTCATAATATAAGGATAAAAAAATCATTTGATATCATTATTCTTTCTCTCCTTTCACTTTTTCATTCAAACAAACAAAATAAATTAATCTTTCTTCAATTTCCTTCTTTTCTATTTTCCTTTCATTCAAACATATTTATATAATATAAAAATCACCTCAATTTCCTTCCTCCCCTCCATTTCTTTCCATTCCATTTCCTTCCTCTCTATTTCTTTTCTTTGCCAAATAAAACCTTAGAGAAAAGAGAACATCATGGCAAAGAATACGTACAAAAGAGCTCGCCTATGAGACACCCAAATTGTAAAAGTTAACCATATAAAATTCAAAAATCTCCAATCAACTCTCTCGTAGGCTTTTTCCAAGTCAATTTGTAAAGCCACCACACCTTCTTGATCTTAGACTTCTTTATAAAGTGGAGCACTTCTTGCGCCAAAATTTCATTATCATGGGTGCTCCTACCCAGCACAAAAACACTTTGCAAAGCATATCAGTAGGGAAATGATTATAATCACAAAACCACTTGCACCACAATACATTTTAGTCCTTGAACTATAGATCATTTACAGTTTACATTCTGAATTTGCAAAATATGCATCGCGACACTTTAAATTTTTCAAATAATGTAAAACATTGCTCAATATAATTTTGGAAACCAGTGGAGGTGTAATTTATATGTACCTAACTCCCTTAATGTTTCTAATTTGTTCAACCCGATACTTTGTTTGGAATTCTCATGTGCGCTTAACACCCTAGATTATTCTATCGTGTGCAACTCAATACCTTGCTATGACCTAAAGTTTTGCACATTTTGAAAAATTGAGGTGTCGCATGCACATTTTAAAAAGTCAGGGTGTAAACTACATGATCTAAAAATTCACAAAGATAAAATGCATCTAACTCTAATAATAATGGGTAGTTTACAAAGAAAATTTAATTAAAAACTGCTTCCACTATTTCTTTTAGAAATTGGATATTACTAACTTAAAAAACGGTAAAACAATTTTTTAATTATAAGTGCTTTTTTTAAAAGTCAATCCAAACACTCTAAGAAAATAAATACAAGCACATTTCTTTTAAAAAGGAACTTTTTCCATAAAAAAGTACCAATTCAAATGCGCTCCAAATCTTAGATGAGTTCAATTATTCTTCTCTCACACTTCAAATTTCTTTTTTTTTTCTCTCTCTTTATGTTATGACTTGTATATGTTTTTTTTAAGTGAAAGGATGAGGAAATTTTGAATTTTAGTCCCTAAAAGTGTGTGTGTGTGTTTTTTATGGTATTCACTCCAAGCATTTACAAGACTATTTGGTTTGGGTCCATGTCATGTATGATTGCAATTTGTCCCGAAGGATTAAATGTTTTGATTACTCATTAGTCAATTTAACATTTAACATAGAGTAAGACTAACCAAGTTTTAAAATGTTTGGACCGAAATATAATAAAGGATTTCTGTAGAAGAAAAAAAAATCAAAATTCACTAATTTTAAAAAATAAAAAACATATTTAATTCTTATGTTATTTGAGTGTGGTGAAAATAAAAAAATGTGACGTACTAGGTCACTTGTTCCTTAATATATGGTTAAGGGATAATTCTTATTTATGAAAATAGTGCGTATTTATTCCAATCATTTATCTCTAAAAAATGGCAAGAATTCACTCCTACTGATAGATATCTTGATAAAAAAAAAGGTGTGGCAAATGTAACAATCCGTACAAGATACCCGAATTGTAATTGAAAAAGAAAACATGCCTATTTGCTTACATAAATATAGTAAAAGAAAAATGAAAAACAAAATTATAAGCGAAAACAGCTGGAACTAAAAACAACTCTAGGGAGAGACTCTGACAAAAAACAAAAACACAATCTATGATACAAAGGAATTCGTTTGTTGAAGAACCAACGAGGTTCGAACATGTTCAGCTCTCTGAGTCATTCGAGGTATGTGCATCGAAACCTCGTGCTTCCTCTCCTTCGCTCTACATCTCCTTTGCTCGCTTCATCCTCTTATTCTCATTTACCCAATGTTTATGCTAAGAGCGTTTCTGGGTTTCATAGTAATGTGAATGTTGATGATGCTGTTGCCTCTTTTACTCTGCTTATCAACAAGCGTCATACAACCTCTGAATTTGAAATCAACAAGATTTTAGGGTGTATTGTTAAGATGAAACAATATCCCACTACTGTTTCACTTTTTGCACAAATGGAGTTTAGGGGGATCACTCCTTCCTTGGTTACATTTAACATCTTGATCAACTGTTTCTGCCACTTGGGTCAGATGCATTTTGCCTTTTCTGTGTTGGGAAAGATCATCAAGAGAGGATATGAACCAGATGTCTTTACTTTTACAACACTCATGAAAGGACTATGTATTTGTGGTGAGGTTAAGAAAGCACTGGAATTTCATGACATGGTCAGATCACAAGGATATCAGCTTGATGAGGTTACTTATGGGACCTTGATCAAGGGGCTATGTAGAATAGGGCAAACAAGAGCTGCCCTTGAGTTGCTGCAAAAGCTGGAGAGACAATCAATTAAGCCTAATGTAGTGATGTACAGCACAGTCATTGATGGATTATGCAAAGATGGGCTTGCAACTGAGGCGAGTGATTTGTTTTCTAAGATGATTGCCCAGGGAATTTCTCCTAATGTTGTCACTTACAGTTCTTTAATTCATGGTTTCTGCTGTGTGGATCAATTAGAAGAAGCAATTCACTTGTTGAATGATATGGTTCATAACAACATCAAGCCAAACCGATATACCTATACCATATTAATTGATGCTTTATGTAAAGAAGGAAGAATCCATGAAGCCCGACACATGCTTGTTATTATGACGGAAAGAGGAAATAGTCCTGATGTTACCACTTACAATGCGTTAATGGATGGATACTTTCTATGTAATAAGGTGAATGAGGCAACAAATTTATTTTATGATATGAGGAAAAGAGGTTTGGCACCTGATGTCCACAGTTATAGTATCATGATTAATGGATATTGCAAGAATAAAAGGGTGAATGAAGCAGTGGCTCTATTTATAGAGATGCATCACAGAAATTTAACTCCTAACACTATAACATATAATTCTCTTATTGATGGATTGTGCAAATCAGGGAGAATCTCTTGTGTGCAAGATTTTCTTGATGATATGCATGCTAATGGGCAGTGCCCTAATATTGTTACTTTTAATATCTTGTTAGATGGTTTGTGCAAAAGCCATCATCTTGGTGAGGCAATCGAATTATTTCACCAAGTTGTTGGCAAAGGAGTTTCACCTAATATGGTCACATATACTATACTGATAGATGGATTGTGCAAAGGTGGAAGACTAAGAACTGCACAAGAGTTTTTCAACCATCTCGTCATGAAAGGCTGCAAATTGAATGTGGTAATGTACAGTGCTATGATCAATGGTCTTTGTAAAGAGGGCTTGTTCGATGAAGCCATGACTTTGTTTTCAAATATGGATAACAATGGTTGTTCCCCTGATGATATAACTGGTTTGACTATTATTCATGCTCTTCTTGATCAAGATGAGAATGAAAAGGCAGAGAAGTTTCTGCGTGAAATGATCGCTAGAGGGCTGTTGAAGAGATACAGCAAGTCGCAACATTGCAATACGAACAGAGTTATACACCTATAATGTATTAATGGTGGACTTTGCATGGTTAAATAATGCTTGTTTGTCCTGGTTCAAAGAAATTGGAGTATGCAATGATCTCAGTAATGATATAGTTCAGATTTAACACTTATGCATATTACCTTTTCTTTGATCTTATGTCGTTGGTTTGTTCTTTCTGGCTTTTCCTGCTGACTGATATTCTCCTGCCTCATGTACATGAAATCTTCGTTAATGATTTTGCGAGTCATTGCTGCCATTTCCAGATGGGATAGACTTATAACATGTTTGGATTTTCCTTTTTTGTTTTTGCAAACAGCTTTTCAGCCAAAAGATTTCTGTTTAGCATTTTTATGTGAAGCTTTTTTTAGCATAAAATATGATCATTGAAACATTCGCTTGGCCTACCTCCTAAATAACTTTGGGTGAGGTGCATATTTCATATCATTGTACTAGCTTTTAGCTCCTGCATTTTTTTTCATCTTAGTAACTGTAATATGTTATTGATTTCCGAAGTATTTTTAGAACTTCAGCAAAATGGTTGCTTGTCCAGCCCACAGAGAAGCTAAACTCAGTGAAAGCTAAACCAGAGAAGTAAACGTCATTGTATTAGTATGGCAAAGTTAGTTTTCTCCCAGTATTCGATCCTACTAAATTTGGTAATGTCTTTTTTGATTTCAGATAAAAGATATCTTCTGTAAAATGTTTAAGCTTTTTTTTTTTGTTTAATAAACAACAACAGAGCATTGAAGTAAATAAATATATGACATAAGTGGTAAAATCTTTATTTCACATCTATAAATTTCTGAAGCAAACTTCTATTTCTCAAATCTCTCAAAATCTCTTATTTACTCTCACTCTTTCTCTCTCTCTCTCTCTCTCTCTATCCGTCCGTCCGTCCCTCCCTCCTTCTACCTTTTGCTTTGTTCTATACCATTGGTCTTGACTTATGAAAGACTGTCAGTTTTGTGATTCAAAATAGTCCTATTATAAACTCCCTTGAGTCTCTTAGGGCTTTAGGTGAGCAAGATATATGGAAGGAAAAGGAGAAGGAAATGGAAAGTTGAAGAATGCAAAATTGCAAATATTGATATACTTTTCATATGGGAGAACAAATCTGTATGATGGAATTTATAACTTAGGCTACGTTTGTTTTTTCATATTGTCTTTCAGACCTTTTACTTTTTTCCACTACATATTCTTATTAAGAGAATTATTTGTTTCAAAGCTTCCTTAAGGCTCCTAAGCAATACGAGGCTGACATTTGTAAGACCAGGCCTCAAGGAATCAAATCCTTTGATGCAAATGGACTACATGATCTTGCACTGCTACCTTTCAGCCCTAGGTGAAGTTATCTCTTATGCTGACCAATTGGACATTGTAACTCTTGAAAAGTTCAAAAGCTACAGCAAAGAAAGTTCTAATGTGAATTTGATTTGATATATTATACTTATTCATTAAATAGCTGCATGGGTATCGGTGCTAGAATGGTTGATAAAATTGTGATTCAACTCATATTAAATTGGATAGAAGGTCTTCATTTCCAAAGTCAAGCCAATTGCTTGCAAACATGGTTTTTGATATATGCAGGTTGACTTAGTCAAACACTGGTAAACTAAGAATTCGTGAGTCTACCAGCGAGTTTTTGAGTTTGCATAAAGCATGAGGGTTTACGCCACTTGTTCTTCAAAATTCACATACTGGACCCAAGCACACTATGTCAGTCCTAAGCTCAACATGATAGATTTCGTCAGTGTATAACATCTACTACAATGTCCCTTGTTCCTCTTCATTGTTCGAAGGTTGTGTTATGTTAAAGTTCCTCTTCCCACGTCTGGTTCCTATTTGTCTCTTCCCATTTTTATCTGTTGTGATTTGTTTATGTTACTGGGTTTCAACTATTTATGGCTATTTTTTGTGATTTCCTTGGGCTTTTCTCTCTGGATTTGTTATCTGTTGAAATGGTTGTATCTGTATGTTGTTGGGCACTAGGTTTGTGCCATGTTGCTTGCCTCACTTGTCTGTGTTTTGCTACATGTGGTTTATGTTATATTGAGTGCTTTTACTGGTTCTGCTTTAGTAAACAGAATTAAGTGGTTTATGCCATATACTCATCTGGATTTGCTTATTTCTTTTCTTTTTTTTTTGCCTTTGTTTATGTTTCTTGGCTATCCTTTTTGATTGCATTTTTTATTATATATATGGTATTAGATTATGATTGATTGTAATTTTAAAATTTAGCAAAATCAAAGGATTGGTCTTTACATTAGGGTATAACAATATAATTTGTTAGATATCATTTTGGAGGTGGTAGGTAAGCTCTGAGTTTATGAATCTAGTTTACTCCCCTCTTTGTGACATAAACAATAATGAAGAAGTTAAATTCCTTTTACTAAGCATGGTGCTGGCTATTTTTTTCTCCTTTTGTGTCATACTAGTTGAATTTAAATGAGTCACTTTGACTTACTTGTGTTAAAGGGGCCAACTCAATACTTTGTATCGGCCTGCTTTTGGCATGAACTTGATTGCTGTTATGAAGTGATAACTCTGTAGTTCTTGCATCATCATCTACCTGTTTGGATTTCATTCTGTGTCAATCTTTTATATATATATATATATATATATATACACTACTTTTGCAGAATTCATTGACAAATATTCCTGGCTTAGTGTTTTAGATGTTCTGATGTATCTTCTCGATGTTGTCCCCTCTAGTGATATACTTTTACCAGATTCAGTGTCTAGCAGAATACCACATGGTTATGCTTACTGTGTTATCTCAAAATATCAAATGTGTTTACCCTGTGTTATCTCAAAAACTCTTACCTATAAAGGGTCTTTGAGTGAGGAGTGAGATTTTTTAGGCTGCAAAACCCGTGTTTTACTGAAAAATAAACACTTTAAACCAAAAAGTAGAGGTGAATTTTGTTAAGTTTGCTCATTATGGCAGGCCTGGTCCCCTATAGAGCAATGTGACTCCAACTTAGTATGGAGAAATAGGAACTCAGCACATTTTGACACCAGAGAGGATGGGATGCTTGTTTGCACTTTACATTCTGTTTCTTTGCATCTAACTGAGTGTTACAATGCTACACTAGTCTGTTCAATTCATTGACAATGCAGACAAGATTATTTATTGCCCATGGTAGTTTCCAGTAAAGCACTCTTGGTCAACTGTCTTCATAATTTTTCTGGTATACTTAGACTAATTTGATATCACCTACTAAGCCATGGGATCATTTGTTGGTTAGAATTTCTATTCTATTAAAGAATTGGAAAAAAAAAGAAAAATTGAATGTGATCACTTTATAGGTAATAAACACAATCTGATTTACTCTCTTTCGTTTTTGCATTAGAGCAAAGATATGAAATAGGAGACTAGCTAGTAGATTTTCCCTGCTACTGTCATTTCCATTGGCTCTTATCTTCCTAAAGGAACTGGGGGCACCAGTGCTCCTAACGCATTCTTTAATCTTTATACTGTCTGGTTTATGGGTCTTGAGAGGCTGAACAACATCGTCTGGGGAGCTTAATGAAGGCATTCAGATTTGGTTTTAGGTAGGAAAAGTAGTTAGTTGGGAAAATAAAAATAAATAGCCAAGGTGGATGAGAGGGTGGTTTGTTGTGAGTATTGGGAAAGTACTCTTGAACCAGTCTCTCAAATTTGTAGGGTTTTCTTTTCTTGAGTCTCCATGCCTCTCATTGACCAAAAATATCAGTAAATATACATCTTTTCTTTTTCTACAATTTCTCTTGTTCTTTTTCCCATATCTGAACCCCTTTCATCAGCTTGCAGCATTAATTAAGCCACAGACCATTTGCATGTCTATTATGCTCTCTCCATTCAAAAATAAATGTTTATTTTACTATTTAGGTGTATTTATTTATTTTAGAATAAATGGAGTATTGATTTTTGACTCCAGAAGTGCTCTAGAGTGGATGGAAAACAATGTTGGAAATATTCATGATGAGAAACTAAACCTGAATTGTCAATGCCCTGAGTCAAGATCATTTGGTTGCTTCAGCTTTAGAGGAACAATATTGGGCATAAGATAGACAATGCAAGGGATGCAATCATCTGTAATTATGTCTCATTTTCTGTTCTTCATTATTTATTGATACGTGAAGATAGCTATTGTATATTTGCAACTTATAAATTTTTAAATTTCTTTTGATTCATATCTTTTCGTGTGGCAATAAATAATTAAGAGGGAGAATGAGCACAGTTAGGGAGAAGATTTCATTTGTATGCAAGATCATACAAACTTGGAATTCCAAATGTCCAAATATGGACAAAGCAGTAACTTCAATCAATCATATATTTACTTCACATGACTCTTATTTAGTAGTGTTGTCATCTTAATGCATAAGAAAGAAGATGGATTAATGAAATGAAAGTAAATTTGTTTTGAAAAAAAAAGTTTGACCATATTTAATGTGTTTTATGCAAGGAAGAGAAATTAGAATCAAATATTAAAGGGTTAAGGTATTGGTTCAAAAAAATTTAGAGGTCTAACCCTTTAAGAAGTTAAAGGAAATATAATAATATATATATATATATATATATATATATATATATATATATTAATTAGAATATAAATAAATATATTAAATCATTAATATTAACATAATTAATAAAAAACTATTTATAGGTCTATAAAAATAAAATATAATTCATATAAAATTTCTTTAGTCTTCGCCTCACGTCATAAAGCTTTTGAAAACAATATTTGTTAGTCACCAAGGAGGTTTATGGTAAGTAGCCTGTGAATGACGAGAGAGAAAGAATAACAACTAATAATTTTTGTTAGTCCTTCTTTGGTTCCTTTTTTTTTTAGCTATGTAGCTGTCATAAAATATTAGTATTTAAGTTTTGAAAAAAATCTTAAAAAAAAAAAATTGAACCAAGGTCAAGTTCGGATTTCCTTTTCTTGATCGGTTTTGACTTCTCCAGGATTTTTTAGGTTAAGGATCCAAGTGGGTTCTCTCTCCCTAGTTTTATGAACATTCACCATCTCTCATTCTTGGTTTTTTATATAACTTTTAAATAGAAAGTTCAATGGGGAAAATGTAGTTTTCACACCAAAATATATCTTAAAATCGGCTAGAAATATACAAAAATATGAACTATTAAAGTATCAAACAAAAAGACACTCATCAAAACAATTGAAAAAGGGGTTTGATGGCTTAAACTCCTAAAATCTCATCAAGTTGATGGATCACTAATTGATCATTACTCATAACTTTTTTATGTTTATTTCATTATCTTAACAAAACTTTCTATTTCTTTCACCGTCAAAAAAAGACCTTTTATGTTAAATTGAACCTATAATTTGTTACTAATTTTGCATCATCATTTTTTCTATGATGTAAAATTCTTCTTATATTTCAATTGAAGTCTTGTAGAAAGTGATATTTTTGTTAATTACACATTAATATAATAAATTAATAATACAATATATATTCAGTAGTATATACAGTAAAAGTGAGCATTATATATCTAAAAAACAATGACCCAAAGATCGGAGATAAGCAACTTGGTTGAATTTGGTCATAGGTGCTATGTATCTTTTGTGAGTGAGAGTGGAAGTTAGAAGAAATTTTTTTGGAGAGTTTGATAAGTGATAAGATTATAATTATAAATAATACTAGTAAATAGTTTTAAAAAATAACATTATTAAAAACTCCTTCTGCTTCTATGTTTATAAGAAGTCGAGCAAACTTTTTAACCAAAAAATATGGCTTTATAAATGTTTTTTTTAAAGGCCAATACATCGAAAAAACAACAAAAGGTACTTTTCTTTTAAAAATAATGCTTTTTCATTAAAAAAATTAAAACATACTTTAAATTATTCTTCTCTTACGCTATGAAATTCTTTGTATTACGCCTTAATATGTTATTGATCATTAGAAAATAAGCAATTTTTTTAGTCCATCTTTTGTTTTCCATTTTTTTTTTTTTAATCCAAACATTTTGAAAATTGTTTGGTTTTAGTTTTTATTGTGTACAATTGCAAGTTCTCATGTAGGATTAAATGATTTGACTATCCATTAGTAAACATAGCATTTAAGATAGAAAGTTTAACGATGTGGGCTAAAACTAATCAATATTAAAAATATTTTAATCAAAACCAAAAAAATCAAAAGAATATAATACTTTACTATTTTTAAAGAAATAAAATAACAAAGCCTTATGTTATTTAGGTGTGGTGAGATTACTAATTAGAAGATATCGAAATTGTTGTTGAGACAAAAAATATATTTCAAGAAATATGAATAGTAATAAAAAACATATTTTAACTCATTTTTTTAAGTGTTAAATTTCTAGGTAATAATAATATAATTTTTTTTATTATTTTTCAATTATGTATTCTCAGATGAGGAACAACAGTTACGAAGTCTCACCCTGAACTAATCTGGTGATTGACTGAAACTCAAACAAACACACAATCTTTCTTTGTTGAAGAACTAACGAGGTTCGAACATGTTCAGCTCTCTGAGTCATACGAGGTATGTGCATCGAAACCTCGTGCTTCCTCTCCTTCGCTCTACATCTCCTTTGCTCGCTTCATCCTCCTCTTATTCTCATTTACCCATTGTTTATGCTAAGAGCGTTTCTGGGTTTCATAGTAATGTAAATGTTGATGATGCTGTTGCCTCTTTTACTCTGCTTATCAACAAGCGTCAAACACCCTCTGTATTTGAAATCAGCAAGATTTTAGGGTCTATTGTTAGGATGAAACAATATCCCACTGCTGTTTCACTTTTTGCGCAAATGGAGTTGAGGGGCATCACTCCTTCCTTGGTTACATTTAACATCTTGATCAACTGTTTCTGCCATTTGGGTCAGATGCATTCTGCTTTTTCTGTGTTGGGAAAGATCATCAAGAGAGGATATGAACCAGATGTCTTTACTTTTACAACACTCATGAAAGGACTATGTATTTGTGGTGAGGTTAAGAAAGCACTGGAATTTCATGACATGGTCAGATTACAAGGATGTCAGCTTGATGAGGTTACTTATGGGACCTTGATCAAGGGGCTATGTAGAATAGGGCAAACAAGAGCTGCCCTTGAGTTGCTGCAAAAGCTGGAGAGACAATTGATTAAGCCTGATGTAGTAATGTACAGCACAGCCATTGATGGATTATGCAAAGATGGGCTTGTAACTGAGGCGAGTGATTTGTTTTCTAAGATGGTTGCCGAGGAATTTCTCCTAATGTTGTCACGTACAATTCTTTAATTCATGGTTTCTGTTGTGTGGATAAATTAGAAGAAGCAAATCACTTGCTGAATGATATGGTTCATAACAACATCAATCCAGACCTTTATACTTATAACATACTAATTGATGCGTTATGTAAAGAAGGAAGAATCCATGAAGCCCAACACATGTTTGATATTATGATGGAAAGGGGAAATAGGCCTGATGTTACCACTTACAATGCGTTAATGGATGGATACTTTCTAAGTAATAAGGTGTATGAGGCGGAAAATTTATTTTATGATATGAGGAAAAGAGGTTTGGCACCTAATGTCCACAGTTATAGTATCATGATTAATGGATATTGCAAGAATAAAAGGGTGAATGAAGCAATGGCTTTATGTATAGAGATGCGTCAAAGAAAGTTAACTCCTGATACTATAACATATAGTTCTCTGATTGATGGATTGTGCAAATCAGGGAGAATCTCTTGTGTGCAAGATTTTCTTGATGAGATGCATGCTAATGGCCAATGCCCTGATATTGTTTCTTTTAATATCTTGTTAGATGGTTTGTGCAAAAGCCATCATCTTGATGAGGCAATCAAATTATTTGACCAAGTTGTTGGCAAAGGGCTTTTGCCTAATGTGTTCACATATACTATATTGATAGGTGGATTGTGCAAAGGTGGAAGACTAAGAACAGCACGAGATTTTTTCAACCATCTCATCATGAAAGGCTGCAAATTGGATGTGGTAATGTACAGTGCTATGATCAATGGTCTTTGTAAAGAGGGCTTGTTCGATGAAGCCATGACTTTGTTTTCAAATATGGATTACAATGGTTGTTCCCCTAATGATATAACTGGTTTAACTATTATTCATGCTCTTCTTGATCAAGATGAGAATGAAAGGGCAGAGAAGTTTCTGCGTGAAATGATCGCTAAAGGGTTGTTGAAGAGATAAAGCAAGTTGCGACATTGCAATACAAACAGAGTTATACACCTATAATGTATTAATGGTGGACTTTGCATGATTGGTTAAATAATGCTTGTTTGTCCTGGTTCAAAGAAATTGGAGTATGCAATGATCTCAGTATTGATATAGTTCAGATTTAACACTTATGCACATTACCTTTTCTTTGATCTTATGTCGTTGGTTTGTTTCTTCTGGCTTTTCCCACTGACTGATACTCTCCTACCTCATGTACATGAAATCTTCTTTAATGATTTTGCGAGTCACTGCTGCCATTTCCAGATGAGATAGACTTATATCATGTTTGATTTTTCCTCTTTTTTTTTTTGGCAAACAGCTTTTCAGCGAAGAGATTTTTGTTCAGCGGTTTTATGTGAAGCTTTTTTAAGCATAAAATATGATCATTGAAACATTCGCTTGGCCTCCCTCCGAAATAACTTTGGGTGAGGTGCATATTTCATATCATTGTGTTTGCTTTTTGCTCCTGCATTTTTTTTCATGTAAGTAACTGTAATTTGTTATTGATTTCCGAAGTATTTTTAGAACTTCAGTACAATGGTTGTTTGTCCAGCCAATAGAGAAGCTAAACTCATTGGAAGCTAAACCAGAGAAATTAATGTCATTGTATTAGTATGGCAAAGTTAAGTTTTTTTCCAGCAAGTATTCGATCCTACTAAATTTGGTAATGTCTTTTTTTATTTCAGATAAAAGATATTTTCTGTGAAATGTTTAAGCTTTTTTTTTTAAACAACAACAGAGTATCAAAGTAAGAGATTATAAATATGAGACAGAAGTGATAAAATCTTTATTCCACATACTTGAAGAGTTTATAATGTATATGTATATTCAAATTACACAAAAAGTTCTCTTCTTTATAGAGGGATTGCAGAAGGTGAATAACTAAAAATAGGGAAATTACTAGCCTAAAAAAGGAAAGAATTTTTGGTCATAAAAGATTTCCTCAATAGACTAAACTAAATAAAAGAAATAATAAAGGAATCAGATATATTTATAGAAAAGAATCAGGGATAAGAATCAGAGAATCAAATCGGACTTAATCTCCTCTTTGACACCCTGTTCACACTACCCTCAAGTTGGCTTGAAGATATCCTTCATTGACAGGTTGTTTATTATGCTATCAAAGGTCTTCGTAGGTAATTCTTTGGTTAAAATGTTTGCTGATTGTTCTGTATTAGGAACATCCGAAATGTAGATCTGCCTCTTTCAATCTTTTCCTTTATGAAGTGTTTGTCAACTTCCACATGTTTGGTTTTGTCATGTAGTACCAGATTATGAACAATGGAAATTGCAGATTTATTATCACAGTACAACCTTATTGGTGGGGAATTAGGAACCTTTAACTCGTGCAGAAGTTTCTCAACCCACAATGCTTCACATATTCCATGAGCCACAACTCTAAACTCAGCTTTTGCACTACTCCTGGCCACAACACTTTGTTTTTTACTCCTCCAACTAACCAAATTGATCTCCTCTAACAAAGGTACAATAACCAGATGTTGATCTTCTATCCGTGACACTTCCAGCCCAATCTGCATCTATGTTATATTAATTTTTTTTCTACTGGTTCTACTGGTAAACGAAATAAAGTGGTTTGTGCCATATTATACTCATCTGGATTTGTTTCTTTTCTTTTTTTGCCTTTGTTTGCATTTCTTGACTATTCTTCTTGATCTCATTTTTAGAATGATGCATAATGATTATACATGTGGTATTAAATTATGATTGGTTATAAATTTAACTAAATCAATGGATTGATGTTTACATTAGGGTATAATGATATCTTTTTAGATATCATTTTGAAGTTGGTAGGTAAGCTCTTCAGTTTAGGAATCTAGTTTACTGCCTGCTTTGCGAGTGCTGGTTAATTTTTTTTCCTTTTTGTCATACTAAATGAGTCACTTTGACATACTTGTGTTAAAATGGCCATCCATAATTCCTTCTATTGGGTTGCTATTCGGATGAACTTGATTCTTGATGAAGCAATTATTTTGTAGTTCTTCCATCATCTACTACCATCATCTACTCCGTGTCTATCTTTGTTTTTGTTTTTATCTGGTACAGTCAATACTATTTTTTGCAGAATTCATCGGCAAATATAATAGTTTCAAATGGTCTTGACTCTAAGACAAGGCTGCCAAAATTAGAGTAAAATTCTAGCCGGTACTTAATTTACTGCACGATTGTGCATGATGACACCAGGAAATTCATTAGCATATGTTGGTTTACAAAATAAGTTGACTTTTGATCAAGCTAAGTTATAATTTCTTCTTACTTGTACGTGTACTAGTAACAGGCATGGGTGATAATTATTCCTGGCTTAGTGTTTAAGATGTTCTGATGTATCTTCTCAATTGTTGTCCCCTAAAGTGATATCCTTTTACCAGACCAAGTGTTTAGCAGAATACGGCATGGTTATACTTTGTAATCTCAAAACATCGAATGTGTTCATCCTGTGTTACAAAAGTTCAAAAGCAAGAAAAACCATCCCTATTCTCATTTTCCTATTATCTTTTATATTCCTTTTAAAGATAGGAAAAGTATAACGCTGTGATGTTCTGGTTGTGTTTCAATCAGAATTCCTTATTTGTTATAATTGCCTTGTTTCTTTTCAATGGAGTAGTTATTATTCATTGATATGAAGATTTACAAAATCCAATAGTTGACTTTGGTAGTGATGGTATTGCCATTTCAATTCCAAATGATCATTAGCTGACTGTAACTATTAGAGAAGAACAAATAAAAAGGATATAAAACACGAGGGTTCCTAAAAGGAATGAATTTTTCTTTGTAGGAAATGATTATTTTGGTGCGGGTTGGTGATGTGGTTATCCATAGATGCAAACATAGAATTACCTTGTTTGTTTAAATTTCTGTTTTTATTCTTTCTTTTTGGCTGCCCTTTTGTTTCACTCGGTTTTGAGCAATGATGGTTTTTCTCTTCAGGTGTTGATTCCAAGTTTGTCATTGACAGGGTTGGAGAGAGCAAAGCTCTTACTCATGAAGGGTCTTTGAGTGTGCACTGAGAGTTTTAGGGTGCTAAACCTGTGCTTTACTAAAAAATAACACTGAGAATTTATTAATTCTGCTCATTATGGTAGGCCAGGTCCCCCCATAGAGCAATGTAACTCCAACATGGTTTGGGGATATGGGAACTCTGCACATTTTGACACCAGAGCGAATGAAATTCTTGTTTGCACTTTATATTCTGTTTCTTTACATCTAGTTTAGTGTTACTATGATACACTTGTATGTTCAATTCGTTGGCAATGCGGACAAGATTATTTATTGTCATTGGCAGTTTACAGTAAAGCACACTTGGCCGACTGCCTTCATAATTTTTCCGGTGTACTTGATTAATTTGATATCACCTACTAAGCCATGGAATCATCTGTTGATTAGAATTTCCATTCTATTAAAGAATTGAAGGTAAAAAATTGATTGTCATTAGAAATAAGAAAATTTTTAGTAATATTTCCATTATATCTTAGATCATATCTTAGATTGATTTAGGTTGATTATGTCATTATGTTTAGATTTTATCTTTGGCTTATAAATAAGATTATCTCATTATATTATCACACTCACATAATAATATCAATATATTTTTCATACTATTGATTGTTTTGATCCTCTCTCTTTCTTCCTGCACTATAAAACCCATAATAAACACATTGTGATTTACTCTTCTTTGTTTTTGCATTAGAGCATAGATATGAAATAGGAGACTAGCTAGAAGATTTTCCTGTTACTGTCATTTCCCTTGGCTCTTATCTTCCTAGACAACTTTGTTGCGGTGGTGTGGGGGAACCGGTGCTCCTAAAGGATTCTTCCATCTTTTATACTGTCTGGTTTATGGCTGTTGAGAGGCTGAACAACATCATCTGGAAAGCGTGATGGACCAATTCAGGTTTGGTTTTAGGTGGAAAAGTAGTCAGTTGGGAAAGTAAAAATAAATAGTCAAGGTGAAGTGTGATACTCGAGGCACACGTCTATAGATTTTTTTTCCTTCCTCTTAGGTCAAGGGATAATTTGGTTAATTTTAGTCTAGACCCTACACTTCCTTCTATATGTTAGAGCCACTTTTTTGGAAAAAGTCTTGATAATTGTTCCAAGAGGAAAACAAGTTTAAAGAGTAATTTTTAATGAATTTTATGAAACCTTTAAACGTTTCGTTTTTAGCCTATAAGTTTAGAAAATCTTGAAAATTTTTGAATTTGAACTAAAACTCAAAATTTGGATTTTGAATTGTTGGGATTTTATTTTTTTTTTTTTATTTTATTGGAATCCAAAATGGGGAATTCCTTATTTACATTTATGATTAAAAATGTAAATAAGTGAGTATGAGACTACCAGATGCTAGATGACAACACATCGTGTTTGGGGGTTGCTATCATTCATGCGGTCTAAGAACGCTATCATCATAAGGTTTAATGTTTTTGGGTCTAAGGACCGCTATGGCAGTGTAAGTGACTAGCTCGGGACGTACTCTTTGTTTTTATCCCTGAGCGTGAATAATAAGAAATGACATCGTTTCATTTTGACCCCATTTTAAACCCCATCGGGCTCCCTTTCTTTCCCTCACAAAAGCAGAAACCATGGCACACATACACCCAAACCTCATTCTCTTTTCTCCAATCCCACTCCAATCTTGCCTCTCAAGTCATCAAGGTATGTTTATGATAGATTTTTATTTGCCTTTCCATTCTTTCATGTTCTTGGTTTGGGTTGTGGTTTTCTAAATTGTTATAAAATGGGATCTCAAATATTATTAGAGTTAGTTTAGGTTAATCTTAGTTACCCATAGATCTTTCATGAGTTTAATAGTTAAAATGACAGATGTTGATACCATCTTCTTCCAAAGTTCTATTGGAGTTATTCCTCATTCCACCCTAAGGTGAGTGGGTTAAAATTCTATGTCATATATTGATCATTAGATTATTTTCTTTAGAGTTTGGCATAAATGCATGATTTAGATGACTAGTTCAAAATTTAAGAGATTGTATTGATTTTGTCAAATTTATGAAGGTTATGGTTTGCAAAGAGCATGAATTATATGTTTTAAGATACTCATGACTATTTGTTGCTAAAATAACTTTTGATAAAGAGCTAGATTATGTATATATATGAAGTTTAAACTGAGAAGAGTTTAGCATAGAATTTTAGAGAAAATGAACATATATAGAGTAAAGTATATTTTAGCTTTTGAAGGTCCAGGTGATTATAATTGTAGAGTTTTTATAATTTAGAAACCTATTGGTGTTGAAGTATGATGTTAGAATTATTTAGTTATGAAAATATACAGTTTGATATATGAATTAGAAATTTAGTCAAAATGATTTGGAGCACGGAGTTTTCTATGATTCCTAACAATTGGTGGCTACATATTTTGTGAGCTTTGGAAATCACAATTGTCTAAGTGGGTGATCCCTTGGACATGATTTATAACTTAAAGCTAGCTGCAAAGTTATGAGAACCCAAAGCTCTTATGATATTAAGAGTTTTTAAGACATGAAACTAAGAAATATGAAATTTCAGTATTGTGGATTTTATTTATTTCTCAGTTGAGTTACGTATGATGAGATTTATTAAACGACCATGGAGGTAATAACATTAAACGCAGCCATGGAGGCAATCTTTTGACACCATAGGGAGCTTCTAGAGAACATAGCAAATTGGGGCCTAGTGAGGTGCCCATAGAGAGGGTATATTTACGAAGTTATTATTATGCTTATGTATGTTTATCAAATTCAGCGCATTGTTGACTATGACTCAAAGGAGTTTAGAGCTTTGTTTTATGTGTTTATATATGGGATTGCTAGAAATAGTTTTGGAATTTGCTTTATTATTGTTATTATCATTGCTATTAGTATTATTATGATTTTCATGCATCTTGGTCATTATCCCATGAAAGGGGTTATTAGAATTTACTCGCTAAGTTTTGTAACAAAACTCACCTCTCCTTTTTTTTAGAGATAGAGGTATAGTAAGGATCTCCTCTTCCTCCCACTTCGAGGAGCCTATTGTAATTGGTGAGTTTCATGTTACAGTGAAGTATTTTGGGTCCTTTTTGTATAATGCTCTTGATATGACGGTCCTGGATCATATGCATATATAGATGTTGCATTTTGCATTTTGTTTACCATAATTCTTTTGTATTGAAATGGTTTAGCATTCATGGTTATTTGTATCAAAATAGCTCTATATATGTATCATGATTTACAGACTTTAGAGTTAAATTGTGAAACACCAAAAATTATATTGACTTTAAAAAGCAGATGATTTGTATGCAGAAAGTGAATTTATGTTTTAAATGATTTCTTTTAATTAAAATATGTATATAGAGTGACTTAGCGATCACAAGATTTATATAGGGATGAGATTTCTACTGATACGTGAGTACAGTTGGGTCATGATATGAAGGAAAGGGTGGTTTGTTGTGAGTATTGGGAAAGTACTCTTGAATCAATCTCTCAAATTTGTAAGGTTTTCTTTTCTTGAGTCTATATGACTCACATTTACCAAGAACACAGTGAATATACACCTTTCTTTTCCTACAATTTCTCTTGTTCTTTTTCCCATTTTTGAATCATTTTCATCAGCTAGCATTATTTAAGCTACAAACCATTTGCATTTCTGTCATACTCCCTCCATTTCAAAATAAATGTCTATTTCACACATTTATTTATTTTAAAACAAAGGGAGTATTAATTTTTGACTCCAAAGTGCTCTGAAGTGGATGGAAAACAATGTTGGAAATATTCATGATAGGAAACTAAACCTGAATTGTCAATGCCCAGCCAAGATTATTTGGTTGCTTCAACTTTCAAGGAACAATTTTGGGCATGAATAGACAATGCAAGGGATGTAAATCATTTGTCCTCAAATCATCATATCTCTTTGTTCTCTAATTATTTGTTGACATGTGAAATATGGGTATTGTATATTTGATAATTTATAAATTTTTAAATCTCTTTTGATTCTTTATTTTCATATGGGAATAAATTATTGAAGGACAGAAAGATACCATTTAGGCCAGACAATTTTCATCTGGATGCAAGATAGTGCAAACTTGGAATTCAAAATATCCAAAAATCATGAAGCTATAATTTTGTTCAATCATATATTTACCTCATATGACTCTTATTTAATAGTTTTGTCAATAAATAAGAAAGAAGATGGATTAATGAAATGAAAGCAATTTTTTTTTTTCAAAACAGAAGTTTGACCACCTAAAAGAGTATTTGATATTTGAATCCATGAATATCTTCTTCTTGATGGTCATAACTCATAAGAATAAAATCTTGGATAATATGCATATTGTTATAACAAAAAAAAAAGATATGTGAGTTCTATTTTTATTTCTATAAAAGTAAATATATAATTGTTACAACCCAACTTAAGCCATGACCCGCATGGGAACACCTTTCCCAGCAAGCCTTAACACACCAAAATTTCTAGGAAAATGAACAGAGTTTCCTCTGTTTTCGGACATTTCCCAAATAAAATTATAACCTACAATATTTACCAATAATTTCACAACACTTGGGCATCAAGCATTCACAGAATGCGCCTTTCAGGACATAACAATATCTTCAGAATAATCCAGTTATAATACCAAATTGACTTGCAAACTCTATTAAACATAATTTCATATATAGTTCAGTATAAAACCAAGTTAAGTTTACAAATCATTTCCATAACCAAATCCATATAGCTAAGTCATAATTTAGATCGAGAACCTTGCCTGACATATGGAGCAATTGACAACTATAGGTTGAACAAGATAAGAGTTTCCACTAAAAAGGGCCTTTACAAAAAGGCTCACCAACTTAGAATTTTCTAAGGTTGTGGAAGGAACACCAGAACCAACACCAACTCTTGTATCTGAAAATAAAATGGAATATAATAGGGTGAGTTTTGCAACTAGTGAAGATAGGATATCAACAGTTTATTAGATGCGATAATAAATCAATATAAACATAATAATGTATATGTGCTCATAAAAGTATTTTTCTAGCCATAAATTGAGATTTCTTGATAACATAGCTTTTTAAAATCACATAAATTTAAACATAAACGGGGAGTTATCCTAAGTAGAACAATAACAAGTCCAACATGACCCAAGGTCATGTGCGGGTTAGCACCACACCTGCTCACTGTTAACCCGTAGCCATATACAAGTCCGACATGACTAAAAGTCATGTGCGGGTTACCATACACCTGTTAAGGAGAATTGCCCGTAGCCATATACAAGTCCGACATAGCTCAGGCTATGCGGGTTACACCTCACCTGCTAACTGAGACCCTACGGTGCACCAAGGCTAATGCCACCGTTAACTCAGGTTCTAACTATGGGATTTCCCAAACATAATTCAACATCATGCACATTCCATTTCTAGAATATTTTTTATAATATAAATAAACTCAAACTTAATAATTAACATAAGATGTTCTAATATTCAATATTCACTATAATTTGACTAAAAACATTTAAATAAGCATATTGACCAAATTATGGCCTACAATGACAATTTCCATTTCAAACATAAGACGTCATTTTCGATAAATAAATTATTTTCTCCTATATCTACATACTTTCAACTCTCCATATAATTTTATATTTATAATCAAAATTTATTATGCATAAAGTAATAGATACACTATCTACTCACAACTAGTGGTTCAAAGAACGAAAGATCAACTCCACAATTGCCACCAATTCAAGTGTTGATGTCCGATTCTATCGCTCTAGGCACAAGACAATATTAATATTTGTGAGCTAACAATATCACTAATTTACATAAATTATCCCCAATTCAATAAAAGTCCCAAATTATAAGGTTCAAGAAATATTAAAAATTAATCCTAAATTTTTATAAGCTCTAACAATTTAAATAGAATAGTTTAGAAGCTAATTTACCACTTGGAGAATAGAATTGATGAAGAAAATTACTCCCAAAACTCCTAAAATCTTCAACTCTCTAATGGAAGTTAGAGAGGGAAAGTGGGTAGAGGAGAGGGAAATAGAGAGTGTGGTTAAGGGGATGAGGAGGAAGAGGAGGTGATGATGATGATGAAGGTGGTGGTGATATATTTTTTTTTTTTTGAAAAAAATAAGAAGAAGAAAAGGAAGGGACGGATGAGGGAGAGGGAATGAGAGAAAAAATGAAAAGAGGGGAAAGGGGTTTCCTATATTTTTACGGGAAGAAGAGAAGAGAGAATATAAAGAAAGAGAGACCTATAGTGGTCTATACCACTTAAGGTGCAGGGTGGTCCTCACTTTTTTTTTAACGGTCACAACAATAATAAATGTTGATTGCTTGATATTTTTGAATTCATGTGTTACATGACTTGTATTTTATACATGATTTGCATTTTTGAATTCTATTACGTGAATTCTATATACATAAATTCATATATTAAAATGCAATGATGCTTTTGAAATTAATTGTATTTTTTTAATATATATATACACATTTCATGTTGATATATTTTATTTTCTTTGAAGAAAATGATTAGGAAAAATAATGGAGATATATGTCTTGCTAGAGCGCAACTACACACACTATTCTCAAAAGTAAGATTTACTTCACTCATCTAAGAATGGAAAAAGCGAGTGTTAATACCATTATTGGTAGTACTTATATGATTGAAGGCTCAGAAAGAGCTATTATTTTGTTCCCTGGGAGAACAAAGTTCATCATAAATGATGCATTGTTTTCTAGCAAGTCTCAAAGAAACTTCCTAAGTTTCAAGGATATTCGTCAAAATGGATATCACATTGAGACAGTAAATGAGGGAAATAATGAGTACCTCTATATTACAACTTGTGATTCAAACAAGAAAGTTGTACTAGAAAAATTGCATTCGTTTTGTTCCGGTATATATACACTAATATTAGTGCAATTGAATTAAATGCTATTGTAAACAAAAGTTTATTAGCCCAAATGATTTTAAAATTTGGCATGACCAATTGGGACATCCTAGAGCAATAATGATGCGAAGGATTATAGAAAACTCACAGGGGCATTTATTGAAGAACCAGAAGATTCTTCAATTTAATGAGTTTCTCTGTGCATGTTCTCAAGGAAAATTAATTACACGGCCCTCACAGAAAAAATTGGATTTGAATCCCTGAATTTCTAGAAGAATTCAAGGTGATATATGTCGACCAATTCATCTACCTTGTGGATCTTTTAGATATTTCATGGTCATAATTGACGTATCCACGAAATGGTCACATGTGTGCTTATTATCATCTCGCAACCTGGCGTTTGCGAGATTGCTTGCGCAAATTATTCGATTAAGAGCACAATTTCCAGAAAATCCAATCAAAACAATTCGCCTTGATAATGCTGGTGAATTCACTTCTCAAGCATTTAATGCTTATTGTATGGCCAGTGGTATAAATGTTGAACATCCAAGAGCTCATGTTCATACACAGAATGGGCTAGCCAAATCATTTATAAAGCGCCTCTAAATGGTTGCTAGACCATTGCTTATGAGAACAAATATCCCAATCTCTGCTTGGGGCATGCTATTTTACATGCTGCAGCACTTATACGTTCGAGACCAAGTAGTTATCATAAATTTTCTCCCTACAATTAACTTTTGCCATGCGCCAAACATTTCCCATTTAAGAATTTTTGGATGTGCGATATATGTCCCAATTGCCCCACCTTATCGCACTAAAATGGGACCCCAAAGAAAATTGGAAATATATGTTGGATATGACTCTCCCTCTATAGTAAATTATATTGAAATACAAATAGGAGATGTATTTAAAGCTCGATTTGCTGATTGTCATTTCGATGAAGTAATGTTTTCAACATAAGGGAGAAAACAAACAGCTGGAAATGGAACTAAATTAGAATGCATCATCTTTGATTCATTTAGATCCTCGATCAAGGCAATGTGAACTAGAAGTTCAAAAGATTATACATTTGCAAAGAATAGCAAATGAATTACCAGATGCATTTTGATACAAAAAGGATAACTAAGTCCTATATACCAGCTGAAAATGGCCCAATCAAATTGATGTCCCTCTGAACAATCGGTTAATGAAACAATTACATGCCAAAAGCATGGAAGACTAGCCAGTTCCAAAGACAAAAATCCTTGAAAAAGAAGAGGGGCAAATGATGTTATGGAGGCAAAAGATTCTCTTCCTATAGAAGAGGATAGAGACATAGTAAGGACATCTGTAGTAGTCCAGAATTTGACATAATTGAAACGCTAGAAAACGTTCAGGTACCTGAAAATAGTCAGAATATTGAAAATGATGAAATTTCAATAAACTATGTCTCTACAGGAAAAAGATGAAACCGAATAGAAATTGTTGTCGACAACATATTTGCATATAATGTAGCGCTAGATATTATGCATGAAAATGAGGATCTTGAACCAAGAAGCATCGAAGAATGTTGACGTAGAGATGATTGGCCAAAGTGGAAAGAAGCCATGCTGGCTGAATTAGACTCACTTGCAAAACGTGAAGTCTTTGGACCTATAGTTCAAATGCCAGAAGGTGTGAAACCTGGGATACAAATGAGTATTTGTGAGAAAAAGAAACAAGAAAAATGAAATTATATACTATAAGGCTCGACTTGTAGCACAAGGTTTCTCATAAAGACCTAGTGTAGATTATGACAAAATGTACTCCCAGGAGTGGATGCAATAACGTTTCATATTTGATTAGCTTATCTGCAAATAATAAGCTAAATATGCATCTGATGGATGTTGTGACAGTTATCTATATAGTTCATTAGATAATGATATCTAATGAAAGTCCTGAAGGATTAAAGATATCAACAACATCCAACGACCCCCAGGGAATGTACTCAATTAAATTGCAAAAATCTATATATGGTCTAAAACGTCTGGATGGATGTGGTATAACCTTCAATGAGTATTTGATTAAGAAGGGGTTTAAGAATGATGGTATTTGCCCATGTGTTTACATAAAGAAATTTGCATATGGATTCATTATAGTTGCTGTGTATGTTGATGATTTGAATATCATTGGAACTCTGAAGAGATTCCCATAGTCATAAAGGATCTAAGAGAAGAGTTTGAGATGAAAGATCTTGGAAAAACAAAATTTTGTCTCGGCCTGCAGATTGAGCACTTAGCAAATGACATATTTGTTCATCAGTCAACTTACACAGAGAAAATCCTTCAGAGATTTTATATAGATAAATCACATCTTTTAAGTACCCCAATGGTTGTAAGATCATTGGATGTGAAAAAGGACCCATTTCGTCCTCGAGAAGATAACGAAGAAGTTCTTGGTCCTAAATACCATATCTAATGCCATTGGAGCACTTATGTATCTTGCTAATAATACACGACCTACATAGCATTCTCTAAGTGTATTAGCAAGGTATAGTTCTTCTCCAACTAGAAGGCATTGGAATGGAGTTAAACAAAAACTTCGTACCTTCAAGGAACAATTGATAGGGGGTTATTCTATTCATATGAATCCAATTCACAATTGATTGGCTATGAAGATGTAGGATATTTATCAAATCCACATAAAAGGATATCTCAAATAGGTTACTTATTCACATATGGTGATACAGCTATATCATGAGATCTACAAAAGAGACCTTAGCCGCTACTTCTTCAAACCATGCAGAAATAATTGCAATACATAAAGCAAGTCGTGAATGTTCTGGCTAGAGGAAAAAATCAACATGTTCGAGTGTCATGTAGATTATCTTATAAGGAAGAAACTCGAACAACTTTGTATGAGGACAATGTGGCATGCATAGCTCAACTCAAAGGCGGTTATATCAAAGGAGATAGACGAAACACATTTCTCGAAATTCTTCTTTACATGACCTTCAAAAGCAAAGAGCAATTGATGTCCAGGAATTCGCTCAAGTGATAATCTAGGGATTTATTCACGAAGTCACTCCTACATCTTCTTTAAGAAACTAGTGCACAAAATCGGATGCGTCGATTGAGAGATCTTCAAGGATGCTCCTGAAGAGAGGAGACATACTGGATCTTTTTCCTTAATTAAGGTTTTTATCCCAATGGGTTTTTCCTTGATAAGATTTTTAATGAGGGTTCTATATTCCCACTATGAGGATATTGTACTCTTTTTCCTTCACTAAGATTTTTTCCACTTGGGTTTTTCTTAGTAAGGTTTTAATGAGGCATATCCCTTATGGACATCCAAGGGGGAGTGTTATGAAATATTATTCATTTATGGATGTCCATATCTTTAGCTGATTCAGTTAAGATTTGATTTGATTAGATAGAATCGGTTATAATTTGATGTGATATTATCTCTCTTTATTTGGCTATCAATAGCCCTTTGGATATCCATGTAGAGCACCTTTGAGATTATCAATAAGACTATTCTTTCTTCTTCTCCATTATTTCTATTCTTATTTCTTTTACAACAAGCATTATATACCTAAAAAACAATGGCCAAGAGATTAGAGCGAGATAAGCAACTTGGTTGGGTTTGGTCATGGGTGCTATGTATCTTGAGTCAAAGTGGAAGTTAGAGAAATTTTTTAAAGAGTTTGATAAGCAATAAGATTATAATTATAAATAATAGTAGTAAATAGCTTTGAAAATGACTTTATTAAAAACCCTTCCGCTTTTATGTTTATCAAAAGTCAAGTATCGCAAACTTCTTTTTCTAAAAATAATTTTATAAGGGCCTATTGGTTTTAGTTTCCAGCTTTTATTTGGTTTCAGGATTTTGTGAAGGAAATATCTGAAACTAGAATTTGTAGGCCTGTTTGGTTTGAATTTTCAATTTTAGTTTTCATTTTCAGCTTTTCAGAATTTATGGAGGAAATATTGAAAATTTGGAAAATTAAATTTGTAGTTTTCAGAATTTCCAGGTATTTCCTTCACAAAATCTAAAAAATTGAAAATGAAAACTGAAACAGTAAAACTCAAACCAACAGGCCCTAGTTTTCAAAATTCTCTGGATTTCCTTCACAAAATTTAAAAATCTGAAAAACTAAAAATAAAAATAAAAATTGGAAACTCAAACCAAACAAGTGTAAGTGTTTTTTTAAAGGCAGATCCAAACATTCAAAAAAATAAAAGTACTCTTCTTTTAAAAATGCTTTTTCATTAAAAAAAAAACAATTAAAACATACTTTAAGTTATTCTTCCTTTATGATGTGAATTTCTTTATGTTACACCTTAATATGTTATTAATCCTTAGAAAATAAGCAATTTTTTTTATTCTGCCTTTTGCTTTCCCTTTTTTTTTGGTTTTAATCCAAATGTTTTGAAAATTGTTTGGTTTTAATTCTTATTGTGTATAACTCAGGCTAACAAATCAATGTTAAAAATGTTTTAATTGAAATGAAAAAAATTAAAAGAATATAAAAATTCACTATTTTTAAAGAAATAAAGAACATCCACAATCTTTCATTCTTGGTTTCTTATATAACTTTTAAACAAAAAGTTTAGTAGGGAAAAATGTAGTTTTCACACTAAAATATATCTTAAAATAGGCTAGAAACATACAAAAATATAAACTATTAAAATATCAAATAAAAAGACACTCATCAAAAGTTCAATTAAAAAGGGGTTTGATGGCTTAAAACTCTTAAAATCTCATCAAATTGATGGATCACTAATTGATCATTACTCACAACTTTTTTATTTAGTTCATTCTCTTAACAAAACTTTCTATTTTTTTCTCCATCAAAAAAAAAAACTCTTTATTTAAATTGAACCTATAATTTGTTACTAAGTTGCATCATTATATTTTTCTATGATGTAAAATTCTTCTTATATTTCAATTGAAGTCTTGTAGAAATTAATATTTTTGTAAATTACACATTAATATAATAATACAATATATATTCAGTACTATACACAGTAAAAGTGAGCATCGTATATCTAAAAAATAGACACAGAGATCGGATATAAGCAACTTGGTTGGGTTTGGTCATAGGTGCTATGTATCTTTTGTGAGAAGAGTGAAAGTTAGAAGAAATTTTTTTAAGAGTTTGATAAGTGATAAGATTATAATTATAAATAATAGTAGTAAATAGTTTTGAAAAATGACATTATTAAAAATCCCTTCTTATTCTATGTTTATCAGAAGTCGAGTATCACAAACTTTTTAACCAAAAAATATGGTTTTATAAGTGTTTTTCAAAAGCCGATCCAAACATACGAAAAACAAATAAAAGTATTTTCTTTTAAAAATAATGCTTTTTAAAAAAAATTAAAACATACTTTAAATTATTCTTCTCTTACGCTATGAAATTCTTTATATTAGCCTTAATATGTTTTGATCATTAGAAAATAAGCAATTTTTTTAGTCCATCTTTTGTTTTCCATTTTTTTGTTTTAATCCAAATATTTTGAAAATTGTTTGGTTTTAATTTTTATTGTGTACAATTGCAAGTTCTCATGTAGATATTGAATGACTTGACTATCCATTAGTAAGTTTAGCATTTAAGATGGAAAGTTTAACGATGTGGGCTAAAACTAATCAATATTAAAAATATTTTAACTGAAACAAAAAAATTAAAAGAATATACAAATTTACTGTTTTAAAGAAATAAAATAACAAAGCCTTATGTTATTTAGGTGTGGTGAAATTACTAATTAGAAGATATCGAAATTGTTGTTGAGACAAGAATATATTTCAAGAAATATGCATAGTACCAAAAAACATATTTTAACTAATTTTTTTAAGAGCTGAATTTGAATGCAGTGTAAAATTTTTGCCATTATTTATCAAAGTCTCCCACCCGAGTAAGCAAACACTCTAATCTGGTGATTGACTGAGACTCAAACAAACACACAATCTTTCTTTGTTGAAGAACTAACGAGGTTCGAACATGTTCAGCTCTCTGAGTCATACGAGGTATGTGCATCGAAACCTCGTGCTTCCTCTCCTTCGCTCTACATCTCCTTTGCTCGCTTCATCCTCTTATTCTCATTTACCCATTGTTTATGCTAAGAGCGTTTCTGGGTTTCATAGTAATGTGAATGTTGATGATGCTGTTGCCTCTTTTACTCTGCTTATCAACAAGCGTCATACACCCTCTGAATTTGAAATCAACAAGATTTTAGGGTCTATTGTTAGGATGAAACAATATCCCACTGCTGTTTCACTTTTTGCACAAATGGAGTTTAGGGGTATCACTCCTTCCTTGGTTACATTTAACATCTTGATCAACTGTTTCTGCCATTTGGGTCAGATGTGTTCTGCTTTTTCTGTGTTGGGAAAGATCATCAAGAGAGGATATGAACCAGATGTCTTTACTTTTACAACACTCATGAAAGGACTATGTATTTGTGGTGAGGTTAAGAAAGCACTGGAATTTCATGACATGGTCAGATCACAAGGATATCAGCTTGATGAGGTTACTTATGGGACCTTGATCAAGGGGCTATGTAGAATAGGGCAAACAAGAGCTGCCCTTGAGTTGCTGCAAAAGCTGGAGAGACAATCAATTAAGCCTAATGTAGTGATGTACAGCACAGTCATTGATGGATTATGCAAAGATGGGCTTAACTGAGGCGAGTGATTTGTTTTCTAAGATGGTTGCCGAGGAATTTCTCCTAATGTTGTCACGTACAATTCTTTAATTCATGGTTTCTGCTGTGTGGATCAATTAGAAGAAGCAATTCACTTGCTGAATGATATGGTTCATAACAACATCAATCCAGACCTTTATACTTATAACATACTAATTGATGCGTTATGTAAAGAAGGAAGAATCCATGAAGCCCAACACATGTTTGATATTATGATGGAAAGAGGAAATAGGCCTGATGTTACCACTTACAATGCGTTAATGGATGGATACTTTCTAAGTAAAAAGGTGAATGAGGCAACAAATTTATTTTATGATATGAGGAAAAGAGGTTTGGCACCTGATGTCCACAGTTATAGTATCATGATTAATGGATATTGCAAGAATAAAAGGGTGAATGAAGCAGTGGCTCTACTTATAGAGATGCGTCACAGAAATTAACTCCTGACACTATAACATATAATTCTCTATTGATGGATTGTGCAAATCAGGGAGAATCTCTTGTGTGCAAGATTTTCTTGATGACATGCATGCTAATGGGCAGTGCCCTATTGTTACTTTTAATATCTTGTTAGATGGTTTGTGCAAAAGCCATCATCTTGATGAGGCAATCAAATTATTTCACCAAGTTGTTGGCAAAGGAATTTCACCTAATATGGTCACATATACTATACTGATAGATGGATTGTGCAAAGGTGGAAGACTAAGAACTGCACAAGAGTTTTTCAACCATCTCATCATGAAAGGCTGCAAATTGAATGTGGTAATGTACAGTGCTATGATCAATGGTCTTTGTAAAGAGGGCTTGTTCGATGAAGCCATGACTTTGCTTTCAAATATGGATAACAATGGTTGTTCCCCAATGATATAACTGGTTAACAATTATTCAGGCCCTTCTTGAGGGAAATGAGAATGAAAAGGCAGAAAAGCTTCTTCGTGACATGATCGCTAGAGGGCTATTCAAGGGAAAAACCAAGATGTGACATTTTTATACCTGCTACAGTTATACATCTATTGTTGTAGTAATTCATGTGACTGGTTTTCAAATGTTTTTTCTTTGTCGTCAAGAAATTGAACTATGCAATGAACTCGATTATGGATAAAAGTTAAACTCTATGCCTTTTTCAATTAACTTTCATAACATGTTGAAAGTTGATTTTTGGGTCTTGACTCTTGAACTTTTTGATGGTCCTTATATATTGTGTACTGAAATCTGCTTTGTTCACTCTATGGATCTTCTATGTCATTGTTGAATATTGCTCATGAATTACCATTTCAGATTATATTTTAGTGTCCAAAATTTTTCTTCAATCATGATTCACAAGATCTGTTTTGTTATACAAAGTTATTGCCGACATGATTTCACTTAGTAGTGAATTGTTGTTCAATGTCATGGTTCATGACTTCAAGACACTCATGCTCTTTATGTTAAGGTGTAAGTATAATAGTTAGTCATCATAAGATTTACGTAGCTAAAGCACATCCCCTTCTCTCTCTCTCTCTCTCACACACACACATTTTCTTGCATCCTCTCGAGAAACAAACCATTTTACAATAAAAATCTACCAAAAGCTGGCATGATTATTCTCTTAAACTTTTTTTAGAAATTTTAACTTTGTTTACAGAACTATATTTACCTGTTTATAAATGCAAATATGCTGAAAATTTACTATTTTTTTGGTAAATAGATTAATTGTTCCAAATTGATTACAATTATTAAGGCGTAGGGTGTGGTTGTTTGCTTCCCAGGCCCTCCTGCTTTGTTCTATACGTTGGTTATGACTTATGAAGGGCAGTCTGTTTTGTGATTCAAAATAATCCTATTGGAAACTCTCTTATTGTCTTAGGGCTTTAAGTGACCATGATGGAAATATTAAATAAAAAAAGGAGGGGAAATAGAATGTTGAAGAATGCAAAATTGCAAATTTTGGCCTTCTTATGTGGTAGAACAAATATATATGAGGGGATTTGAAACTTCATATTAGCCTACATGTGTATTTTCATATTGTCCTTCAAACCTTTTACTTTTTTCCATTAGCTATTCTTCTTAACAATATTATTTGTTTCAAAGCTTCCTAAGGATCTCAGGCAATACGAGGCTGAAATTTGTAAGACCAGGCCTCAAGGAATCAAATCCTTGATACAACGGACTGCATGACCTTGCACAGCTACCCTCAGCCCAAGGTGATTTTACCTCCTATGCTGAACTGTTAGAGACCTCAATATGCTACAATGTAAGAAAAATATTAGAGGGGGGCAGAAGAGGAAGTTGGGCTGTGGCTACCTAATGGGTGATCTGTTGGGCTTGCAAGAGAATGTGGGAAGGGAGAGGATTTTTTATGGATTCTGGTATGAGGGGAATTATGTAAAGGGGAGTGGGAGAGTAGAGAGGGCTAGGCAGAAATTGGAAGGATTTGGGAGGTTGAAGGACTCTTACAATTGCACAGGACTTTTATCTTTCTTTTTGTTATTTCATATTTGTTCTTGTTCATATCTCAGAAAATTAGAGTAAGATTCTAGCCGGTACTTAATTTACTGTACTATTGTGCATGATGACACCAGGAAATGCATTAGCAAATATTGGTTTACAAAATAAGTTGACTTTTGGTCAAGCTAAGTTATAATTTCTCCTTACTTGTACGTGTACTACTAACAGGCGTGGGTGATAATTATTCCTGGCTTAGTGTTTAAGATGTTCTGATGTATCTTTTAATTGTTGTCCCCTGAAGTGTTTAGCAGAATACGGCATGGTTATACTTTGTTATCTCAAAATATCGAATGTGTTTATCCTGTGTTACAAAAGTTCAAAAGTAAGAAAAACCATCCCCATTCTCATTTTTCCTAATTTCTTTTATATTCCTTTTAAAGATAGGAAAAGTATAAGGCTGTGATATTTTGGTTGTGCTTCTATCAGAATTTCCTAATTTGTTATAATTGCCTTATTTCTTTTCAACGGAGTAGTTATTATTCATTGATTTGAAGATTTAGAAAATCCAGTAGTTGACTTTGGTTGTGATGGTATTGCCATTTCAATTCCAAATGATCATCATCTGACTCTAACTATTAAAGTAGAACATATAAACAAGATATAAAACACGGGGTTCCTAGATGACTCACATTAAACAAGAACACCAGTGAATATATACCTTTTCTTTTCCTACAATTTCTCTTGTTCTTTTTCCCATCTCTGAACCACCTTCATCAGCTTGCAGCATTAATGGAGCCAAAGACCATTTGCATCTCTGCTCCTTCCATTTCAAAGTAAATGTTTATTTCATTTTTGAGTACATTTATTTATTTTAGGATAAAGGAAGTAATGATTTTTGACTCCAGTAACTCTCTGAAGTGGATGGAAAGAATGTTGAAAATTCTCTTCATGGGAAACTAAACTTGAATTATTCAATGCCCGAGCCAAGATCATTTGGTTGCTTCAGTTTGGAGGAACAATATTGGGCATAAGATAGACAATGCAAGGGATGTAAATCATTTGTCCCCAAATCATGTCTCATTTTTTGTTTTTCAGTTATTTCTTGACAAGTGAAGATGTGTATTTATATTTGGGAACTTATAAATTTTTAAATATCTTTTGATTCTTATCTTTCTATGTGATAATAAATGATTGAAGTGATCTGAATTGAGACACTTTGAGGAACAAAAGATTTTCATATTCAAGATGTATACATCTAAATTCCAAATGTCCAAATATGGATAAAGCTTAACTCCAATCAATCATATATTTACCTTACATGACTCCTATTTAATAGTTTTGTCATCTCAATGCATAAGAAAGAAGATGGATTAATGAAATGAAAGTAATTTTTTTTTAAAAAAATAAGTTTGACCATATTGACCTGGAAAAAAATTATTTGATATTTTTTGAATATTTAATTTTGATGTACTAAAATCTAATATTAAATACATTTTTTTTATTTTTACATTAATGAGGTGAAAATTATTTTTCTCTTATTAGTCAAGAAAAATACATAAGTTGTGTAACTCATTAATTAATCAATTAGAATGAATCATAATAAATGTTACAAATGATTTAACCCGAATGATGAAATTCAAGTTAAATTTTACTATGAGATGATTAAATTATGTTATAAATATTTTTGTAATCTAATTGATATCAACCCTAAAATGTTAGGAGTAAATAGAATATTTAGTCTGAATGTATGAATCCATAATTAAAATTATAAATTAATTTAAGTATTATTATTTTTATAATAATTTAAAAAAGCAAAAGTTCAAGAAATATCAATTCCATTTTCTTTAAAAGGAAAAGTAAGAGAATAAAAATAAAAACAAACTTAGTTTGAGAATGGCTAATAAATGTTAAGGGTATGTGTGGTTTCAGTTTCCAATTTTCAGTTCTCCAAATCCTATTGAAGAAATCCTAAAACTGTGAAAATTATAAAATCTAGTTTTTAATTTTTATTTCCAGTTTTCAATATTTCCTTTACAAAATCCTAAAAATAAAAAAAAATTAAAAATGAAAATTGAAACCAAACAAGTCCTAATTTTATCACCTTCAGTAGATTTGCTTTAAACTAATGCAATAATGGTTTTAGTGTTTGAGATAAATTTTGATGCATTAAAAATATAAAATAATTTCTCCTACCATTTAATTATATGCTTCTATTAAAAAAGATAGTGAAAAGTTAATATTTAACTTGATAATAGTACTTTTTAAGAGTAACTGAGCTCTTTGATTTTTCAAAAAGCTTTTATTTAAAAGTTATAGTATGAGAAATTCTTATATACTATTGGAGCATATTTAATATGTGCTTTATGAACATCTACAATCTCTCATTCTTGGTTTCTATATAACTTTTAAACAAAGTTTAGTGAGGGAAAATGTAATTTTCACACCAAAATATATCTTAAAATAGGCTAGAAATATACAAAAATATAAACTATTAAAATATCAAACAAAAGACACTCATAAAATGTTCAATTAAAAAAAGGGGGTTTGATGGCTTAAAACTCTTAAAATCTTATCAACTTGATGGATCACTAATCGGTCATTACTCAACTTTTTTGGTTTACACCATTTACCTTGCATGGTGGATTCTCACATAGAGTTCCAGTCAATGCTCCTTTAATTTGTCTATGTTGTCTATGTGGTAACATGTGGGCGTGACACGTCCATGTGGTTAAATTAAATAAATGTGTGACTAAACGTAAACAAATTCTCGAGCTGATCTCCCTTATCCTCTTCCACCCACACTCCCCCACTATCGCCGCACCCTTCGATGATGGCAACCCCGCACCGTGCCATCTCCTCCATCCTCTGCCAACGCCATCACCACCCGTCCTCCCCATTATATCACGATGATTAGAAGGACCTCGCACCACTGCCTCAATATCCTCCACCACCACATCAATGATCCTCCCCATGCCCCCCTAATGCCGCCCTTCATTAATCTATACCCATATAATATGATCTAAAGAATAATAGAGAGATAAGTGCTTTGTTTTCTTGTTTTCCCTTTTGTTTTTCCTTTGATTTCTCTTGAAATTGAGATGTATATTGAAACATGCTTTTCCAGCGCGAAGCAGTAGACCTTACGCCAGTCGTGTCGTCACCGTCACCACCCTTGCCTCTTGCCGGTTGCCACCGTGATACAGGCGTCACGTCTCTAGCCCTTGAAGACACCATCTTTGCGCCTCCACCCGCTCGTGTACAGCAGGAGCGGCAGTGCGCGGAGCATACCACCAACAGAACAAAGGGTAGCCACTGGTGCAGCCTCCCACCCGCCACGCGCCGAACATCACCACTGCCTCCTCGCCACCTGCCTACCCTTGCATACCTCTCACCATCCTTTTTGCTGCAGGAAATCTTGGGCTAGATAGATTTACCCATTTGTTCCTTGTTCTTTAAAATCTAAGGTTTTTTTCTTTTTAATAATGAAAATCAAAGTCATTAGACCTCCAAACGATTGCGCACAATGCTTCCAACAAACGATACTCACGCATGACCAACATTTGTATTAGGATTTTTGAATGAGGCTAATATGGACCACCCACTTACTCTTCAAATTTTTTCTTTCTTTTTTTTAATTAGAAGTGGGAGAAGACTCAGGAGGCGGGAAGGCAGGAGTAATGGTGATGGTGGAGGTGGAAGGTGGGAGGGAGAGAGGTAGAGTGTGTATGGCTGTTTAACCACAAATTTAATTTAATTTAACCATATGTTAAAAATATGGTTAATTGCAACTTGCCACACTATTTACGTTTAACCACATTTATGAAACGTGGTTAAAGGCAACTGGAAAGGTTTTTTTTTTTATAGTTCAAGCTATAGTTTTGTCCAAATTCACAGCTGTATTTGCCACACTTTTATCCGTGTTTAAGCACATTTAGAAATATGGTTAAAGTAATTGTAAAGCTGTTAACTCTCAACTGTAGGGGAGTGAGCACCTTATTACATTCTCTTAACAAGACTTCCTATTTCTTTTTCTCTCTAAAGAAAAAGCTTTTTATGTTAAATTTAACCTATGATCTATAATCTATCTATAATACTAATATTCAGATTCATTTGAAAGAAAGTTTTACAGGTGTTACTAGAGTAATTCGGCCCCTAAATTGCATAATTTGAATAATTAAAAATCATAACTTTAATTATTATATAATTAAAATATCATTGAAGATTATTATTAATTAATATGGGTCTATGATTTTGGAATGTGAATTCAATTTTGAATTTATATGGTATATATGGAATGTGATTTCTATTAAAAAATGGAAGGTGTATTATAAGTTAATATAATTAATTTCAAATTCAAATTTAATGCATATTCTTTGATATATGTAGTATTTAATATCAATTATCATTTATATTAATTTCTCACGTTATTTCAAAATATTATTTCACTCAATTTATTCTCATCTTTCTTATGATAAAATTCACTTTATATTTGAATTTCATTTTCGATAATCCTTTACATCTTTTTATTGAACAATTTATTATTTTCTCATCCATGTCTTTTCTAATTTTAATTTTGATTATTCTCATATATGTTTTTCATTGGATGAACAATGAGAGAGAAGTTTTCTCTTGGCAATGTCAACGACAACAATCAAGTCCTTCTTAGAGAGCTATATAATTACCTATTGAAGTTGAATATTGTGATTAGAATAGAAAGACAAAAGTTAGGGCCATAGAAATTAGTGAAGCATAATCATTTTTCATTTGTCTTTGTATCCACCATTCTAAACCACAATTTATCATTCTTCTTCTCAAGGTTGAATTTTTATATCTCCCTGTTCTTTTCCATTGTTTATTAGTTATTTGAGTCTTTCAATTATGTTATTGATCTTGATTTTATTTTTCATACATGAGAATTTAGCAATTTCGATTCAATTGTTGATTTTCTATTGACAGAGAACAACTCATTGGAAAAACAACAATGATTTATTTGAATAATATAGTGAAAGCTTTATAGCTAAAAATTGGTGCCAAGCTTGAGATAATGAGACTTTCTTACAGTGCTAGGGACAAGTGAGAATAAGATGAATAATTACTTGTGATTTGCATTCTTAGTAAATTAAAGGATGCATGTATGGTTACTCTAACTTTGTTATTAACCTCTTTCATGTTACAATTTGTTTATTTTCCAAATGTGTAAGTTAGGCTTACTGAATTGCTGGTTCCTTCCTAGTGTGGGCTTATTGTTAGTCCCCTCTTTATAAATCATCTGAACCATTGGATTAACTAATTATAATATGTTAATGGCTCATATTTAATCAGTGAAATAAATAAATTTAACTTAAAAATTAAATAAATTTTCAAATTCTCAAATCCATCCTTCCCTTTCCCCCTTTCATCCCAGCCACTAGCCACCACGGACACTGGTAATGATGTTTTGAGTGGCTAGTGTTGCCCTGATAATTTCCCGTATGACAGTTCTGATCAGTTTTAGATTTGTTTGATTATTTTTAATCAGTTTTTCTGTTATACAGATAAGAACAAATCTGTTAGTTAGCTTGCTGTGTATTTTATGCTGATATATAAGCATAATAAGAATAACTCAGATTTTTGGAGCTTGTTCATTCTTCAATCATTGAATAAAATTCAGTCTTTCAATTTTCTCAAATTCTTTTTCTGTAAGAACGTTGGCTTTCCCTGCAAGTTCAGCTCCTTTTCTTCTAACTGATACCATTTTTACAGCTAGCTCAGTCAAATTTCTCTTTCAAAAAAGAAAAAAAAAGGGGGGGACATTTCAACAACTCTTTAATCAGTGCATCTTCTGTCTACCTCGCCTTAGTTGGATGGCCTTGTTGTCCCTTGTCTGCAACGTCACTGTTGTAGTAGAGGTCGGCGCCAGCTTCGTGCAAAGCGCGAGGAACTCGTTCGCGAAGGTTCTCCTGTAACTTAAATGGAAGTTCAGTTGGGGTTACAAAAATGCACTTCCCCCTTCAGGCGCAGTGCTCTATGAACCAATTTTTTTGTTTTCTTTGGATAATTTCCTAGGAGCCTGATCCCACCAAAATGCGACAAGCTAAGGAAAAAATTTTCCGAAAACAATCAACACAAATATGAACCAGCTTCTATAATTTGTTAAATATCCTCTGTTGTTAATGAAGGAAGTGTTCCCTTTGAATGGATCTTTAAAAGTTTTGAAATTTCATTCACACGATGGTTTCTCTGGATTAAAAAAAATAAAAAATGCCCATCATTGTGACTGAATGTGTGTGACTGGAGGCTACAATGGTGGAAAGATGGTTAAGATTGTGGGTGTAACTGTGTAATTGAAAAAAGAAGGGGAGGCTAAAGATGGGAATTAAAAATCATAAGAAGGCTGAAATGGTAATTTACGGGGTGGACTAACCTTATTTCCAACATGAGGGACCAAGGAATCCTGTGCCGTGTAACTGTGATGAATGATATTCACTTGAAATTTGAGATAGAGATTATATGTTGACTAAATTAAACCATTTGTTTGTGTTTTTTCTTTTACTGCCCAGCACATATTTTAAATTTTAAAAGACATAATCTTATTAAAACACAATCTTATTGAAACACTTTTTTTAATAAGCATATTACATATAAATGTCAATTACTAATTAAATTCAAAATCATATTAAGATAACATTGTGATTATAGAAACAAAGATCAAACATGTTATCTGTATAAAGTGACAATAATTTATAAATTAATGCACATTTATTTCTCTATGAATAATAATAATAATAATATGTTATATTGCTATCAATATTTGAATTTTTATTTTAAAAATTGAATATTAATTAATAGTGAATAAATATCAATTTGTATATATTTGATCTAGACTATCATTTCCAATCAAATAAATGATGTTTAAAACAATCAAATCACTATATAGTGAAATAAATTATGGTATAATATTAATTAATAATATTAATATTTAATAATCATTTCATAAAAATTTTTCCACGTGTTATTCATAGTCATTTAGGTCCCACTATTTTAATTTTTTTTATTTAAAGTAAGCTTTTGAATTTAAATTACATTTTAATCATTAATTATTTTCCTAATTATACTTTAATATATCTTTTACTAACATAATATAAATACTCTATGTTGAATATTATATTATTAATCAGTTCACAAATTTTTAGCATTTCAAATATTACAAATCTTAATTTGGGAAATACTCCAATTATTGTTCAGATTTTGTTATGAATCGGATGCTTGATATTTTATTAAAAGTAATTTTAAAACTGATACACTACTTAGTGGATTATGCCAGATAATATGGGTTATCACGTTACTAAATAACCTAAACACTATAATTATAATAATTGGTTTGTTATGTAAATTTATTCAAAACCGATACACTACAATATTTTAAATCTTCATATAATATCTCTATGTACTTTACTTGAAATTGAAAAATTATTATTCCATTTATATTTAATTTTATTAATAATCTAATTTTATATAGGCGTAATTAGGGGAAAATGAAATTCAAATTGATATGACAATAAGAGGATGTTCATATAAGATTTCAATCATAACGTTCAAAATTTGTTTATATATTTATAGACATTAATAGATATTAATTGATTATTTTTTCAATATATATATATATATATATTGTGATCTTATAATAAATCATTTTTATACTTTGATTCAAAGTTATAAATAATATTATTTAATATGCACTTTACATGGGTAATAGTAAATGTGTACATCATGAACCAAAAAAAAAAAAAAGGATTCATTACATCATGTTATACACAATTTACATGATATGAGAAGAAAAAGAAATTTGTTATAAGTTTTAAAGTAGAATCCATTTTAACCCACAAAAGATATCTATGGTATTGCATTAATTATTAAAGAATATATATATATATATATATATATATATATATATATATATATATATATATATATATGAGAAATGCTATATAGTAAGCAAATATTGCAGAATATTTCATAAAAATCATGTTGGATAATTAATGAATTTCTAGATTGTACCACTTTAATTTTATTATAATTATAGTCGTGCCATATTATTTTTTAACAATTAAATTCTAGATTTTTTTTTTTGGCTTCCTAGAACTCTTTTTTCTGTTTTTAAAATCCCTTAGACCAAGATTAGGAACGGGGACAAAGAAAATTGGTCACAAGGACATGGAATGGAAAGGTTGATTATGCCATTTAATTCACATAGAGCTAAGATAGGAAGCAAAAATAATTATATAATTTGTTTGGAACACAAAAATATTATACATTTTGTATGAAGTGGGAAAAATAAGAAGGAAGGTAAAATAGTTTTCCTTGAGCATGAATAGAAAGTAAGAAGATTACAGAGTTTGTATAGTAAGAAGTTGAAACAAAAATACTATACAAATTTAATAAATTTTTATTGATTTTATATTAATTTTATTAATTTAGCTTATAATATTTATTTATATATTGTTAAATTTAATAATCTATAATTTATCTATAATCTATCTATACTACTAATAATTTAACTAATTCTAAGGAAAGTTTTGCTATGTGTCATTCATTGAGAAATTTATACTCCATCATTTTCTCAATACATTCTATTTAAAGAAATATTTTTAATTTTTATTTGCATTGTAATTATTATGTTTTTTTTTCTAATTATATTTTCATATCTCTCTTTTATGAACACATGCTTTACATTGAATATTATACCAATTATAAATTTGACAATTTTTAAACATTCAAAATATTACAAGTCTTAAAATAGTTTAGTTGAAAATTTTAATTACTTATATTTGACATTGCAATGAAAGATATTATAATATCAAAATATTATAATATTATTAATAAAAATAAAATAAATTAAAAATAAAAACATAAACACACTTAAATATTTAAAGGAAAAAAGTCACCTTTGTATAAATATAATTTTTAAAAACCACCATAAAAATAATAAATCAAACTAAAAATTTAAAATTCATTTAAACATAAATGTTGAAAAATATTCATTCTTTTATGTATTGAGATTATTTTTCATAGTTAACTTTTACATACATATTTTTTCCCAAATAAGTGCATATTTTTTCCAAAATTACCTGCTTCCTGAAAAGTTATATCAATAATCTATTTTTCAATTATTCACCTTCTAAAAGTTTCTTAACGCTAAAATGCTAAAGTTTAAAAATAATAAAATAAATAAATATAAACTATCTATCTACTCATCTCACTAACATATTTGACTTAAACATTTGTCACGACCCG